>JANUWF010001483.1:1200000-1800000 GCA_026120185.1 Voacanga thouarsii
GTTGAACTCGAACCCATCATTCTCTTCGAGATTTACCAAATGGGCTGCTCGTAAGAGGAAGAGCGCTTTGGCTGTTTCTAAATGTGCCCCGGAATTTTCTCGAATTCGTAATCTCATGACCTCTTGCTTATCCTTTGAGCCCTGCGATAATTTCTATAAAGCAACTTCTTTTGCTTCCTTGGGCCTTTATTCTTCCCCGTTCTTCTCCGTCGACAGTGGAGCTCCTTCTCTGGGTCGCAGGCGGAGTAAACCTCATCGACCTGCGCATTCTGGTAATCTTGTTTTTCCCTTCATGATTTGCACTCTGTTCACGCTTTTGGCGTGGTTAAGATGGTGCTTTATACTGCATGTTGCTTTCTGTTTATTTTTCTTTTAAAATTCTAATTTTTGGATTTGGGATCTGGGCCGAACTGAAGGTTTCTTTGGTCTGGCGGAATGCTAAAGGTTGCTTCTTTGATTCTGTAGGAATCGTGGATTGATTGTTTCTCTGATTTTCCTTTTCCTCCAAAATAATGTCTTCATTTTCAGATTAATTTTGTGGATCGTATGAACGATGCTACTTAAGAAAGTGGTGATCATGTGCAAACTATGAAGTTGGCGTTCTTATTGGTCAATTCTGTTGCTAGTAGACTAATGGTGGCAATAAACTGAAATATGGACTGACTTATTTGCTAAAATTGGTTGTCATTATTGGATTGACATGCGGGTCAGTGTAATTGCATGTAGAGTTTATAAGACATCAGTGGATCCTCAGTATAAATTTGGATCGCCTAGTGCTAACCTCTCTGTTCCACCTGTTACTTCTTGTCAATCTTGCCAATGGAACTCAAGCAAATTATTGCCTGAAAGAGGGCAGCCGGTGATTATTTGTTGCAAAGGTGGAATATTTCAAGGCTGCTTTCAAGATCCATCATCATGCATCACATATTTTAATAAGTTCATTACTTTTGTCCATTTAGAAAGGAAAGAGAAAAGCAATTGTGTCAGAAGGGAGATAATTTCTTAATTTTTTCTCGTCCCTTGCATTAAATATCCCAACCCTTCAAATGCTACAATTATTAATATATAAGGGTATAAGGGTGTAAATGCTGTGGGTGAGGTTGGCTGATTTGGTTTGTTGATCTTGGGTTCAATTGTTGAAGTCCTTTGGCCAATAACCTTCGTGCAGAATACTGGATTTTGTCTTGGGATGGTGCCCATTCATCTTAGTGTTACCTGGTTTATTTGAGAAATTTTTTAGCTTGAGATGTGGGCCTGGTATATTTCCAAGGTATCAGGGAAACACCTAGAAGTTAATTCAGAAGAAGGTAGGCAATGGAAGCCTGACTAAGAAATGGAGGGCTTCCCTGGCAATGTGTTTCAGTTAGAAAACCGGATACTAGTTAATGAAAGTTGAGATGGCCAAGGACCCCTTGCTTGTTTGAACTGAACTTTAGGACCCCCCCCCCCCCCCAACACACACACACTCCCTCTCTCTTTGGTGTCGTCAGCCTCCATATTCACATGTTAATGCTATCCTATTATCTACTATTATGGTTGGCTGAGTCAAGATGCTCCAATTTATGTTGCAAAATTGTCTTGCCAAACTAATGTTTTCTTGCCCTTCTACATGTTTTGCATTTCTAACTCATGGGGTATTTCTGTTTCAGGACTAGTAACAGCCATAGCAGTGCAACCTGCAAGGGAAGTATCTCCCAAGAAGAAACCTTCTACCAGGCAAAGACGAGTGGTTGTTACAGGAATGGGTGTGGAGACCCCACTTGGTCATGATCCGGATGTATTTTACACTAATTTGCTTGAAGGTGTTAGTGGAATAACTGAGATAGAGGCTTTTGATTGTTCTCATTACCCCACAGTATGTCTTGTTCATGATTTCTCTTACTCCTTTTTTTTTTTTTTTTTTGAGACTATTGGTTTAGAATTTGATATTTAGGCATCAAATACAGAGAATTGCTGGAGAGATCAAGTCTTTTTCTACAGATGGTTGGGTTTCCCCTAAGCTTTCTAAAAGGATGGACAAGTTTATGCTTTACATGCTTACAGCTGGGAAAAAGGCACTGGCAGATGGTGGAATTACAGAAGATGTGATGGATGAATTGGATAAAACTAGATGTGGTGTATTAATTGGCTCAGCCATGGGTGGCATGAAGGTAACTTCTTATCTTCCTGTTACCAGAGGTACTATTGGTGGCAGATTTTGTGAATGCATGATTGTGCATGTATTTTTTATTATAACCTCTTCATCTTTTTATTTTGTTTTTGTGGTTCTTGATTTTTCACGAAGACAGCCTGAGGTTGTACACATGCTTATTTTGGAATAGATTTCATAGGCATTTGAATTGGGTGTGATACAAATGTTAGGCTTAATATGTAGATGGGACAAATGTGTATAGTCCTTCATGATTTCTCATCTTCACACCTAGTAATTCGCTTGATTCCTCTTGTCCTATAGAGCTCAAATCTTTTACACTCTTCAGCTTACTTAGAATGGCCAAAGTGGAGGTTTGCAATCTAATGCACCATTATCTCTTGGTTCAAGTGTTGTTTGAGGTTCTTGTGAAACCTTTTAGCAAGAAGCATGTGTCTGGGCTCTGGGTTTGCTCTATCAGAGTCTTATACACTTTTTTTTTTTTTCCCTTTTCTTTTCCTTCATTCCGATTGGGGGTTTTCCTGTAGCATTGCATGAGACATATCAACAAATTTCTTTTTCTCAGAATTCTTTGGTGATTGGAGCAGGTTTTTAACGATGCTATAGAAGCTTTGCGGATCTCATACAGGAAGATGAATCCTTTTTGTGTACCTTTTGCAACTACAAACATGGGCTCTGCCATGCTGGCCATGGATTTGGTATGTTTTTCGAACACTAACTTAACAATTTTTTTCCTCATACTTAGATTGTCTATCTCACTATTGTACTTTCTTTACTAAAATTCAGGGATGGATGGGCCCAAACTATTCAATTTCTACTGCTTGTGCTACTAGCAACTTCTGCATATTGAATGCAGCTAACCACATAATTAGAGGGGAAGCTGTAAGTCTCATGACTTCTTTCTTCATAGACATGAAGATTTTGATTTCAACATATTAGAGCTTCTAGTGTGTTATACCCAAGAATAAAAACAGGTTGAAGTTGACTATTGCAATCTCTTATATTATATTTGGAGAACCTGTAGGATATGATGCTTTGTGGGGGCTCTGATGCTGTTATCATACCAATTGGTACTTATTTCTTCTTTCTGGAGGTAAAATTCTTCTGGCAACTTGGAGAATTTAATTTTTCACGACATATACTCTGGTGCAGGATTGGGTGGTTTTGTGGCTTGTAAAGCGCTTTCTCAAAGAAACAGTGATCCAACTAAAGCTTCACGCCCCTGGGACAGTGTAATCCTCTTAATATTCTCATGCTTTCATGCCACCCCCCCCCCCCCACCCCCCCTTCTTTTTTCTCCCCTTAGACTTTTAAGTTTAGGAAACAAAATCATTATTGTCGTCTTGGAATGTGTAGAAAAAGGGTAAAACTGCTAATTTAGCTTGGTTGTGTCTAAGACAAGAAAAATCTTGTTCCATGTGAGATTTAGTAGTAGTTCTTTCTTATGATATTTGTCAACTTAATAGGCCTTAGAAGGTGAATGTTTGTTTCACCAGCAGTCAATTTAACTGTAATATAATTGGTGAGGCATTAACAACTGGTGTTGGCTACACATTTGTGGACTTTGAAACATCTTAACTTTTAACTTATGATAAGGTCCTTATAGTGAAAGTATGATTTCTAAAATCTATTTCAGAATTTGGATTCTGTTCTCTCCTGCAGAGTTTGCATTAAACTTTAACTTGATATTGAACAGAATCGTGATGGATTTGTTATGGGAGAAGGTTCTGGAGTTCTGCTCTTGGAAGAACTTGAGCATGCCAAGGTGACATGAAGTTATGCTGTGTAGTACTCTTCTTTAAGAATAAGAAATTCTTATTTGGGGTTTTCTGATGATATGTTCATTTGTATCCCAATGGACAGAAAAGAGGTGCAAATATTTATGCAGAATTTTTGGGCGGAAGCTTTACCTGTGATGCTTATCACATGACAGAGCCTCATCCAAATGGTATCTGATCTTCTTCTATTAAGTGTTTTGATGATCTTGTGATGTTGTTGACCCTTCTTCAGAACAGAATGCCAAGGCAACCTTGAGTTTGTTGGTCTATATTTGATTAGACAAAGTTGGTTGAAAATGCCAAAATAGTTACTTTTATCAAGTTTAACTTGAAAATGCCTAAATTGTTAATCCCATAAGGATGAATGTTTGTTTGAGAATTTTTTGAAATCTCCTAGTATTCTGAGAAGGAACATCTATCATTAAGATACCTGGTGCAAAAAATTGTAGCCCACTACTACTTGTAGTTGTGATGAGCCTGTCCCATGTTGCTTCATCGGTGGATGACGAGCAAGCTTGTTAGATATTTGGATATTGAGGAGCAATGAGGGACTTGAGAATTTTAAGCACAGGATTTTTCTAGTTTTGAATTTTTATTTATTTGGATGCTCTGTTATTCTAGTACTTCTATATTTAGTATCCTAGATCTTTTATATTTACCAAAACAAACTTCGTTATTCCAGATGATACTTGTTCTTAAAAATAGGTAGAGGGTTACAAAGAGAGAGCATGATCAACTCTCTATGGATGGGTAAACTTTATATATTTGCACCTGTGTGCAGGAACTGGCATTATTCTGTGCATAGAGAAGGCATTAGCTCAGTCTGGGGTGCCTAAGGAAGAAGTTAACTATATAAATGCACATGCTACATCCACACCAGCTGGAGATATTAAGGAATATCAGGCACTTGTTCATTGTTTTGGCCAGAACCAAGAGGTTACTTGATTATAAAGTTCTTTTGCAGGATAACTTTATTTTCTCCCAATTCCTAGTGTAATTTGTGTTCTTCTTTTCAAATCTTGCAGTTACGAGTGAACTCCACAAAATCTATGATTGGCCATCTGCTGGGAGCAGCTGGTGCTGTTGAAGCTGTTGCAACTGTGCAGGTTTGCATACAATTTCATTTTTGTGAAATTCTGGTGAAATCATGATTTTTGTTTGTCATGCGTGTGATTGAGTGTCTTGTATTCAGTTGACCGGCTTTCTAGGAATGCATCTTACTTTTGGTTTTTATATAATTGGAGTTAGAAGAGTATAGGAACACTAACCATTAAGTATCTTATTTCCTGATTTAAAAGAATTTTCTGATTGCAGCTATGACAGATGTATAACTTCATCACTGTTTTGGTAGGACTAGCAACTTACTTTGATATTTCATATTTCTTCCTTGTTATAGCCTCTGTTTATCTTGTGTTTGCTTATGTTTCTGAGGAGAAACTACAGATTTTGGTAAAGTATGAGGAACCAGAAGTTGTAAAATTTAGGAATTGCATCTACAAGCAAGGGAAGATAAGAAAATTTTTATTTCTACACCTCATGAGTGTACTGTCACGGGTCGTCTTTCCCACAAACGACTAACCGTGATGCCAGTGACTTGGCTAGGCCCGAGCCAACGTCACACCGGCCTCTTTCGGACACTTAAAAGTGAGCTTGAGTGGTTTCAAATTGAATCACAGCGAAAACAATTGAAAACGGCAATGAACGATATGAAAACGACAGAAAACTGCACAAAACGAAATTTAACCGGCACCCGATTGCATGAAAGTAGTCATTTCATTGAATTGAAAGTGAGTACAAAGTATATACAACAAGTATTGGTGAGGGGGGACACCAATGTTCACAACCGACTTAGTTTGCTTCTATCCGATCTCGTTTATGTACGCCTCCTATGATAGACGTAAACTTTTCTCAAGTTCCAAGAGTAGATACCATTTTTCCGAGGAGGTGGGAAAAGTTTGTCCATTTTCTCTAGACCTAAGTACAAAGAATCTAACTATGAAAATTTACATGCAGGGCCTTCAAGGCCTTAGGAAATTTACAAAAATACGACAAAAGTCTATCTACATATTTACACAAGAAAACGGAGGGGTCGACGATTCTGGCCGTCGGCTAGTGTTGGGCGGGCCGGCTCTGGGCATGCGGGCGTGTGGCACTGTCGTGCGCTGGTGTGCGAGCTGGTGGCACGGTCAGCTGCTGGGCATGCGGGCGTGCGGCACGGTCTCGGCAAGGTCTGGAGTGGGCGCGCGACACGGTCTCGGCAAGGTCTGGAGTGGGCGCGCGGCACGCTCTCGGCACTGTCTGGCGCTACGCTCACGGATGCGCGGCACGGTCTAGCACGGGGCGTGCAGGCATTGTGCACGACAGGTTGGTCCGGTCTTTGTGTTGTCTTGCACCCTCCGTCTTGGGCCTTTGGCTAGTGAGGCTCTAATGTCCTTAAACATGTCTAGGACATCCTTGACAAGGTCCCGAACGTTCCTAGGCATACTCGGCCTAACCATAGGAGGTGGCCAAGTACATTTAAGAACGTTTGGTCCCTGCGGTTTCCTGAACACGTCCGAAGGCACTCGAGCGCTCTAGTGGTGCGTCGGGCACTTAGATTGGGGGTGGGCAAAGTCTCGCCCACGCAAGTGACCCGTCACAGGTTGGCCTGTGACAGTACCCACGGCATATAAAGTCTCCAATGAAAAGGCAACATTTTCTTGGATATTTAACTGCTTGTTGCATTTTGCTCATTAGCTCCATCAAAAATATCCATTGAACCATTAAAAGTGGGGTGAAGCATAGGAGATACCAAAAATATTCTATGCACATAGTATGATAATTGACTGCAAAAAAGAGAATATGTGTGTGAGAAAACTGAATTCTCACTCATTTTGAAATAAATACATTATGTAGATTGGAGACTGGGACATAATCCAAATTTGGCTTTATCTTCCATATTGTAAAAATCAGCGCTAGGACTATCATTGATGATTATAGCAATCATGTCGGAAGTGATGGATTGAGTAGTGGAGCCATAATGCTGTATACAGCTGCTTTTTATAAGATATAGACGAATCAAGGGATTGCTTTTTCTTTCATCAAATTTTTAACATCTCAATGGCTAACACCTTGCCGCCTTGCTAGCTGCCTTTTTCTGTATCTTAACTTCTAGGCTTGACTGAGAGGGCCTCTATTTTAGGAAAACCTGCCAGGGATTGTTTCTCTTTAGGTGGGTAATCTGCTGTCTTCAAATGTCTCCTTCGATGAGGGACTTTAAATATAGGAGATATCATCATACTTAGCCAGGGCTTTGACCTTCTCTGAAAAAAAGTGCCTGTTCTTAATCATCAAGGCCAGCACATTTTAATTGATTCTTTGTTTTTTGTTTTTTTTTTAAACCTAGTTCTGTCTACCTGAGGTTATGAATTTTGGTTTGTCTGATGACATCTTCTGAAATGCTAGACATTTACCCTTTTGCACAAAATCTAATAGTGCAATTGGCATGAAGAAGATGACATCTAATTTGTTTGCAAGACTTATGTCATTGAATTCAGATTTCTATCATTCGAGTTGTGTTTCATTGTGGGGAGTTTCTTTGCCATTCTTAAAGTCAGGACACTTTCCTTATCTGGTAAAACATGCTGTTGTATAAATGGGATGGATGCCTTGTGAAATTTCTACATTTAGATAAAATTTACTGCATCGCTTGGGTTGTTGATCAAAAATGGTATATTTAAGGTTGTTGACTAATCAAAACCTTGAAAATTTCTTTCTCATCTTTTTCAAATTCTTCTGCTGCGGAAATATTCTTGCATTTATTCAGACTGGCAAATGCCAATTAGCTTTAAATTGAGATGATGGACATTTTTATTTTCTTGCAGGCAATACGGACAGGCTGGGTACATCCAAATATCAATCTTGAGAACCCAGATGATGGTGTGGTATGTTTTGTGTTTTTTATATCTCAGTGCTAGATTTTCTTGATCACTTGATTTTTCAGCAAAATGGTGAAATGGTTTGCATCGTGTTGATTCTCTCTTATGGCATAAAATGCAGGATTCATAGATCAGGATATTAGAGAAAATCTTGTTTGAATTACATCCAAAGGCCATTCCATGCAAGCAGACTGGAATTTTATATGTAGCATTTGAGTCATCGTAAACAAAACCATTGTTTCTAATTGGCTTAGTTTTTTCACTGGATTAAGGCAGTCCATTTAAGTGGATCACTTGATATAGCATGCCAATGTTTGCAATGGCATATGTTAAATCTGAATAGATAGTGAAAGAACAAGATGCTATATTTTCTACCTGCAACATTTGAAATAAATGGTCTGAAGATTTATTTTTTAAATACTACTCAAGCTAGTTTCACTACAATGACTGGCTTTTATCTGTTTCATTGAATTAGGATGCTAATCTGTTGGTGGGGCCAAAGAAAGAACGGCTAAACATCAAAGTGGCACTGTCTAACTCATTTGGGTTTGGTGGCCACAACTCCTCAATCTTATTCGCTCCATATAAGTAGATATTTTTGGAACCTCAACTGGCCAGAAATTATTCAGAAGGTAAGAAATATATACTTGTTACCTCTCCCTGGAATTTTCTACCAAAAGGTAGATCAATTGTATCATAGAATTTGAGATGGTGTGATTCTTCCCAGTATAATTTGTCTACTGTTTATTCCATGGAAATGATCATCTTCATCCCGATGAATATAATTCACACATTGACGTGACTTATTCAACTTGATACACAGGAAGACACTAAAGAAGTTGTCCCCTGCAATCTTAATTTCAAGTTACTTAAAGAGCACCCCAGAATCCAAGCAGTCTATCATGCATCTTGTGGTGTCCCTGGGCATTTCTTGTATCTTAGGTTGGAATAGGATTTACTGCACCAGCAGAGTTTCTTGGGGTTTGGTGAAGTAGCTGCTCATTGATAAACTAGCTATTGAAAGTTTTGTGCCCCCTACCAGTCTTCATATGCATATAATTCTTGTAGGGTATTGATAGTGACTTATCAAGAGGTGCTGTGACCACAAGGTTCAGATGCTTGTCTAACCGTTTTGTGTACAAGTAGAGAATCTGTAATACTAAATTTTGACATAAAATAGATTTTCATTTTACATTACACAGTTTTGAAAAGCGACCAAAACGGATTGCATTTGGAAGGGAGCAATATCGCTTTAGGATAATTGCTTTCCTCTATTTGTTGGCTGCATTGCAAGCTTGGTTCCATGCCATTCAATGGTACAGATATTGTTTTCAATAATATTGGACAAACTACCATCTGCTGCCTATTTTCACATGTTCTGTCCAAATTTTGGCATTAATCCCAGTGAATGTCCGATGCCTGCCCTTTAAAAACTTCTGCTGCCAATGTTAATCAACATCCGCATGGACAGGAAAAAAATTTTTAAAAAAATGTTGAGACAGACGGTATCTAAATAGCAATGACCATCAAACCAAAGTCGTCTTTTCTTTCCCCTACATTCTGTGGACAGAGGGAGATAGAACATGGTAATAGAAGCTTCATATTCAATGATGCATCTATTAGATTGATAACTTTAAAACACCAGAATATTCCACGTGCGGGGTATAACAGAGCTCCACGCGGATTACCATTCTGAAATCATCATCAAACTCATTGCTTTATCTAAAACTATTGATCGTTATGGCGAATTCAAATTCAACCCATACATACGCATAGCTTACGCCTGTGACGGCCAACAAAAAATGACCCTCGTTGAAAAGAAAAACTTGACGCAGTTGACCGTCTTAACTTACACTTCGAACTTGTACGCCTATATACACATGAATTAAATAAATACACAACACTTGGGAGTGACTTTTGCACAAAAGCAGGCCCCGTCCCAAAAGTCCACAATTTCGTTGCACTCCAACAGAAGAACTCAGAACCCTAATCCATGAGGTAAACATGATACGCCAGAATAAACTGGAAATGTAATTACCTCTGCCCTTGATTGCAAAAACCTCAATAGTTACACTCCAGACATTTACGCTGGATTTTCAATAGCTTCAATAACACAGCAAGAGCAAATCTCGTTTGCCCCAATCTCCTGTGACACCAAAAACAGTAACGGCGTCATAGGCTACCTGCTTTTCTGTTGGGCGCCCTTTCTCTGGTATTTCTTCTGTTTTACACCCTTCATGGAAAGTGCATTTGAGACACTCTTGCCTTCTAGCTTCTTTGTCAGCTTGACCACACTTGCCATGCCTTTTCTTGCAGTTGCCTTGTGCTCTGGCCTTCGACTCAACATCTTGCGGTCAAGTGGCCAATAGGCAAATGGCTCCAGTTTATCCTTCCTCTTCACATCTCCACCGGCTTTCTTGCTTGCATACTCTTTACCAGTGTAAGCCCACCCTGACTCTGATGTTTTCCTTCGCTTTTGTGCTTTTTGTGAACTTACGGACACATGACTGCCTGCCTGACTCTTTCCATCAAAATCAGCATCAGATGACATGTCTCTTTTTGTTTTTGGTTTCTTATCATTTTCATGAATGACCAGACGTCCCTCAGCATCTATTTCTAGCTCATCATCAGATTCAGGTTTCCGTTTAAGATGCTCAGACGATCGAAGAGCTGATCTTGTCTTTCCTCGGTCCAGGAGATCAAGTGGCTCATCATCTACTTGGTCAAATAAGTCTTCTTGTAAGCTCCTGGTTGATTTACGTGTTCTCTTAGACCTGGATGATTGAAATTACATGTTATTTTAACTTGATAAAAAACATTGGGCTACCGTGAAAATTGTATCTGAGCTCACCAATTCTATGAATAAAAGTTCAAACTGGAATAACTTACAGGATATTTACACTAGCTGTTTATAGAGCATTTTATTGATCTCCTGCCTTCCCAAACATTACTGCTTATAAGATGTGAAAATCACAGTGTCAGAACTAACCTTAGTGAAAATGCCCTGGATTTTAACAGTGATGTTCTCATCTGTTGATCAGAGGTGGTGTCAGCATCCATGTAATCAGTATTGCTATTCTCTGTTTCTTCATCACCGAAATCAGAAAATATTTTTGTATGATTCCATCTGCTTATCCTGTGCGAAGATTAAAGAGATTATTAAAAATAAGTTTTTGACTTGTTACCCTCAAATAATGATGTTTTTATTATTATTATTATTATTATTATTATTATTATTATTATTATTATTATTATTATTATTATTATTATTATTTTATGGTGTGTGTGAAAATGGCATTACACAAAAAACAATTAACCACTAAAGAGGACTATGATTCATTTAACACCCCTGTTTACTCATATTGGGATTTGTACAGACAAAAGCACCCTAACCAAGGAAATCCTGCACTAAAATTATATGAATCAGTAGCCAGGCTATGTCTAACCACTTCAAATATTCCATGAGAACACTTCGTCATACAAGAAGAGAAATTGAAAGAAAATTATAATCCAGGTTCCTAGATCCACCACAGGAACCAAAGGGAAGGGCAGCAGCCAAGATGCAATTGCAGTTGCAGATGCTTAAATTTAAATATATTTGGGATGAATTTGGATTAATGCTGGAAATCCCATCCAAGGCAGGCTTTATAGTAAATCTTAATATTTCAGAAATAAAGTTAACCAGGTATAGGCCTTTTAATGGTCTATTTCATCAAAAGCATTGGGAAATTCTGGCACAAAACACAACTGAATACATCACAGTTGGCCAAATGCAAAGAGAAATAAACAGTGGTAGAATCTGCAGTTATTCTCTAAATTGAAAATGGTTAAGGCCACTGGAGCACAGTACTAGAAAACTGAAGACTGCAATTAAGTAAAAAGAAAACCTGGATGTAGTTGCTTTTGACATATGAGATTTGGTCTCCTCAGAACTAGAGGCAAGTTTCCTTTCCCTTCGCTCCCTGATCTGCAATGTCAGAAGAATGATGAATGTTCACTTGGCTTATATTACTAAAACAACCACTATTCATCTGAATATTCAACAAACTTTTCTTATGTTAGTAAGCAGTTTCATATGCTCTTCAGGCATGACTCCTTTGACAGCCTCCAAGCCACATTTCTTGACGAGCATTTCAAGCAGCAACTTAACCTGTATAAGATATTAAGCCAATTATTTTCATGTATTGGAGCATAACTGTCAGACATTGTGGACATCAAAATATTCAAGCTCCAATTATTTGCTCCTGAAATTGTGGAATATGTTTTCCATGAATGTGTCATCGTACAAATAGTTCTCCATCTTCTCCACTGCCACCTCAATAATATTTCAAAACCACATTTCATGTGCCAGAGTCATCTGAACAAACCTCAGAATAAGTTTGAGTTGGTGGAAACAGCATGGAAGTGAAAAGATAGTAATAATTTTGGCAAGTTGGTATGTTAAAAGATAGTGCACTAGAGATGGAAAGTTAAATGTGTCACACAGTAACGAGAATTGATCCTGGTTTCCAATTCAAGTTTCCTACACTATTTTCTGAAGGTTCCATTGCTTCACCAGTAAATTGTTCTTGTTGTGGAGGGTTGAGGGGAATTTGTAGTCCTGGGACTCCTACACATGTTTTCTAGTGCATGCCAACTTAAGCATTTTCAGTTAGTAACTTGAGTCACCAGTGTCATTGACAAATGAATTGTACCCACCAAATACTAAATCTGTAAAGCTACTTTTTCAAGTTTAGGAAGAAAAATTAGGGGAAAAAAATACTAGCACTGTCGCTTATCACTCAAGACTGAGAATACTTCCAGTGCTTTAGCCACATCAGCAAAAACCCTTTCAACCTTAACCGCTTCTTTAATTTCTTTCCACAGTATCTGATAAATGCCGAATGAAATAGTGTACATCGATATTAAAGCAATCTTTCATTTACAACCCATTTGAGAGAGACTCTTAGAATAATGCTTCAGAACAAAAGCCAGTCCTTATCAGACATTTTTATTGAAAATATTAGAAGCATTAGTGCAAAACATCTTACTCTAAACAAATTTGAGTCCAGTGCAAAACTATCCTGCCAACCAGGAAATCAAGACCACAAAAACCACAATTTACAAACAAAAAGCAGAGAAAAGGTAAGACAAACCTTAGCTTTGAAATGATTCTTGCTGCTGCCTTGCCAATTCAACAGGCCTTCCACCATACCTCTTAAATGTGTTTCCAAACTTTCAGCTTGAGATTTGGCAACCAATACTTTCAGTAAACCTAGACTAGCCTATATCAGAAGATAAAACTTTAGAGACCTGAGATTCAAAAAGGAAGTTCATTGTAACAACATAGGTTAACCAAGATCCAACACAAGTTCACGCTAGGGAGCAAACCTTGATTATCTCCCTGTTCTTTCTCTGAAGGAGGAGAAATGTAGATGGAAGGATGTTATAAGCAGCAGAAATAAGATCACTGAACTCATAAGACAGACGAGCCAATCCCTTAACAGCTGCACTAATCATATGAGGGGTCTCTCCAGCCAATCCTCCAGCAACCTATGAACATAAAAAGTATTCATCAAGCATAAGAATGTGAAACATAGTAGAGTAAGAGTAGAGGACGAACATTTCAGTGCATAAAAGTTGACGATTCTATACCATATTGAAAAACTGGTACAGATTTTCCTTTCTGCCACCTTTGTCTTCATCCCCACATGAATGTCCAATTTGCACAATAATATCATAAGCCCTGTTCCTTGTTCGTTTATTAGCCTGCCAAAGAAATAAGATAATCAGATGTCAGCATTCGCTATGGCTTCAAAGCATGATACACATGCATAGAGATGATAGAAGCCTCTTACTTTCTCCACCCTCTCAAACCCCACCCCCCCCCCCAAAACGACCCAGAGGCCAAAAGAATAAAAAATTATACAAGAAGAACAGGAAAAAGGGAATTATGGTCCAGCTTTCTTGATGTAAACCTGGCCTTTTTCAAATTTAAAGGTTTAAGTAGAAAAAGGTCTAAACAATAAAATTTTGACAGGATCCTTGATAAATTCAGCAAGTTCAAATTTTGACAGGATCCTTGAAATCCTGGACAAACTTTAAGTAACATAAACCAAAATTTGAGCAAACAACCACATAACCTCACCAGAATCTTTCAGTCAGACAACTTTATAATCCATTGGTGTGCAGAAAACTAGTGTTATAAATACTGTTGAATTATGTAAAGCTGAATAACTCATTGGCTTACAAAACTTTCCATTAATCATGAAGCTGTAGACAAGAATAATGACGTAATTAGAGATGTCATCTCCGAATGAGCTGACAGCATTACCACAAAAATGTGATTAATTATGAGGATAAAATGGGTGAACAATCCTCTTATAAAAAAAAAATCATTGAAAACTAAATTGTACATTCATGCCATATTATTAAATGACTAGTTTTAACACATTTTAATACAATTTTAGATAATGATTTGCTTCTATACATGTAGATGAAAAGACAAAGTTTGGCAATCAAACTTGCTGCAATTCATATTGTAAAAGAACGCCCTGCTGCATGAGACAAGCTGATCCATCATTAGGTCTGATATATAGTATAAAATTAACCCAGAAATACTGGAATAAACCTCTTAAGCATTTGCCTTTAGAACCACATAAAATGTCAGGAACAAACATGATCCTGTCAAAAGGTGCACCAAATTTATTAGATGCTTTGTTTATATAAAAAACATGTCATACCTCTTTCAAGGCAAGTATAATTTCAGTCAAGAAAGAAGTGATAACATCACGCCGATTCTGTTCAGCATCCTGCAAAGGGTGTGAAATTTTTGTTAATCACTTGATGAATGTTTAAGGACATGTTACCGTCACACTACAATATAACCTCTTGCAATGGGAAAATATGAAATGTAATGGTTGTCACCTTGGATACATGGACAATTAAGAAGTATAAACAATCAAGTCTATGTCGTTTGGCTGAGAAATGACATAAAGGAAGAACTTCAATCATCAGATTAAGCAACTCTTCAAGCTTTCTTGCAATAAATTCATCAGAGTTCTGTAAAGACAAAACAATATTGGTTCAGAAATCTTGAATGGATAAACATATAACAATTACTTAATCAAACAAATAAGAATTACTAGATTTCTTTCTTTTTTTAATATCCCGTTATCTGTGAAGGGTAATACTGGAAAAATAAATTACCCTTTTCATTGCAGCGTTTAAGAAGGAAGGTTACCACCAAGATTGACATCAGAATTGACATACATTATTACTTATTAGTTTAAAAAATAAAAAATTTTAAATATTGGCCCCTCTAACCAAGATTTGAAATACTTAGACTGAAAAAGAAAAGGTGGATCATTTATGAATTGTAACGAACATGTAAGAAAAGTATTGCTATAAAAATTTTAACTAATGTATTATACACTTCTTACAATATCCCCAACCATTGTTCCTTCTTCCACAACACAAAAGAGGGAAGAGGCAAATTGGATTGATTTTAAACTAGTTGGCCAGCCATATTCATTTGTCCGTCAACCTTGTTTTTCTGTTCTCCCTCAATTCTAGTAAGATATGTTTCTAATTATGATTTATTTTATTTTCACTCACTTTTAGAGTTTTAATGCTTTGTTACCACATTAGAAAGTTAGAAAAAAAAAGGTCGGGTAATATTAGAAATTATATGTACAATGAAGATTGAACAACAATCAACACAATGACGAAAGTAAAATGAGAAATTACGTCTAGGCGTAAAGAACTACTTACGATTCATATTATATGGAATAAGAAATTACTAAGTTGTTAAATTTACAAACATGCGCGAGCACACATAGAGTGCGTGCATTTACTTGTTTATGAAATTACTTTGAACATTTGAGTCATCCCTCCAAAAAATCAATCCAGGCACTGCCACCGGCAATAACACAATAACTTTTGTTACTAATGTTTTTAGCTACATTCTGCATCACCTCAGGTGATGCATGAATCAGAATGCACCCTTATTGAGCTGCGAAAAGATCAGAACTATCTCCATTTATTACCATTTCCACAATATGTCAAAAGTTGTATTAGAAAAATGGGGAAATATCTTGATAATTTCTCCTAATACTGCTATTGATTAAAAATAAATTTAAAAAAAAACGAGTTGATCATGTGTTACTGATCATATCAAATGATAATAGTCCCAGGTTAAACATATGAACTTAAAAAAGGAACATAAAATCACCTTGAGGATAATGGAAAGAACTTTATATGCCTTTTTTTGGACTAAGCCCTCAGCATCCTGAAACCAGCATCATACCCTTAACCACTTAGGAGACATCAAATAAGAGCATCATCCTTATATCAAAAGCTTCACTTGGAAAACACAAATACACACACGGGAGAAACAAACCTTTAATCCAGGTTTTATTGCAACGAACAGAAGATCAATTTCTTTGGTATCTAACCCAGGCAAAAGTGAAACTGCCAGGTCAAATAACTGTGACCTACAAACAACAAACAAAATTGTCCATGGTCGTAAACCCAACCCTATAAAAGTTAACGAATGCCATTTGAAACAAGCCAGCTACAACTAAGTGGCTGACTAACTACTATTAGAAATTCAAAATTCAGAAATCCCACCTTGCCAATGACAGTGAACTTTCTGCTGAAGAGTTGTCAACCTGCATCGAATTGGAAGTTCTGGAGTTTTCTTCTTTACCTGCCTCCTGAGTAACCTTTAAGAGTTTCTGCATCGTGGTCTTGAAGAATCTCGCCACTACCTCTTTTTCTGATATAGAAGCCAGCTCGCCAATTGTTCTCTACATGTAGTGTAACAAATTATTAAACAAATCAAGTTTCATAGCTCTACTATGTTTAAAATTCTTTTAGTTGATTGTATGGAAACAATATTTCATTGGCTTTTTTTGTTTTAACTAAATTAGGAAGAAGTGGAATTTGATAGAAAACCCAGGAAAAAAACAGCAACCCATAATTAGTGCTCCATATCATGTTTGCCGTCCATATTGTCACATAACAGACAGCAATACTATTCTTGAGCATGGCACAATTCGACAACCATGTCTAAATGAAAAGAGAAACTGTTGAAATCCTTGTCTCTCATGTTATCTAGTTTGACCCATCAAATGCACTACCTGACCATAAAGAGATGCAACAAATTATTGTTTAAATGCTAACCACAGTGGCATAACTTGTAAATAATCACCTTTTGGGTAAGATAACTCACATTTGAACCAATAAATTTGGAGGAATATATGGATATCTAAAATATTTACAATGGCAGCAAGCACCCAAAGAGGTAAACAGAGAGCGGCACTGCATATGTACACAGTCTTTGGTTCATCATGACAAATAAAATTGATTAATAATCGACAAATATAGCCATTAGCACAAGCAAGGACCTTCATGGAGAATGATTATTTATATGCCATGGACATTGTCATTCTTATTGGATTTTATTCAAGAAACACAATTCTCTTTAAAAAAAAAAAAAGGAAGTTTCTGAGATGACCAGCAAAGAACCGCTAGTATCTTTGGATGATTTGAAGAAGACTTCTGATAGAACAGACAACAGTGCACGAGCCGAAGACCTCAACACACTCAAATTGTCAGCAGCAACTTGTGAATCATAACGGGTAATGGCTTTCTCTTCAGAAATGCTTCTATTGGTTAGAGATATTTCATCTGTTGCATCGAGAATGCTCTTATTCTGCTGAATAAGAAGTTGTAAGCTGCAGCATATTATCCCACGCACATTCTGTTCTTCATGAAGAGCAGAAGAAAGGGCTTTCTCCAGATCTTTGAAGCTTTCAGCAGTATCCAATGGGTAATTGCAAAAAGACGGCAACAAGGACCATAAGGAATATACAATTCCATCAACACTTCGGGCTGAATAAATTCTTCCTTCTTGCTCAAGCTGGGACAGCCAATTAGCTAGTATAAGGGTGACACATACATAGGAAGAAAGAGAGATGGCTGGGAGAACATCAAAACATTCATTACCATTTTCGACCTTTGCTTCATAACTCTAACCAGAGATAGGACTGAATCCGTGAAAAAGCTTAACCGAGCACCAACAATGTACTGCTTCAGAATTGGGAAAAGCCAAAGATTTGCTTCAGATAGATCTTGAGCATCCAACTTAAGAGGTAGAAGGCTCAAAAATATCTCAGGTCCCATTGCTCCAAGTGCTGATCCCACGCATTCATGAAGCTTAATCAGACAGTAAAACAGCTATTAATTTGCAGATGTTTTTCACCTTTTTCTAATGTATAAGTACCATTCAGCAAATTCAACTAAAATTTTCTCAAAAGAGGGAGAAGAACAAAAGGGAAGCACATACAAGGCAAACTCTAAAAGTTCTCCAACAGCAAGCCTTAAGCTATAATGTGTTACATGGCTCCGGCAGTATTGAGAATTACTATGGTTCTACTGGTCCACCAGATATTTGATAGACAATTAGAGTGGCCAAATATGCCCGGGTGGGATACAAGATTCTACCTTTTAGACCAAAACTAAAATGCCAAAAAATTAGGCATATCGCAATCTTGTACTGGTGAGATGGAACTATTTCTTTTACTTTTATTAAAAAATGTTTTTGCTAATGTAAAACAGACAGAAAATGCCACAACATTTTACATCCAGAAGCATAAACAGTAAACAGAATTAGCTAGCCCTCTTACATAGTTTCAACTAGGCTTCCAAAATTTATGATAGATTTCAGCTGACAGCCCTTTTCCCTACCTCATATCTGCTAAGGCTGGAATATACAAGAGCAGTAAAAGTCTACAATGTCCTACAATGGCAAAGCTATGTAGCAGGATATATTCCTAAATGTTTCAGGAAAAAACCAAAAGAGCCATAAGATGCAACAAGATTAGAATATAAACTTTTATGCAAACCATCAACATGAGGTTCTAATGGGAGACAAGCTACCTGTTTTCGAAAAGGAAAGTCCTCATCTGGCAACTCTTGCATGTCTGCCAAACTTTTAAGTGTTCCCCTTAAAAAGTACGAAGAATATTGACCTGTGAATTAAATTTGTTCACGGGGAATCAATTAAGATTTGCAGCACTTCTATTTGCAATTAGATCAAAAGGCATGCTCTAAGAAAATGATGATAGGTATCAAAGATAAAGGAATACTACACATACCTAGTTTATCAAACATCACTGAAACAACTTGAAATGACATATCCCAGACAGCTGAATAGTGATAATCAAGCAAGCTTCCAACAGTTGCACAAAGCTTTTCTATGATAGTTGGCATCGTTTTCCTTGTATTTGTACTGTCATTTGAGGTAACCTGATCTACACCCTGTTTGATTAAACTTTCATCAATACATGTCTGTATCAAGCTCTTATATGCTTGCATTGCTGCTAACAAGGCCTCCTCATGTTCAGAACGCAAAATATCTGCAGAGCCCCAAAAAACTAGATACATGAGACACTACTTACACCATATACACAATTTTAAACCCAGGAAATACTGGAGTTGTTTTCTAAAACCATTTGAACTGGTTCAATAATTTCATAAGAATCACAAGTTTTCATCTTTTTTGGATTTTATAATCCAAGAAGGTTTGAGAAAATTAAATAAGTAACTATGAAATCTCTCTGGAAGAAGAGTCTGTTTTAGCAAAAACATTGTGTGCAATTTAAATAAATAAATAACCACCATTGGAAGTGGTAAGATAACAAGACCAAGTACAACTGGACTAAAAAGGAGAAACTGAGTAAACAAGAACCAACCACTGAGGGAAGTGAATACAATGGGGAGCTTAACAACACACATCTGCCTGTTAAGGGAATAAACTCGTCTCATCCCAATATCTAACAGCCTAGCAGTAAATGTCATGCTATCTGCAGATGACTCATTTGCAGAGACAGACGTAGCTAGGGAGCACAACAGATCAAGAAGGGCATCTGAGGAAAATTCTCCAGGTTGGTTGAGACAAACTGCATTCAGAGCATCTGTTATCCGGCGAGTAACAAGGGGTTGTCTTAGTTCCAAAAGAGATTTGAAATATTTCAAGATGCTAGTTGAGGACTTTGCAGACATATAAGGTAGACAACACTTCAGAGCGTCTAGAACATATAAAACCTCCTGTGCTCCTTTTGGACCTTCTGAAGCATTTGAGTTTGATCCTCCGGCTAGTAGAAGAAACCGTTCAAATACTTTTGTTAGGTTTTCACTTGCAGATGCCAATAGTGGAGCATGTACTGGAGACATCTGATACCTCATTATGACCTCCTGAAGGCAAACATGCGACTGCCTTCGTACCTGTATATTTCATATAAGAGTACAAAAGAGATTTAACTTAAACACAGCACAGCACGGGATTGGAAACAAAGGCTGCAATCTTCATAAAAATTTTTTCAAAAAGATTTTGTTAATCAGTCCTTTTCATTTGGACTTCACTCAGATAGTACACGATAAAATGAAAGGGACTATCACAGAAATACTCCCATCTGATGGTTCAATCCATCACACTTCACATACCTAGCAATGCAATAACAATGGGAAACATGCGACAAAAAAGACACATTTAACACACTCAGGGCCTGTTCTAATTTGCTTTAGCTTTTCCAAAACAAACTTAAAGGAGCTGTTTAGGAAAGTTAACCTATATGTTCAGTAAATAACAAAAAATTAAAAAACACACACCCAGAACCTATTCCTTTGTCAAGGCAGCAGTCTCCAATGTGCTTTAAAGTTGTAAAGTGAGATCACATTTTTAGTTCAAAAATTAAATCTTTGGGCCCAAAGACGGATCAATGTTAATCAACAATAGAGCTATACAGGAAACTCAACCAAACCTCACTGTAAGTACTCAAATTTTCAATAAAATTATATAATTCACATCAAACACAAATAAGCTGCCAACAGCCAAAAATAGCGTAATCACGTAAACTTTCCAGGTATTGACATAAAAATTGCTGACCTTAGCTCTCTCATCTGTGATATAACCAAAAAGAACACCATAGAGCTGAGCCACATTCTCCCATACCACGTTTTCCCTCACAGAGGTCAATAGACGTGAAAGGCATTTTAAACCAGGAATTATTCCATTTAGGCCAATAGACTTAAGCCGAAGCACCCGCATTAAAATATCCGACAAGTAATCGAATTTCTTCCGTATAATTGCGTCACTGAAGTAGTCGAATTCGCTAATGACAAGGGACAGAATGGTGATCAGAGCGTCGATGATATGCCCCGGGTTTTCGGTCTCGGAGGTAGTGGAGAGACGATAAAGAGAAGAACATGTGGCACCGAAGTAAGCAAGGGGCTTGAGGGGAAGATTTTGCTCTTTCAACTCTTGCGATATTGCACCAATGGTGGTGCACACGTGAAGATGGTGCTCATTAGCAGGGTCGCTGAATCGTGACATGATTGTGGCGCATACATCGTTGGAGAAATCCCTGGTAGACTGGCTTTCTAGGATATTTTCCATTTCGATGCCTTCCATTGTTGCTTCTTCGCGGACGACAAAACCCTAGCTGCTCAGAGAGGGCGTGGGGAAGAAAGGGTTTAACTGGGAAGAGGGTTTAACAAAAGTCGAGGGTTTAGTTTGGTAAGTTCGTTGCTCCCGTCCATTGCCTTTTTCTTTCTTCACCTGTTTTTATCGTTGTTTGACAATTTTGCCCTTAAAAACAAGCCGCTTTTACAATTGTGCCACACCCTTGCGAAGCAAAGTGAACGCTGGCGAGGCACTTGGCCGCAAAAATACTGAGACTGAGGACAGGCTGGGTTGAGGGGCCGATGGTTGGTCTGGGGGCCGGACGGACGGCGGATTTGCAATGGGCGGCAACAGGGAGAATTACGTCCGATATTGAATAATTTTACTGATAGATAATTTTAAAAATTTTGTTGGTTTTTTCTAATAAATAATTTTAAATTTATCTCAAATATTACTTTATTTAATTTAATCTTTATAAATATAAAAAGTATATTAAAATAGTCTTTCCATTCAAAAGTTAATAGTCAAAACTTAAAAAGTCAAATAAAATTAGATAAAATATACAATTACTTTAAAAGTAATTCTTAAGTTTATTCTAAAAATATGTAATTATTTCAATTAAATCCCTCAAACAGTACTTTACTCAATTTAATCATTATAAATATGAAATGTGAATCAAAGTACTCTATAAAGTAAATTTAAAAATAAAAAATACCAACTCTTATAATTAATTTACTTATACTTTAAATATATTACTCATCTCGCCTCTATTTATCTGTCACAATTGAAAAATTTTAGTATTTTTTTTTATCTGTTACATTGAAAAAAATTATGTGCCATTAATGTTAAATTTATTTTATACACTTGTATTGAATACTACCTCTATCCCTTTTTATCTGTCTATTTTAATTAAATTTTTTTTTAATTTATCTGTCCTATTAACAAACCAAGACTATATTAATTGTTATTTTTTCACAAATGTCCCTCTTTAATACAATGAGTATTGTGCACTTGTAGTGGGAAATGAAAATAAATTAAATATGCTTACAACACATAAATTTTTAGAATTTGATTACTTCTTAATAAAGAGAGATTTTTTTTAAGGGTAAAATAGAAAATATTAATTAATTAATCAAAAATTTTTATTTTTCTTAAAACTTGTAAATCGATTAAAATAGACAAATAAAAGAGAACGGATGGAGTAGTTTTGAAAAATGAAATTGTAATAACTTTAGAGAGCGTGTTGAGCAAATAAAATAAGAAAATAGTTGTGGAGAATATTAAATCTAATGGTACTTTTGGAATGTATAAATAAATAAATTTATGAGACTAATTAATTTTTCTTAAATTATGTGAAATAGTTAATTAGTTAATTGTGACAGATAAATATGGATAGAATGAGTATATTTTTTTAAAAATATTACCTTTATATACTTTTTTAAATGTATTTTAATTTAATATTAATTTGCTATAATTTTTAAAATTTTTTCTTTTGAAACTTTTAAAGTATTTCGTAATTAAAGAATGAACGGTGGTAATTTTGATAATTAATTTATTTAAGGGACAAAATATGTCAAGACACCTTTAAATTTTCTCAATTTTTAATTTTTACCTTTGAACTTTAAAATATGTAATTTTAACTCTCGAACATTTAAAATATCTAAAAATTAGTCTTTCAATCAATTTAAACAATTGAATACTCACGGAACTAAATCACATGATCCTCACATGACCTCATTCCCCTGTTCTCTATTTCCAAACTATTATTCTTCAATTTTAATAAAGATATAAATATTTAATAAAAAAAAGAAAGAAATCAACTTCAATTCTCGAGAGATAGTAAAGAAATTCAGATTAAATTATCAAGTGATAGTAATTTTCTTGGCATCATCTACATAAATGAATAATAGATCTAAAATGAAAAGTAAATTACTTTTAAAAAAAAAGATCTAAAAGGAGAATTGAGAGATGCCAAGTCACGGCAGCCTTTTTTTTTTCCTTTTTTATATACATAAATTACTTTATAAAAATTAGAGGAAAACTTAAAGTCACATTGTAAATATTATGAGTGGACGAAAATACTACAAAATAGCTCATATGGGAGTCATGTGATAAACTTTTATGAACACTTAACAGTTTCCATTGATAGAAGGATTATTTTTTAGATGTTTCGAATATTCGTGAGTTAAAATTATACGTTTTAAAGTTCAAGAGTAGAAATCAAAATTTGTGAATGTTCAACGGTAGTTAGTATATTTTGCCCTTAATAAATTTTAAATATATCACTTTAAAAGTATCATAAGAGAAAATTTTAAAAAATTATATCAAACTAATTTTAAATTAAAGTACACTTGAAAGGTAATAATAATATAAGAGTAATGTTTTTAAGAATATAAAAAAATAATATGTTTAAAATTTAATTATATCAATTATCAGAGATTGTATTTTTATTTTTAAATTTGTCTTGTGGAATATTTTGATACACTTTTCATATTTATAATGATTAAATTGAGTAAAGTAACTTTTTAAGAATTTGATTGAAATAATTACATATTTTTTAGGATGAATTTAGAAACTACTCTTATTGTAATTGCACATTTTCTATTGTTATCGAACTTTGTTTGACTTCTTAAACTTTGATTGTTAACTTTTAGATGGAATGACTATTTCGATATATTTTTCATATTTATAAAAATTAAATTGAGTAAAATAATATTTAAATAATTTGTTTGAGATAATTATATATTATAAAGGACAAATTTGAAAATTACACTATTCCAATTAAGACTAATTCGATAGGATTGAAGTAGAAATATTTAAATATTTAATTTTAAAATTTGATGTGTAAATAGTGAATTTTTAAATTTAAAATTTGAATTTGAAGATTGAATTTATTTTATATTATATTTTATTATTAACATAATAAAAATTTTGTGTATATAAATAATTTTATGTTATTTAAAAATGTAATTAAGTAATAATGTTAAATGTACTAGAATAATTAAATATTTAATATTATTTATTATCAAATTAAATTAATTAATTACTTAATTAAATAATTTTAAATATTTAATTAAGCTATCAAGTACCTAACTTTGAATTCTTAACTTTTGCTTTGGAAAGTGAAATTAAATTCTTAATTTATGTAATTTTTTCTTAGAAAGACACAACAAACAACTTCATTAATAATTTGATCAAATGTAAGTTACGAAGGTTATCTGAAACTTCCAACTTAAAATTCAAAATTTTTCGTCATTTACTTTCTTTTCCTAACCTTTCATAACTCAAGAAAAAATGAAAAAAAAAAAGGGGAAAAGGACAACGCCACAATGCGTTGGAATCATGTCGCAAAGTAAAACATTTTGTGTTAACGGTTAAGGAGGATTTTTCTACGAATGAAAAATTTGATGCGAAGAAAAAAACAGACCATTATTTGAAAACACACACACACACACATATATATATATATTTTATTCCATCCATATATACAGAAGGACAGAAAGGGAAAAGTGTAAACAAATTTGTTCACGGTAAAGGGTGCATGAATTGGAGAGAGAAAGAGAGAAAGGAGAAAGTAAATAGCTAGAAATGTATTTTAGATTTTGATAAATTTGGAAGGACATATTTAAGGTAAATATATTTAGAGAAATAATTTTATAAGCAAAATTCAAGTCACATGAAGAAGCTCGTAGGATTTTGTTCGATTGATTTAAATCACCGTAAATATTCTGTTTAATTTAAATTAATTTGTGCCCAATTCACGTGATTAAAAAAACTTGTTTTATACTTAAAAGTTATACATGAAATAGATAGTTTATGTGTAAATAATAAAAAATGAAAGGAAATGCAATACTATTGTTAATTAATTGTTATTGGTTTAATAGATTAGTAATTGAGTACTTAAATTTCAATCCATAAAATTAAAGTTCAATATTTGAAGACCTAAAAACATACTGTAAATTAATTAACTATAGCAACTCAATCGTTGTTCAAATATGAAGATAATTTTACGTTCTTAATCTATTATCATTAGGTATTATAAATATATATATATATATATATATATATGACCTAATAAGAAAATAAAAAAGTTACGTCTCAAGGAGAAAATATATATATGACCCTCATTGAGACGTAACCATTTTTAATTAAAAAAATATTCACTGCAAAAGAAATTTTAAAAAAATAAATTATGACGTTAACTTTGTGTGAATAGATATTTGAATTGAAATGAATTTATTTATTTAAATATAATAAAAAATATACTAAGTGGAGTTAAAGAAAGATAATATAATATGTAGTAAATATATAATAATTTTTTAAATTTTTTATTTAAAATAATTACTTTAAATTAAAACAATTTTAGATTGAGATGAAAATTTTTATCCCTATACTCTCTTTTTTTTTTTTTTTTTTTTTGTTTACCGAATGAAAGGAAGGTCTAGTGATGGCGGCCAAGACACCCCTGGTTAATGAAAGTAATGTGTTAGTG
Source organism: Voacanga thouarsii (assembly GCA_026120185.1). Classification (NCBI taxonomy): domain Eukaryota; kingdom Viridiplantae; phylum Streptophyta; class Magnoliopsida; order Gentianales; family Apocynaceae; genus Voacanga; species Voacanga thouarsii. The sequence goes on from JANUWF010001483.1 coordinate 1,225,784, forward strand.
ATAGCGATCAAGATATCTCTCGCCACCTCATCTTTGGATTTTTATTAATATATCAAACCAATTGGACAATAGCGCAAATACCGACCTTGTCAAACTAACATCACTAAAGACAAATCCAAATATATCAGACCAATTAAACAATCAGTGTAAATGCTTATTCCGTCAAAGTAGCATCACCAAAGACCAATATAATTACCACGTCATGTTAAAACTTTCACGACTATATTAAATCAATTGAACGACCCTATCAAAATAAGGTCACCGAAAATGAAGTATAATTATCACCTCTTCAAACTTCAGAAATCGACAAACTTCAGAAATCGACGACACTAATTAAGATTTTATGATCTCGATTTTATCAAATCACTTAAGAGTAAGTTTGATCAGTAAGTTTGGGACTTCTTGACCAAACTTACTCAGTGACCCCATAAGTCTTGTAACTTTCTAAAGATGAATTTGAAGAAGATCCAATGGGAGAAAATATCCGAAGGTGAACTGGAGAGGAGAGGGACCGTTAACAGTGGGGACCAAACCCTACGCATGCCTGCCGTCATGGTTGTCAATCAGAAAATAATGAATACATACAGGATCTTCTCTTTCTTCTCTATCTTGTACCGCTGGTGCCGCCTCCGAAACGCTGTCTGTCCTAGTTATGGTAACTAGGTCAGCTGCATTCATTTTTATGACCAACCTTTTGGGCTGAAAAAACAAACTTTAAATTTATATATTTTAAAAATGAAGAAAAAGGGGAATCTTCAATGAGAAAGGAAATAAAAAATTACTTATATTGTTCTAAAGTTTATACGAAAAAATAAAAATATGAATAGATAGCAATTCATTCAAATTGAATTTATAAAAATACAATAAAAATTATTATATAATATGTTACAAATATATTTCAGTTCTCATAAAATGAAAATATTTAAAATAATTTCAAATTATAATAAAAATCTCAATCTAGATACACCATAAATGATTTTATTTGATATTGTTTGTGAGTCAGGAAAGGATATCGTAGTACTTTATTAATACTAAATTACAAGTTTAACTTCTATATAAAATTTTTTTAGCTTAATTCAATTCTCCCATTAATTTATTTTGAGTCTTCCCTTGACCCAATCATTGGACTCCCCCTCTCCACTTACCGAGAGAAAAAAAATAATTATCAACCCCTTCTCTCTTTTTCTTTTGATTTTTCCCTTCTCCTTTAAATCTTCCAAAACGGAGATATTATCCCCTCTTCCCCCACCCACCACCCCCGGATCGTGCACTTTATTGATAATCCACCTTCAGTTTTCTTGAATCACCAATCAATTATTAAATTATTGTGTTATAATTAGCTAAAGACATTTTTTTAGAGTTATATTTAAGGATTTACGTTCTCCATTTCAAAACAATTATTACTATTACACAAATTGAGTCTTTTAAAAAATTTCTAATAGTTATGATTTTTAAAAAATTTAAATTATTTTCATTAAAAAATTATAAAGTTATTTAAAATTTTAAAAATAAATTAATATGATAATTTAGTAAAATAATAAATGACAGTGACATATTTAGAAAAAAATATTATAAGTATATTTTTTATATTATAAAATGACAAATAATGTAAAATATAAGAAAATTTTCAAAATTGATAGTAGTTTTTTTTTTTTTTAAAGAACAGCCTGAAAGCAAAACATTCCTAACTTTGTATATTGGTGACGTAGTGGTCTTTATTTGATTTATAGCCTAGAAATCTTTACCGACAATGGGTGTCGTCGTGCCCGAAATACATTTATATAATGCATTTAATAAGTATGTTCAAAAATTAAGTTTATAAATTAAGTGTCGAAAACAACTCTACCAACCATTCAAAACATTGTGACAACCAAATAAACATGTTTCATAAAGATAACAAGTTTTGGTGTGTTTGTTTTAATTTTTATATTCTTTGCTCGCCGTCGACTATAGTTTTGAGGTGTGATATTTTTTATCATCGGGAATGAATTTACTTAGAGAAAAATAGCAAAATGTGAAAAAATTTCTTCCTCAAACAACTTTGCAAAATTACAGGACTCACAAAACAGATTTTCCCACCAGAGGCATTGGCGATATTCTAATCTAAATCGAAACAATTAGGGGATTGATTCATATGACTTCCCCAAGCTTAATCACATGGATCAATCTTAAACGGGTCTTTGACAAGAACAGCTTCTTGGTTCTTCTGAGACAATTCCTTGACTGTAAGAAAATTACCAGGGAAGCTCGAAAATTGTCTTTAACTAAGTAGAGATAACTCTATATTAACAGTTACAGTACATGGCGAAGAAGAAACAAAAGGCAGACATAGATCATCAAAATATATTCATAATTTTGGAAGAGAAAAATAATACTATATGCTAATGCTCTAGAACCAGAGTAGTCTTTTCATGGAGATTTGCCACGAGATTCATCAAGACGGTTGATAAGGTAAAGGGCATTGCTAGTAACTCTAGCAACGTTGGTGATTTTGCGGTTCACATCAGACCTGACCTTGCCCTCAATCTCCTTGAATCCATCAAGACAAGTATCTTCATTTGTCAAGGCAGCACTGACCCATGTCTGAGCATTGCTCATTTGCCACCTAAAAGCACTGCCACCGCGAAGATGCTTCAGCTCCGAGAGAGTCTTGCTAAGCTCATCCACAGAGTCACCAATCTGTTCCACACAGTCATGCAGGGCTCCTTGCTCTCTCTTGCTCCGACTATAGAGATGCGCCTTAAGGAAGTCTGAGGCCTTCCGGGCTCGACCGAGGCTGACTTTAACTGCTGCTTGGGCCAAGTCACGGGGACTATTGGCTGGGCCAGAGTAGGATGAGAGTGTTCTGAGGCAGATGATGGGGTAGCTGGCATGTGCGCAAGAAGTATGAACAAGGTCCTTTGGTGACGCATTAGGTTTTCTACCCACCGCGGATGAAACTGAGATCAGAATGATGAATATGGAGAGGAGGACGGCGAGGGGCAACGCAGGCAAAGCCATTTTCATCTCTCAGTTTGCTAGTGGCTACTGCTGCTCTTTTGTATGAAGGGGTGGTGGTGGGCAACTATGGGTGTGGGGGTAGGTATATAGGGTAGTGTAGTGTGTGACTTTGAGAGTGAGAAAGAGAGGGAAGTTATTGTTTTTATAGGAGTGGCTCAGTTAGATATGAGAAAGGTGAACATTAATATGGTGCTGAAATTGGCATGGCACTGTTCACTGAGTTGGATGGAAATTGGCAATTACAGAAGACAACGGGTTTCAATGTAAAAAGGAGTAAATGCGCCGCTGAAAGAAGCATAGGATGGGGGCAGATCAGGAGCCGCTTGGCACTTGTCTAACATTAACTCTTGTACCTAAATTTACCGGCCATTTACCTTGGCCGTAATTAATCGTTGTACTGTAATTCACCATGTCATCAATCATTGTCTTTTCAAGTGGTTGAATTTCAGACTTACTCAAGTCATGAAAAGGCTTCAATGTAATGTATTTCTTCCGTTTTAAAATATCTATTTATATAATTTTTTATACATAAATTAAAAATATTAAAAATAATATTATAATTTAGATAAAATTCTTATTTTATCTATATTAAAAACTAAATAGTTATTAGTTAATAAAAATTCTCAAAGTAATAAGAAATAAAAATTTTAAAAAATTATATAGTTGATTTAGAATAAATAGGAATACAATAGAAAGAAACTAATCATTAATTCTAAAAATATATATATAAATAAATACTTTCTCTATTTCAAAATATTTATTCATTAATTTTTTTTGTTTTATTTAAAAATACTTGTTCATATACATATTTCTAGAATTAATGATTAATTTTTTTCTATTATACCCCTATTTATTTCAAGTCAACTACACAACTTTTCAAAACTCTTCTTTCTTCTTACTTCTTGGCAATTTTCACTAACCAATAGCTATAGTGTTTTTAATATGAGTAGAATATGAACTTTATCTAAATTATTATATTATTTTTAACACCCTTAATCTGTATGTAAAAGATTTCATAAATAAGTATTTTGAAACGAAAAGAATATTTTAAAACGGAAAGAGTATAACACAATGCACCTCAAGTTGGCACTAGGTACAATTCCCCATGGCTGGCTTGGGGAAATAGCCAACAAACTTTATGATAAGTGCGATTTCTAATGAAGTTTCTTATCGTTTTAGATTTATAGACTATTTCTTCCATTCTAAAAAGATGTAAACAAAATTTTATTTTTATTATATCAAAATATTTGTCAATTTTATAAATTAAGAATGCATTTATTACGTATATTCTTAGTTTATCCCTCATTTAATTATTTAATAAATATTTGACTCATTAAATATATATATTCTCAATCTAATTAATGAATATTTATTTTTATTTAGGGATAAATAGAATAGTTATTTTTTATTATAATTATATAAATTTTTGCAATTCTTTAATCTGTGTATCATTTATTAGATTGATATCCTTTTTAGGACGGAGAGAATATATTAATATGATAAGTATAAATATAATTATTTATATAATTAGTATACAAAATTAAAAAAATAATATATACATTTCTGAAAAGGTAAAATGTATACGTAATTATTTACGTGTCGTTGCATCAAGAAGCCAACATTTTCTTCAGAACGTTATAATGGTTCTAAGGCTTGTTTTGGTTCATGAAGGGGAAGAGGAGAGAAAAGGAGAAGAGGAGTAACACATCTTACTTTTATTAGGGGAAGTTAATGTATTTACTCCTATTTTATTTGGTTAGAGTAAAAATAGGAAGAGAATGAGAGGGGAAAAGAGAGAATAATTAATTTAGTTTATTATTTTTCTTTCGTTATCTATTTTATTAAAATTTTTAATATTAAAAATATGATCAATATTTTTATTATCATTCTTACTTTATTTTTTCTCTCTCGATCCCAAATTAGAGAGGAGAGAAAATACTGATGTGAAAGGAGAGTGTACCCTCTCATGATTTTTTTTTCCTTCACATCTATATCCAACTAAGCGAAATAAATATCTCATTTAGCTCTATATTTACTTTTTTTTCGCTTACTTTTATAAAACAGTCCAATCAAATCAAATTTAAAGTAATTTTGTTTTATAGTTTCAATTTAATGGCCATATTCATGGCACTATAAAGCAATGGACCAAATTCTGCTACCCGATCTTCATGCAGAGCGAGCAATAACTGGTCGGAATAGTGTAAAATTCAAAGCCAGGATGAGAAAATAGGTAGGCTCAGCTTCTACTGTTTCTATGCAAATCTCCCTCATCTTTAGTCCCAGAACTTTAATTACTCCTTTTAGGCCTCATTTGGTTTATCACTAACTTCTCATGTAAACATCAATATGGAAGCGATGTATACAATTGACTCGATACAAAACATATGTTAAAACAGTATACTTTAGGAATGGGATAAGAATAACGTATATAGTTAATTAATTAATGACAGTAATCGTAATAATGTAGAATCTAGGAAGAAATGACACGAGAAAAGGGGTCCATATGCGCAACATTATTGTAGGAGACCAGATTGGATCATATGATCTAAGGCTCTTTCTCTTTCACCTCTTAAGGGCAATGCTTTTAGTACTATAAAAAGCAGGATCGATCAGTACCATAGCAGGAGCAGAGCATGTGCTAGCTGATGAAGGTGCAGGTACTGCAGGGCCCGTCCTTTGAAGCCATTAATGCATTATGGAAAGCTGAAGTGATTAGAATCCCATTGATGATCAAATAATTCCCCGCTAAAAAACAAGATGCAACGTCACATTTGGTCCTTCCTTACTACCCATTCCATGTTGGTAAGAAAAATAAATTACAGTCTAATCTTTGGTAATTACGAAAGAGGAGGGCTTCGAACATCTGACTTCGGGTAAGAATCTAATTTTCACTATTTCATAGGGATCAAATAATTCTCTACTAGATTGTACGTGGGGAAATGTTATCACCTCATCCTCAAAAGAGGTAAAACATAACGGTCCCACTAGATTGTACGTAGGGAATGGGTAGTAAGGAAGGCCCAAAAGTGACATTGCATCTTGTTTTTTAGTGGGGAATTATTTGATCATCAATGGGATTCTAATCTCTTCTGCTTTCCATAACGCATTAATGGTTATATCGGTCCGCATCAGTCAATCAAAAACGGATATACAAATATGAATGTGTCCTTCCCCGATCAGATACAAAAGTCCTCTCACAAAAAACTTCAAACTCAAACTGTGACTTTCTTACAGCTTTAGACTTTCCTACTTTAGTCCCGCACTTATATCCTTGGGGCTTTTATCATCTCATCCTTGTCTATCATCTCCGATCTAATCGCAGCAATAAAAGCTGTCCCTTCAGAAAATTCAACACCTAGGATATTTGGCTATACTTTTAGTCTTTTAGCATGAAATTTGGGGACAAAATGAGAAAAATGAAGAAGAGATTTTGTTAATTCTGATATGCATAGATTGAGATCAGGGTGAAAGAGACCTTCAAAGCCAAATAAAGTAGTTGATGGTAGGTAAGGATGGTAATGGGGCGGGGACTAGAAATTTTGATGTATATGTCTTCGTATTTTTATTTTTGGGCCGTTCCCGTTACGAAGAAATGTAGGAATTTCCAGTCCCGGTCCGTTGGGGACAAAACAATCCCCGGTCTCGACCCAAAAAAGTGGAAAAGCGAGGGCCCGTTTGGGCTCGGAAATAATTATAAAGATTTTTTAAAAAAAAATTATTTGCCTCCAATATATTTTTACTCAAAATTTTTTAATCATATAGAAAACTTTTGTAGTGATTTTTAATATTTCACATATTTATCATATCACTATATTAGTAAGAGAAAATTTAATAATTAATAATTTTTTTCTTTTTTATTTTATTTTATATACATATATAATCTATCTTTACATACATATATAATCTACCTATAATTTATATAATATGTGTGTATATATATATTTATAATATGTAAAGCGGGCCGGACAGGGATCATGCAATTCCCGTTCCCAGTTGACGGACCGAGGAATGAAGCCCGTTCTCGACCCATCCCTGCTTAAACCCGGGACCCAGCCCGGCCATCCCTAATGGTATGCGAAACCAAGATGGGCCATTTCGATACAATATTGAAGAGTATTATAAATTTGAGGGGTTATTAAAATATTTTGTTCCCAAAATATTAATGTTTTTGAAATTGTACTTCTCTCTCAAATCGATCAACATCACATTTTAAAATTTTTTTAAACATGACTTTTTTATTAGTTATTTAGCGGTCAACTTAATTTTGACTACTTTTGAGTAGATTCAATTACTAATATTGGAAACTTTAAAAAGACTATATTCATAACTTTAACCAAATATTTAATTGTTTAAAAGTTTATAATTATTAAAATAAACTCAATTGTTGATGATATGATGTTAAGATTTCGGACTTATCCCTTTCAAAATTTTTATGATTACAATTGAATCTATTTCAATGGTAAAAAATTGAATTAACTATTGATCAGTTGACAAAAGGCTATAGTTGTAAATTTCAAAAAAAAAAAAAATTGATCAATTGAATTAACTATTGATCATTGATCGGTTTGACCCCAAAAAAAAAAAAAATACAATCTCAAAATTTTGGAGGCAAAAATTTCAAAAACCTAAAATTATATACAGCTATTTTTATATCACTGTACTTGTGTGTGTGTGTGTGTTTTAACATTTGATTATGATTAGAGGATAAATAATTATGCATAATAAAATTATTTATCAATTACAATAAAATATTTAAAAAACACTATAACAGTGATTATATATAACATTATTCTTAAGGAAATCGATCAAGTCCAGGTACATTAGGTTATACAGAAGCAAATGGGATCTTAGTTAGGTTCGGAAATTATAGAAATATTATTTACATAATTATTTAATAATTATTTCACAGATAAAACGTATTACTTTTTTTTTCTTTTGATGGACATGAGAAAATGATGATATAGTGGCACAAAAAATGAAAATAAGAAGCTCATCGATCATTTACTTTTGTGGTGGAATAAGTGTGAATAGTGAAAATTCAACGTCCGAAAAGGTGGCTACATGTGAAATTTTTTTTTAGTAGAATGACGTCGTTTTGAATGGTCAAAACGATCTCGTCTTAATGTTCATATAATTGTGTGAAATGTTCATATAATCATGTGAACACAAATTGCGAACCGCAACTTGCGCGACCCTAGATCCAAATATAGGAAGGTGTAAATAGATCCATGAATGCTTGCGTGAGATTCCATTTTTTAACGGGAAAAATAACTAAATGCCAAGGGAAAAATGATCAGCTGCCCCAATTAGGGGGCTTATAGTTAGTGACGGTTTAAGGATTTAGAAATCTTTAGTAATTCTAAAATTTCAATTATTTCATAATCTTAGTACTAGTCTTGAATTGTAATTTCGAGACGGGATAGATATTCGGATTTTCGGATTTTCGATTCTAATGAAATAAAAACGATTCTAATTCGACTTTCAGATATTTTTTTAACATTTTTCACAAAAAAATGTTGTTACCCACAAATTTAAAAAATACATGTTAACAATTCTCAAATTTTAACCTAAAACAAAATTTTAAAATAAAACTGAAACAACCTCTATGATACTTTATATAATAATCTAACTATATAGTCCATATATACCATATAATACTCCCTCCGTCCTAAAAAGGATATCAAAATTTTTTATTTTTTTGGTACCAAAATACTTGTCAATTTTACAAATTAATAATGCATTTATTACGTATATTCCTAATTTGTCCCTCATTCAACTACTCAATAAATATTTGACTCATTAAATATGCGTGTATTCCCAACCTAATTAATGAAAGTTTACTTTTATTCAGGGATACAATAATCATTTTTTATTATAATTATACATATTTAACAATTCCTTAATCTGTGTGCCATTTGTTAAATTGACATCCTTTTTAGTAGGGTTGTTCTGGAAAATTAAAACCCGAACCAACCCGACCGACCTAACCCAACCCAACCCAAATTTTGATTTTTTAGGTTGGTTGGGTTATGTTGGGTTAAGAAAATTAGGAACCGATAATTTGGTTCGGGTTTTTTAAATTATATAACCCAACCCAACCCAACCCGAACTAATATAATTAATTAAATTTATTTAATTTTAAAAAATATATTAAAACATTAAAAAATAAAATTAGACAAACACTAAAATCTAAATATCCTTTTAGACAAAATCACTTTAAGGTTACGGGCCTCTCTCTCTCGTTCGGTCGTTTCTGTTGTTCTGCTACTACGCCGTTGATCTGAGATCTCCAAGTCCATCCTCTTCTTGCTCCACTACGACGTTGTCTATGCAAAGAAACTCTCCTTCAAAACTAATTCAAGTCCATCTCCAAATCTCATCAGTCCTTACTTCCTATTCCTGGTATATAGGATAAATGTGTAATTGTATGAGTCATTATTTTTGTCCAAGAAATGTGTTTGACTTGTATTTTTTGTACTTGTCATACAAAAATTGAGTTTTCAAGGGCTATCAATTCAATATGCCTAAAGGGGCACTCAAAATTTTTCTTGACGGAGAGTATCAAAGTAAGAAGAGGCCTTGAGATCACAGTAAGAACAACTGCTTCAAAGAACATTGAAGTTGAAGTTGACAAGCCACTGGGTTTGACTTTGGGCCTAAAGGTAGAAGGTGGTGTGGTCATCACGGTGAGTTTCTTAATACCTATCTTGGTAATTTGATCGAGTATTGCATTTCTGATTTTGGTGGTAATTAATTGGGAAATCGCTAATCGCTAATTAGATTGTTTTTGTAATGCTTTGTAGTATTGTTAAGTTCGGGATTTTTACAACTGAAAATGAATTAGTATCAGATGGATGATGATATTTTTATTGGTATTGTTTAATGTTGTTTTTTTTTTTTGGTCTATTTATGAGCTTTTACAAAGAGCTCTATTTGGTTTACAGATAGTTAATAAAATATTGAGATTAATTTGTATCATTCTTTTTTAATTGCGATACTTGACTATATTTATTCATTGTAGAATTTTCAAACTCTTCATACACTAAAGTAGCTAAGGAATTTGGAGAAACAACTCCAATTGTTGGTGATTGAAATTTACCTTTCATATCCAGGCTAATCATATCAGCAGTACAAGCAAATGCCTAGGAGGGATTTTCAATATTCATCATTTTTTGATACCTTTGTTAATAGACTAATTTGACACTATGTGGTCATGCACTCATATGCTTGATGCTTTTCATATTACCTTTTGTTAGTATGTCTCAAATACATATTTTGTTTATAAAATTAGAAGTATGTTCTAAGTGGGAGATTAAGACCTTACTTAGTAAATTATGTACAAACCGATCAAACCAAACCAACCCAAACCGACGGTTTGAAATTTTAAATAGTTTGGTTTGGGTTTAAAATTTAGAAACCAAAATATTTGGGTTGGGTTAAAAAATTAAAAAAACCAACCCAACCCAACCCATGAACAGCCCTACTTTTTAGGACGGAGGAAGTACTACACTATATAATTTATATATACATATTAGTATAATATGTATATATATATATATATATATATATATATAATATACTATATAATCTATTATATACTAATCATATAATCTATATAATCTATATATACATATTATGTATACAGTATAATATATATATATATAATATACTATATAGTCTATTATATACTATATATATAATTAGAATCGCCATTATCATTCTTTTTAAATATAATATAAATCATATAATCCATATAATCTATATATACATATTATGTATATAGTATAATATACATATAATATACTATATAGTCTATTATATACTATATATATAATTAGAATTGCCATTATCATTCTTTTTAAATATAATATATATATGTCTACATGACTATATATATATATATATATATATATATATATATATATATATATATATATATTCGATTCTAGTTTTGGTTATTCGATTCAGTACAATTCGGAATGGTTCAGGATGGTTTTCATACGGTTCAGAATGGTTATCGGTACAGATATTACATAAAAAATTTCAGGATAGTTCAATTCGAAAAAAGTCAAAAGTCAACTCTTTTTTTTTTTTTTGTTCTAATTCTTTTCGATCTGATTATTCAGATCAATTTGATTATTCTCCAATCTCGTGAGAAGCCCTAGCCTTAATGCCTTAAGCCTACTTCTTTTCCTTTTTAGGGAAAGTTGACCAATAATGTATAAGAAAAATAGAAAGTTCCTACAAGTTTTATTGAGACCATTATGCCCTCAAATGAACTGTCGATTCATATCATGAATATGTGATGACCATCTCAATTATTATTATGATTGTTAAGAGGTGGTGGCTGGTGTTAGTCATAATTGGAAATTAATTATTTGAATTACTATCTCTATTTAACAATATAAGTTGTTTTAGACTTATACATAGAAATTAAGGGGTCCATAAATTCCAAAGAATTTTAAAATTAAACTTTCAAAAACACCCATAATTAAGTCTTTGTCTATTTTTGGTAATTGGAGAGAGGTGGGTCATAATTAGTAAAAAAAGAGATATTGTATGGAGGGGTGAAGTTGGAAAAAAATAATAAAATTTTATAAAACTTTGTAAAAAGACATATATTGTGGAAAAAAAATTCGAGTCTAAAACGACTTATATTATGAAACAGATGTAGTAATATTTATTGTAATTTTGAATGCTCGATTATGTAGAGAAATTTCTAATCGTACTTTTCAAGATAAGATTCTTCTGTAATTGAGCTCCTTAAACGACGACACTTCCAATCACTCTTTCAAAGTTGTCCCAATTATGGCTGTAAACGGGTCATATCGGGTCTAGATCATCATGTTCTAGATCCAACTAGGATTAACAATAGATGAACCCGTATCCGACTCGAATACATACCAAGTATAATATAAAAAGACTCATACCTGATTTTACGAGTATCGAATCCAAGTTGGGTATACCCAACTCGAAAAATATATAAAATATAACATATATTTTATAATATAAATTATATGATATAATATAATATATTTTATATAATATTTAAATTGATCAAGTAATCGAGTAAACAGATGTGGGTATTATAGTTTCATACCCGGACCAATTATATACGTGTTCAGGTCGACTGGATGATAAAACACCTATGCCATACCCAATATAAATGGATTTCAGTACAGAACGGGTCCTAGTATATCCGACTCATTGACAGCCCTAGTACTAATAGCGTTTCATTGTTCGAGAGGCTTGGCTCGTAGAAACTAACTCTAATGAGGGTAAAATAGTAATTTCACTTCCCTCTCTTTGCTAAAAATTGTGGTCGGAGTTCACGACTGATACATGCACTATTTTGCTAGTACTATACTAATCTTAATTCTTGACATTAGGCTAAGGATTGGTTTGGAAGTCACTGTTAGGGGAGAAATGAAAGGATTTGGGTGGAAGAAGAACAACCTTCCTCCGTTTGCGAGATTGTGAACGAAAGAAAATAAAAGAGTTGAATCACTCCAAAAGCCAAAATCGTTTCTCTACAAAAGTGGAGAGAAACGGAGGAGTTTTGACCGATTTGGGTCAAAATCAAAATCAAAATCTAAAACCAAATGAGGGGCGAAATTGGTGGTGGGGGCTGACAAGGGGTACCTCGCATTCACGGAATGCGAGGTTTCCCAGGATCTTGCATTCCCTGAATGCAAGATAGCCACTACCCGACAAGCCTCTGTGTAATTCTATGCAAGTCTGTGGAGTCAGTGCATTTCGTATTTGTGAGCAAATCACAAATGCAAAATGCACTGTCTTCTTCCTCTTTCCGCAGGCTTTTTTCCCTCTTCTTTGGCTGTCTTCTTTCTCTTTATCTGGTTCATGGGACGGCATGCATGGCAGAATGGCATGCTCTTTTCAGAGATGCTTCACGGGTGATAAAGAACCCCCAAGCCCCAAATGATATATATATATGCTCTATTGTTCTTCGTGTTGCAGACCACACGAGAAGAAGAAAAAAACAGCCTACCCACCTCCATCCATCTTCCCACTTTCTCCAGAAAAGATTTTTCACCTCCATCTCCCACTTTCCCTAGAAAATAAACAACAATTGTGCTTTCGTCGGAAGAAGCCACTGCCGCCGCTGGCGTTTGAGATGAAGAAATGCCATTGCCTCCTCATCTCATCTCATTTTTCCTTTTTTCTCACCACTGACTTCCAATCGGAGAGGAGTGAGCCATTGCTGGGCATAGCCATCGCTGCCGTCGATATTCCTACTCATCGAAGCCACTGTCAGTGATCTTCTCTAACAGGTTTTTTGCTTTGTTGGAGATTGTACTGAATTATATATATATATATATATATATATATATATATATATATATATTGGTTAGGACTGATTAGAATATTTTACGAAATTTATTGTTAAATTGTGTAGTAATTAAGTATTGTAATTTTGTTGCCAATTCTATGTTTGTTGAATTATTTATTGGTGAAGATTTAGTTGCATTTTTGTGTTGAATTTAATTCGTTGGGGTTGATTTGAGTTGCATTTTGTGGTGAATGGATATAAAATAAAGCCTTTGATCATGCTCTGCGGAGAAATAACGGATGATGGATATTTTTTGAGTTCTTCACCTCTGTAATTAGAAGAAGTTTGTTCATAAGAGATATTTTGTTAATAAAAAGAATTAATTTATTGGATAAGTCATAGAGAGCAGCTTGCATAATGGCTTCTATGTAATGTAATCGTGCAGCTTGCATTGATAAATTTCTCTAATTATTGAGCATGATACTGGCACTTAAAAATTAATCGTGTAATGTCATATACAACTTTCATTTGCAAAAAGGATTTTATCTTGATCCGAATATATTTTAGAGTGAATTTAGAGGGAGAAAAAAAATTGTTAGAGTGAATTTAGAAGGATTGTTACTGTACTTTGTCACATTTTATTTATCATGTAAAGTTATTTATCATGTAAATTGAGCTTGGGCCTGTTGGAAAGAATATATAAATAATTCACATATACAGTCTAGAAATGTTAAAATTACAATAAAAGAGTCACAATTATTATATTATAGTCACAATTCAGCTATTTTTTCTTATCCCTAATTATTATATTATAGTCACAATTAAAATTTTATAATATAATTTAGTGTGTGTGTGTGTGTATATATATATATATATATATATATATATATTAAATTAAAATTATTGTTCAGTATTTATAATTATTATTTATTAATATTAAAATTATTATATTTAGGTCATTATTAATTAATTTAGTTAGTACTTAATATTATTTATGATATGTAATAGCCAATATTTATTGTCTTATTAGAGAATTAATTATTTATCGTGTTATTTATTTGTTTAATTATCATTTATTTATTTATTTGTCTATTTATTTAAATATTTAATTACTTAAATAGTTATTTATTTATTTATCTATTTACTATTTTTATTATTATTAAAATTATTATACATTGTTTATTAACATTATTGCTAAAATTATTATTTATTACTTACTATTATAAATATTTTAAATATTTACAAATAACATATTTATTGGTTGATATTGTTAAAGCTATTATTCATTATTAATATTATATATTATTGCTATCATTTATTATTATTTAATACTATTATTGCCTTATTAAAGTAATTAAGTGTTTAGTGTGTTATTTATTTGTTTAATTATCATTTATTTATTTATTTGTCTATTTATTTAAATATTTAATTACATAAATAGTTATTTATTTGTTTATGTATTTATTTATTTTTATTATTTTAAAGATTATTATACATTGTTTATTAACTTTATTGCTAAAATTATTATTTATTACTTACTATTATAAATATTTACTAATAATATATTTATTGGTTGATATTGTTAAAGCTATTATTCATTATTAATATTATATATTATTGCTATCATTTATTATTATTTAATACTATTATTATTGTCTTATTAAAGTAACTATTAATATGTTTGTGCTGATTAATTTGATATTGGTTCATATAATACTTTGAGATCGTGACATACTTTAATTTTTGAATAGAAAATTCCTACTCAATAGATCTAGACGCAATGTCATTAGAAGAACCTGTAAGACTACGGTTATATTAGGATTGTAAAATTATGCGAACGACGCATGGCGAATTTTTTAATGGTTCATATTGCAAGTCATTAATTGTTAGAAATCGAGTTAGTTTTGATAGTCTAGTCAACAAAATATGTATCATTCGAGGTCTGAACACCTTTACTGTGAAGTTTCAAATCACAACGAGGGAGAACACTGTTATTGGTATTGTGACGAGGTCTATAACCGCTGCTATAACGGATGACAATGATACGAAAAATTTGTGGTATTATGCATCTACCGTGAAGGGACAACCAATTGATCTGCATGTTCACCATGAGATCGTCCAGATTTCGAATGCAATAGTTACAGATCTTCCAAAGCATAACATTCCAACTCCTATCACTGAATCGTTCACTACATTACTTAACTCATACTGTTCTTGTCAACATGCCTAATTTCGATTTAAATTCTCCAACACCTGTAGCCAACGATCTTCCACATATTAGAAATGATATTTTCCAATCCCTTTTCAATACATCAATTTTGGATACCCAAGTCATTGGCCTTAGCAATCAATACTTTTCAACTTCTATTGGGTTTGTCATGCCTTAACCTCATGACTACATTCAATCCCTCCAAGCACAGACGAGCCAATAATTATTTTCAATGGCTGAAATTGGTGTTCCATTAGATATAACCCCAGTTGATAATTGGGTAGCTCAAGAGCGTAATTGGGTCGGTGTTCTAGAAGTAACTGTGGATGGGTTAAGACCTACGTCAGACATTGATGGGCCTACCACGGATGAGTCACCAGACGAGGATAGGGGGATGGCAATGACGACGAAGATATTCCCAATCCTTCTGTATTGCAGCAACCTGCTAATAGATCATCTGAATCGATTTGCTTATACGATCCACTGTATTCAATATATCTTGACCGATTAGATACTTCACAAGAGCTAGAAAACGAAGCTGGTGGATTGGTGCCGAGTACGAGGATGGATTTATGGTCGAAATCCAATAATGACTTAAGGGTTGGTGTAACACCCCGCTACCTAGGCCCGCCACGGCCGAGGATGTTGCTCCATCCAAAGGACAAGGAGTCTTTATAACTAGGTCACACAAATAAAATAATAGAATAAAAATAATATTTTAACTTAAAAATTTATTACAACCCAAAAATACTCCAAGAATAAATCCAAGAATTCCCAAAAGAATAACAAATCCATAAATAAAATCATCCACTCTCAACTCCCCAAAGCAATACATAAAAATAAAAGACAATATTCTCTTCCAAAATAGAAAACACTAGCTACTCATCCCTATAGTAGGATCGACTTGAAATCATGGTAAAAAGGTTATGAGATAGAAATCTCAGTAAATCCGTGTGTACTTTGGGTGTTCAGTGAAAACAGTTCATGGATTCAAAGTATGAAATCTTTATAAGAGAAATATTGGCAAGCAATAAACATTAGTAAAAAACAAGAGTGGTGTTTTCCTCTTTTTGAAACCATACAAGTGCACAATAAAATCAACCACTCAAAAAGGGTGGTCATGGGTTACCACACGTTGGGCCTTATGTCCACATGGTCAGTATGCCACACTATGTGCATACTGTTGGTCAGAATGCCACACTTTGTGCAGATTGACAAAAGGTAGGTGATCGGCCTCCCGGGCAAGATACTCCTCCTTCTCTATACCTAAACAACAACCGGGTGTCCATTCCGGCAAAACACAGTCACTTGACTAAAATAAAAACTGCTAACTTGGATCGGCATGACTAAGTAGTACTAACTTTTCTCTAAGTTGAGCTTATCGTCTGGAGGTGGCCTCCTGCCAAAAGACTCACTTTTGCTCTTCAAAACTAGTACTACTAGCCTTCCCTTATTGAGTACTCAACGTAATGTATCCCACTTGGGAAAAATGAACAAAACATAGTTCCACTTCAAAATGGCAATTAAGGTTTTCCAAAGTTTGGGACAAAACTGGTTTTAAAAAGATTTTTAGGTTTTGAGTAAAACTGCCCATTGATTTACAAATAATTTATTTGTCTGAAATGAGAATAGAAATAATCCTCAATTGCTTTTACAAAATTGAGTGACCATGCACTCTACATTTGGCTTGCTATAAAAAAAATCATTTTTCATCAAACAGGTTTTATGCAGGAGCTTACCTGATCCTTGCTTACAACAAAGGTCTCCAACAGCTGACCTAACCCCGCATGGGATAAATACAAACCACAATCAAACTCAAACCAAAATCCACTTTCACAAATAAACTAACTCAACTTACTACTACAACTATGATTCTAGTGTCCCAAGCTTTAAAGCCAAATAATAAATAAAAAGGTTTATAAACCAAGGCTAATTTTGATATTTAAAACAATTAGAGTTTTGGGAAATAGATACTATTAAATTGAAGGTTTAAATTTTTCTAAAATAATTTAGAGTTTATTTGATGAAAAGTCCTAGGTGAAATTAGGTAAAATAACGATTTATTAATAATTTAGTTGTTAGAAAATAATTGATAGCTAAAATTAGTTGAAAATAAATTTAATGAGTCTTGTTTGAAAAATAATAAATAAATAAATTCTTCACAGGTTTTGATTAAAAGATAATAATTAAAATTTTAGTAATAAATATTTTACTAATTATAATTATTTTCATAAAAGTCTTTAATTGATTTTATTAGTTTAAATAATATATATATATATATATATATATATATATATCTAACAAAAGCTATGATTTATTTGACTAAAATATCCTTATTATATATAATAATCCAAATCTACCCCTCCTAGGGTTTTTTCGAAATTACTAGCAAAATCATATTATGAAATATTTTATTCATGAAATAAAATTAGTTTAGGGACAACTAGGTCATGATCATAGTTCTATTGCTAACCATAATCATGAACATTTACAACCTTTCAATTCATCAAATCATCCAAATCATGCATATAAGCATAGATCTAACGATATCAAAACATGATCTAACCTTTTCTAGCATAAATATGATCATGGCTTCAATAATCCAACATGAATATAAATCCTATTCACCAAAGGTGACATAATCTCTAGCATACTTGATCACAAATACTACCTATGACATGGAGACATGCATTAAACCTCAAATCATCATACAATCAACCAAGATAATCCATCCATGCATAAATCCCATCTCCTTCATATTCATACATACATTCATACTTCAACCTCAACAATATATACTCAAACCTTATCCGCAATCCATCTTCTATCAATATCATCATAGAGACATGAATTTAGAATTTAAAAGAAGGGTTAAAACGGCTTACTTGATTGATGAATACCTTGAAGGAGTTTCGAATGAATCTCAACCCCTAGATGCCTAAATCCGTCCAAGGAAGGTGAAGGAAACATGGCCATGGAGAAGGAACCATTCAGCCAAGAAGGTGAGTAGTTCGGCCAAGAGAGAGAGAGAGAGAGAGAGAAAAGAGAAGAAGAAAGCTCATTAGCATGCTTAAACACATATATGTTCATTAGAGATTGAAGATTAGCGAAGATGAAGTTGATTGAATAATCCTATCTTGAAGGTGTTCTTGAGTCTTCACAAAATTTATGGTTTTTGATCCAAAAGTGCAAGTTATATTTTGGAGTTTGATGTTAAAAATGGTACGGATGGACTCACAGCAATGAATAGATGAAATTTGAAATTTTTAGAGGTGGTTTGAAGCGATTTGGAGTGGTATTAGATGAAAGGAATGAGTATGTGTTCTTTGTGTACTATGTGTTCTTGAGGTTGAAGAGAGTAGAGAGCTTTTGGATGGAGGCTGCCGAAATTCTATGAGGATTAGGGTTGCCGATTTGTTTGTAGGGTTTAGGTAGATGGTTTTTCTGGTTTGGAAGGGAAAAGGAAAGGCTAATTGTTAAAATCCTTGAAGAATATTTTTGGGAAGCAAATTTGGAAACTAGATATAATAATAATATATTTGATTATTGGAGAGCTTTTGGAAATCTGCCATGAACGAATTTCTGAGTAGAATTTCGGCTGAATGAAAGCTGGTTCAAGGAGGCTATGGGTGGCCGAAATTAAGGGGTATAATGGTGAAGGGAAGGTCTGGTTGTTTGAGGGATATTTTATGGAAGGTTGCTAAATCATGGTGGCTGAAATTTTTGGTATCCAAATCAAGGCATGATTGCAGAATTTTTTTAGAAATCTTTTAGGCAGCCATGATGGATTTTTCGTGCAGAACTTAGGGAGGATAATGAAGTTTAGTTAATGGAGGTTTAAGGGTAGTTTGTGCAGAAAAATGATGGAGTTTCTGCTAGGAGAGAATTAGGAAACAAAGCTGGAAAACTACTGCACAGATTCGCTACTTGCTGGAATTTTCTGGGCAGTTTTCGGCTGCCCTTTTTCAGACGGTTTGCAGGGAGTTTGAAGGGGAATTTCAGGGGCTTTCAAGGTTGGTTTTCAGCCTTCTTCATGGAGGAAAAATATGGCTAAGGTGTTGAACAAAAATTGAAAGAAAACAGCTTGGTTTCGGACCTCCAAAGCTGCGATTTGCCCAGGGATTTTTCTGGTTTTGCACCACCTTTGTGCAGTCCGAAAATAACCAGAAAAATCCAGATTCTAAGCTGATTAAAAGGGCCATTTTCTGGTAGCATTTGGGAGGGAATAATGGTTAATAATTTTGACACCTTGAAGGCACACAAAGCTGGAAAAATTTCAGTTCTATGCAGGAAGGAAAATGAACCTAGTTAGAGTGAATTTTTAGAAAGTTCACTAAAGAATTTAATTCACTTGAAATCTTTCCCCTTCTTCCATTGTTTCGGTCCATATGATGTCCTTTACTAAGACATTTTGAACATTCAAAGTCACAACACATTGTTGGAATTTTTCTAGAATAAAATTAACTTGAACAAAATGAACAAACTAATGAATTGAGAAATATGAAAAATTAAGGATCAAGAGGAAATGAATTCCCCTTAGGAATTTTGTGTAGAGCAAATGAGTAGGATTTGGATATTCCTATTATGTCTCTCTTAGGACAACATCTCTACCCTACTCCCAACACATAAGGCCGAAAATGATACTTCTCAAGCAAAAATAAAATTTAACCAAGCTAAAGCTCATATGATGGAATTTGAACCCAATACCTCAAGAATTAATTCCATAGCTCTAACCACTACACCACAACAAGTCCTATTCTTATTTTCTCCCTAAAAATATTTTCCTATTCAATCCTCAAGCTATCGCCCTTTTTCCACCTCAAGCAAAAATTATCATTTTGCCCTTCTCACTCAATAATCATAATCAAGCCCTCTAGACTATAAAACACAAATTCAATGCATATAAAATCATATAAAAATATATTTAAACATGCAATAAAATATGATATGCATCCCAACCCCCTTACTCTAAGGTTGGTTTTGACTAGGGTTTCACAGTTGGTGTGTGGTTTAGGGATAAGAATGAGTTGCTTTGGGCTGTTCGATCGTGGTCTATTAGAATGGGTCGCGAGTTTACTGTGGTAGAAAGTAAGAGTTTATATTGGGTTGCTGAGTGTAAAAATTCAACTCCACAGCATCCATGTTATTGGTGTATTCGTGCACGAAAAAAGAAAGGTTGTGGCTTATGGTAAATTAGTCGATGACATAGAGATCACATTTGTCTAGTTCGAACAGTCGACGGAACTATCAAAACATGAGTGCGAAATTCATGGCGAGACACATCTTGTCAATGATTCATGATAATTCGGAGATTAAAGTCAACGAAATAGATAGTCATATTCATAACACATTGCACTTCACCCCGTCATACAGGAAATGATGGAACGCACGCAAGAATGCTATTGAGGAGATCTACGGGGATTGGCCATCTTCATTTGAATAGTTATCACGATATATGCAAGCCGTACAAAATGTGAATCCTAATACCGTTATGGCGTGGCACTTATTACCTATGGATAGTAATGGAACCAAGATTTTTGGATATGTTTTTTAGGTGTTCGGACCCTGTATTGATGCATTTATTCACATAAAACCGGTGATTAGCGTTGATGAGACATTTTTGAGAGGTATATACAGGGGAAAACTTTTAACAATTGTTGGTCAATATGCCAATAACCATATATTGCCTATTGTATTTGTAGTCGTTGACGAAGAAATTAATGACAGTTGGGGATGGTTTTTGACCTTACTAAGAGAACATGTGTTAAAGGATCGAAAAGTTTATTTAATATCTGACAGACACATTGAGATTGTGAATGCAGTTCATCGACTACCCCTCTGACAAGAGCCAATAGCAATACATAGATTTTATTTTAGGCATATTTAGAGTAACTTCAATTCAAAGTTCAAAACGCATAAGTTAAAGAAGTTGATGTACGCAGTTGGGGATCAAAGCAAAAAGTGAAAATTTTTGAAGATTATGGAATAAATTAATTTGCTAAACCCCCAAGCAAAGACATTGTTGAATTTGATTCCAAAAGAGTAATGAACGCTTGCTTATGACGGTGGGCATCGGTGTGGTAACATAACAACCAATCCGGCAGAATCTTTCAACAGTGTCATAAAAGGCATACATGCCCTACCCATCAAAGTGATTGTGGAGTCTTCATTCAAAAAAACAGTCAAATATTTCAATGACCATAGACAGGAGGCTAATCATGGGCAATATCACTTTCTTTTTAGGATATGGGGCAAATTTGTGAAGAATGAGATGAAAGGAAGAACACACCGTGTACTGACTTTTAATCGAGATCGTGAAATTTTTAATATTGTGTTACCGCATTGTGAGCATGGGAAGGGAAATAACTCGTACGAGGTTAAGATTGGGGCTAGGAAGTGCAGCTGTTGCAAATGAAAATTTTATAGAATACCTTGTTCGCACGCGTTTGCAGCATGTCAGCAATTGGGGTTAAATCTTGGAGATTTAGTGTCATAAGAAAATACAACACTATCCTATAAAATGACTTATACAGCACAGTTCAGGCATATTCCATACGAGGATTATTAGCGTAATTCTGGCTTTTGCTTGGCCCCGTTTGCTCACCATTTCAAGAATCGTCATAGAGGTAGATTGCGGACGTCGCATATTCGGAATGAGATGGACGAACGTAATCCTGATTTACCAACTTGTGGCGGCTTATGTCATCATAGTGGACACAATAGGAGAAATTGCACTCGCGATGCTGTAGAATGAATGCAACATCTATTTAAGTTTTATATTTAGATAGCTAAATTTATTTACATACATTGTTCATTTGTAACTTTAATTTTTAATATTTGTTATATATCGTGATTTAAATTATTTATCTTTACTTTTATATTTATTTTTCTGTACTTAATTTGATGTTGGCTATATATCGTTCTTTTGTGTTTATTTTTAATTTTCCTAAATCGATTCTATTAATTAGGATAGAATGTATGAGCTTACTTCTCACGGAGTGGATCTAGGTTCTATTATTCTAGACGTATTGAGATTGTAACACAAATATAGGTCGTCACATATTTGGGTAGGACAGTTATACAGTAATGTTATTAATGCAAAGCGGAATGATAGCATGTTTTGGGAAGCTCAACCATTCGATCATTGTATTGAGCAACTTATGGATATTGCTCGTTTTGGTGGACTTCGTCGTCTATGTTACATGAGGATCGACCATCCATTGATAACAGCATTAGTGGAAAGATGACGTCAGGAGACGCATATATTTCATTTTACAGTTGGAGAGGCTACTATCACCTTACAAGACATAGAGGTTCTCTTTGGATTACGTGTAGATGATGATCCGATCTGTACCAGTCGTTTTGTACATAGATTGTAGAGTTGATTGACATGTGCGACGAGCTTCTGGGATTTCGACTGACTCTACGGAGCTTGATGGATATAGATTGAAGATCATTTCATTCGAGAGAGCATTGAGTCAGTCACTACCTGCACATGCAACGTTAGAAATGATAGGATAGCATACACGGTGTCGTATTATGCAGCTCATCGGAGGCTTTTTATTCTCGGACAAGTTCAGCAATAGAGTACATCTGTGCTTTCTAAAACACATTCGTGATTTAGAGATATCTGGCTCCCTTCGTTGGGGAAGTTCAGCATTGGCTCATCTGTACTGTTGTCTGTGCAATGCTACGTCCTATGGAGCGCACACTATCAGTGGCCCATTATTATTAGTTCAGGTATGAAATGCACATTTTTAAAAAAATCTTATTAGTATTTTAAATTAATAATAAGTATAGTATTTTCTTAAGAATTAGTTGTTCATGTTAAAATAATTGTGGGTTTGGGAGCATATCCCTACTATCAGACCGAGCAGAGTTCATCCGGTTAAGAATGTTGATCCCTAGGCCCCGAGAAGATCAGCATGAGAGGGACCGTTAGAGCTTGCACGCACCCTGACACATGTGTTTCTTACCTATAGGGATCAGTTAGATAGAATGCAATATGATCATGTAAGTCTTACTTCAACCAATTTGCTTTCAACTCTAATTTTAAATTCGTGATTTATTATTGATACTGACAATTTACCTTTATACAGTTTATCTAGCACCCTTATAATGAGCACATGTTGACTACCTTACCGCCGTATTGCACTCATGGACTACATATTTAGGTATCTATCACATCCCTAATTTGTTGGGAAACAATAGAAGTGCATCGCCCAGATAGAGTCATGCGACAGTTTGGATTTGTGCAGACAATACCTGCTGTAGTTAACACCGGTGACAATTGGCATGCCCGTGACATGAGAACTGCCGGTGCAGGGTGGTTCGAGATAGATTCAATACATCTCACGAATTGGGTTAATAGGCATTCAACAGTTCTTCTTGGACAACATAGTTACGGTTAGAATATAATCTCGCCTGACTTTGCAGCATGGTATTGAACTCACACTAGGCGATTGATTGGTAATCTAATTATAACACAAATTAATCCTTTGGGCTACTAATTGAGCGATGGGGCAACAGAATTATTGGTACGTAAATTTTCTTATATAATATTATAAAATATATAATTTACACTCAAATAATTTATTGACATTTCGAAATACATATATAGGCTGATTCGATGCATCGGATATTGTACCTTGGCAATGAAGACTATCAAAATGCGGATCCTACGAATAGACAAGTATTTGCATCAATAACGGATTTCACTACGCGTTTGTTAACTGCCGCTGGTGAGGCAAGTCGTTTGAATCACCCACCCTATGAGTCAGCTAGACAAAGCTACACTACTCAACCGATATCTTCGATTCCGCAAGAAACCAATCGCGGAGTTCCCTCGTTGCGGAGAGGGGGTAGACAGGCACGCAGACGTGCTATACCTGATATTCCTATGCAGGATCACTACTCACCAGTACACGATTATGAACAAGGTGATCCTGCAGAAATTGAAGATAGGCAAGCTGATTTTATTACTCCACAATGCCTAGTCTTCAATATTAGATACTTATCTTGAGCTGATGAATTTGATGCCAGGCCTTTTTCTGGACGGTCTCAGATATGGCACAGACATTCTATAGATATTCCCGGTCCATCTCACCATTACGAGCAAGATACAATACAACCAGAAGAACCAACCGAAGAACAATAACAACAGCCTTCAAAGACAAGTTCAACCTCCAAGGAATCGTCGAGGATTTCATTGTGAGACTAACTTTCATCCATTTTTTTAGATTATTTCATGTGTAATAAATTTTATTATTTGTATCACGTTTTAGAGTTTAATTTTGTTTGACCATTTTTAAGACAAAATTAATAATAATAGAACTTTAAAGACAAATATAATATAATATAATTTTTTCAAATGCTTTTTTTAGAATTTTAATATTTCACACATTATCCAAATTTAATTAATTTATAAATTATTTTGATTATGAAATGTAAGGGGATTATGAAATTTAGATAATTAATATTTAAATTTAAATATTATTTAAATAGTTGACACTATAATTTTAGTATATTTAGATAGTTGAGAATTTGTATTTTTATAATTTTCTTCAATAATTAAATATTACAAATTAAACTTAAATTAAAAATACAAATTTATTTTAAAATGCAATACAAATAAAATTAACTGTAGTAGCAATAGAATACGTATATTACATGTTAATATAAAATTTAAATTAATAAATTTTAATTGTATGTTATTTAAATTTATATAGGCCTTTATATATTTTGTGTTATTTAAAAGTATTAATTCATTTGAAATACAAAGTTGGAAGTTTATAAAATTGAAATATAAGAAATGAGAGGAAGAAGTCACAAAAATGATAAAATGCTTACAATAGGAAAAAAATGGGGGGGGGGGATATTTTTAGTATATTTAGATAGTTGAGAATTTAAATTTTTATAATTTTTTAATGAATAATTAAATATTATAAATTAAACTGCAAATAAAAATTTATTTCAAATTCTAATATAAATAAAATTAACTGTAGTAAAAATATAGATATTACTTGTTATGATCAAATTTAAATTAATAAAATTTAATTATTAATTATTTAAATTTATTTATATAGGTCTTTATATATTTTGTGTTATTTAAAAGTATTATTTTCTTTTACAATAGAGAAAAACATTACCAAAAAAAAAAATGAATGGATAATTATAGTAGAGACTTTAAATTCAATAGAATAGAAATGAGAGAAAGAAGTCACAAAAAATAATGAAATGCAATATAGAAAAAAAAAAGAAGAAGAAGAAGAAGACATTTTTAGTATATTTAGATAGTTGAGAATTTAAAATTTTATAATTTTTTAATGAATAATTAAATATTATAAATAAAATTTATTTTTAACAAATAAAATTTTTTATTGAGTGTTAGATAACTTTTATTTTTAACAAAAAAAATTATTTCAAAATATGTACATATAAATAAAATTAATTATAGTAAAAATATGTATATTAGTTGTAATGATTAAATTTAAATTAATAAATTATTAATTATTATTTAAAATATTAATTTCTTTTACAATATAAAAAAAAGAAATTGCAAAAAAAAATTAAACATATTTTGTGTAAAAAGTAATAGAGAAAAAAATTACAATAAATAAATAAATAAATGCACCTCGCAAATCACGTTTGTGAGGTGCATCGAGTCTCATAGAATTGATTTGCGAGGTGCACTAATCTCACAAATCAGATTTGCGAGGTACAGAAGAACAATGCACGGAAATCGAAAATAATTATCTCGCATTCGGTCGCATGCGCCAGTACAAAATTCAGTCACATTCGGTCGAGGTACCCCCTTCCATGCGCCAGTACAAAATTCACCCCTCATTTGGTTTTCAAAATGGATTTTGATCCAATTTGGTCAAAAACCCAAGAAACGGACGGAATATCAATAGGGAAGAAACAAGAGTTTGTTAAATTACAAACATACCCTCATCATCTTCTTCTTCTATCTTGTTTTTATCTGGAATTAGGGTTTAATGGTTGTTGCTGCCATTGCCACTATAGTTTTCTAGCGAGGTTACAAAGATTGAAAAGGTTGAAATTTTGTGTTTGATTATGACATAAAGTTGCTCAAAAATTTTGTGTTTGAGATATGAAGGAGAAAGAAGAGTAGAGATATAGTGGTGGTGGTGGCAACTGTGGTGGATTGATGCAGTGATGGGGGTAGTGACAGCGGTGGTGGGGTGATGGAGCTTACAAGAGTAAAAGCTCTAAAGGAGATGACGGGAAGATAGTGGAGGGAGATAAGGTTATTTTTGAAAAATTACTTTTTTGATATGCTTTTTTTTCTCTTCTTTTCAAACTCCCCAATAAAAAAAAATAATTCTTCCTTTCTTCTCTCTCATAAACTCCCAAACAATTTTAAATATATATTACTTCACCTTCTTTTCTCTCGTAATTTCAAATTTTTTTCTTTTATTTTCTCTCCTAAACTCGCAAACAAGCCCTAACCATTTTGCTAAGTATTTTCTTTGTTTCAAAATGGCTATTCATATAACTTTTTTTTATTATCTTGAAATAAATATTTGTTTTCATATTTTTAAAACTAATGATTAGTTTCTTTCTATTTTACTACTGTTTATTCTAAATCAATTTTATAACTTCTCAATACTCTTCCCCCCCCCCCCTTTATTTCTTGAAAAAATTTATTAACCAATAGCAATCATGTATCTAATAGAGGAAGAGTTGAAACTATATCTGATATATTGCATTATTTTTAACACATTTAATTTGTATATAAAGGATTGTATGGACATTTATTTTAAAATTTGTAGAGTAATATATTTACAAGTTTTTCTTAAAAACAAAGAGAGAGAGAGAGAGAGAGAGAGGGGGGGGTTGTTATAAAATTTGGGTAGTGTTAGAATAAAATTTACACACTACCCACTAAGAAGGTAGTGTTAGAATAAAATTTACACACTACACACTAAGAAAACTCTAACTATTCTTTACACTTGAATTTCTTCGAATATCTTTCTTTCTTTTCTTTCACAATTTTCTCTCATAATTCTTTTTATAAAATGATGGTGTATTTTAAGTTTAAAGAATAATTCTATTTATAGAGTTTTGAATTAGTGAAATACATCATCTTCCACTAATCCTAATTAGTGGTGTCTCCACTAAATGGTGGACATCCATAAAAATCCATAATCAGTGGAGCTTCCACTAATTCCCTAATAGTTCACATAAATTCATAATTAGTGGAGCTTCCACTAATATATTCATAACACTCTCCCTTAGATGTCCATCCATTACATAAAGAATATGCCTCGTTAAAACCTTACTAGATAAAAACCCAGTGGAAAAAAAAAATCTAGTGAAGGAAAAAGAGTACACTATTCTATATATCTGTTTATTACTCCCCCTGATGAGATGATTCATTTAAATCTTTGAACCGATGTATACCAATTTTATATCTCAACTTCTCAAATGTTGCAGTCGGTAAAGTCTTCATGAAAATATCTGTAAGGTTGTCACATAACCGAATTTGTAGCACATCAATTTCACATTTCTTCTGGAGTTCATGAGTAAAGAAGAATTTTGGTGAAATATGTTTTGTCCGATCTCATTTAATATATCCTCCTCGTATTTGAGTTAAGCAAGCTGCATTGTCTTTATAAAGAGGAGTTGGAATATTTCTGATAGATGATAATCCACAACTTTCTCGGATATCATGAATCATTGATCGTAACCATACACATTCTCTACTTACTTCATGAATGGCTATACTTTCAGCATGATTTGAAGAAGTAGCTACTTGGAGATATCGAAAGACTTGTTTAATTCCATTCCAATGTCGTCGTGTTGGTGAATAACTAAATCTTGCTAATAAATTGATAGCAAAGGCAATATCAGGTCGTGTATTGTTAGTAAGATACATCAATACATCAATTGCACTGAAATATGGTACTTCAGGACCAAGAAATTCTGCATCCTCTTCTTGAGGTTGGAAAAGATCTTTATTCATATCTAATGACCGGACTATCATTGGAATATTCGATTGATGTGCTTTGTCCATGAAAATCTTATTTAAAACTTTTGTTGTATATGTTGATTGATGAAATTTGCCAAATATTCAATTTGTAAACCAAGGCAAAATGTAATTTTACCAACATCCTTGATGTCAAATAATCAATTGTTTCCTGGAGCTCTTCAGGAGTTCCAATAAGATTAATATCATCAATATATATCACAAATTTAGAACCAAATTTCTTAATAAAAACACATGGACATATTTGGTCATTTTTAAATCCCGCTTTCAATAAATATTCACTAAGATGATTGAACTACTTGCGCCCAGATTGTTTCAGGCCATATAATGATTTCTACAATTTGATGGAGTAATTTTCACGAGGATAATGTTTATATGCTTTGGGTATGCGAAATCCTTCAGGGATTTTCATGTAAATATCATTTTCTAAATTTCCATACAAGTAAGTAGTGATAACATCTAATATGTGCATATTTATCTTTTCACGTACTGCCAAATTGATAAGTTATCGGAGTGTAATAACATCAACAATAGGAAAATAAGTTTCATCATAATCCATTCCTAGTCTTTGTGAAAAACCTTGAGCTACTAACCGTGCTTTAATCGTACGATTTCATTATTTTTATTGCACTTTCGTACAAATATCCATTTGTAGCCAACAAGTTTTACACCTTCCGGTATTCGAACTGCAGATCCGAAGACTTCACATTATGCCAGTGGATTTAACTCCGATTGAATCGCATTTTTCCATTGTAGCCAATCTTTTCTATACTGACATTCATCAACTGATATTGATTCAGGATTATCATTATCCTGTATAATATCAAGAGATATATTATATGCAAACATATTATCAATCATTGTTTCTATCCGATTCCAACTTCTACCGGAAGTGGTATAATTGATAGAAATTTTAGTGTTACTTTCATCAATTTCTGGTTCTTTTTCATCAATTCTCTCTTGGTCTTTTTTATTCTTTTCTAATATGATCATCTGGATCATTTCATCATCTCTTCTTTCGAGGATTTTTATCTTTAGAACCAAGAGGTCGGCCATGCTTCTGGCATACTTTTAGCTCAGCAGCTATAGATATAATCTTTTGTTCTGTTGGAACTTCAATTCGAATAGGAGTATTTATAGTTGGAATATGCGATTTTGTTACTCTTCCGGAGTCAACAAAAGTGTCTAACATTTGATTTGCAATGCTTTACAAATGAATTATCTTTTGAACTTCAAGTTTACACGCGTTTGTACGCGGATCAAGATAATTTAATGATGTTGTATAATCAAGATCTTTCTTATACTGTTTTTGTTCTCCCCCTAATTTAGGGAATAATGATTTCACAAGAGAATAAGGGAAAAGAAAAAGAAATGTAAGAACATGATGACAAGTAGGAAATGCCAAGAAATCTATTATAAAAATCTCTTTTTTTTTCACTCTTCCCGGTGCCATCTTTTCCCCTTCCTCCTTATCTTTTCTTCTCCTCCGTCCCTCCACCTATTATCTACCTCTTCTTCTTTCTCGTACAAATATATATATATATATATATATATGTATCGATATATATCTCAATCATCAGTCATTAGTAAACATAAAAAAAATAAAAAACCTCAAAACAAATATGGAGACTCGTAATTCATTTGATATATGGTCAAATTTTGACTTGGTTTTCTTTTCCAAGCTAACCGCTTCCACCTAATATTAGGTCTAACGCAGAAGAGTTTGATGTATTTTCCTTTCCAAGCCAACCGTTTCTGTCTAATTTCAAGTGAGATACCTTTGAGGGCTTCCTTTTTTTTTTTTAGTCTGCTTATTAATGAAATAATGAAATTAAACTCTTTTTTGGTTTGTTGTGATGTAAATCAGTGGTAGTTTTGGACATACTGCTTTGGATTTTCAATTTGATCTACCCATTCAAGAGACTGTTTTTTATGTTGTTCATTTGAATGAGGATATACTTGTGCATGATCCTTTCTACTCCCTAATGGATTTTGAACAAAGCCAGAATATGGTTCCAGGGTATCATACATTCAAACATGAATTTTGCATGGTATTACCTTTACTAATATTATTTTTCCTTTTCTAGGAGAAATTGGTAAGGAATTCAGAGTGAAGACCCATGAAATGTATAATATCGAAGTTCAAGATATTATTGCAGACGAAATTCCTATGGAGAAGAAGAGGATTAGGAGGCAGAGAGGGGAGAAGGGCAATAGCTCCAAGACATTATCAAAAGAAACCATTTCGCAGTACTTTTACCTGCCAATCAAGAGCGCGGCCAAAGAATTGAATATTGGCTTAACCCCTCTCAAGAACAGATGTAGGGAGTTGGGAATTCGTCGATGGCCTCACAGGAAATTGATGAGTTTGGAGACCCTAATCAAGAATGTTCAGGTTCTCTCTCACACACATTTGTAATTTGCAAGTATGAAATTATGAAAAATTTATAAGTAAATAATGACTGGAATGAATATATCTCCACTGATGATATCGCTTCGATTTACAGGAGCGAGATAAAAACGAAGGAAGATATATGGTTGAGAAGAAGTTAAGAGAAGCCATTAAGATACTGGAACGCGAGAAGAAGTTGGTGGAAGAAAGTCCTAAAGGACTAAACACAGAAATTGAGACAAGCATGCTTCAAGGCTAAATGTAATAAGAAACTTAAAGGAATGAGAAAATCCCGAGACTCATTGCGCAGTAACTTTACAGCTAATTCTGTTGCTAGTCTAGATGCTGGCCTAAGGGAGAAGGAAGAGGAGGAGGATGCCGAAGAAGAGAAAATGAAGTTCATAATTGCTACATGTTTGTCTTCCTCTAATGCAAATATGGAAAAAGAACAACTACAAATATTCATCATAAATTTGTCAACTCTGTTGAAAAAGAACAGCTACAAGCATGCATTCTCAAATTCATGTGAACACCAGTGAGATGAACGAAGGAAATGCAAGTGAACACCAGACTAATGATCAAGATGAAATAGATTTTTTTTTCTGAATTGTTAGCAGGAATATATATTGACATCCGAATGTAACATCTCAAAGATGTAATACTTATTATTAATGAAAATATTATTTTCCCTTATTATATTTTCTGTTCCACTTCAGGTGGCCAGTATTTTTCTATGCTCGAGGAAATATCGAGTGTGTCCATGACCATAACCACGGCCACTGCCACAACTACGACTATAACGATGGCTTATGTTGGAGCCAACAACATTCACTTCTGGGAGTGTTGTTGAGTCAGTTGGTTTGGCTTCATGATTTCTCAATAATAACTCATTATTTTTCTTTGTAATGAGGAGGGCAGTAAGTAAATCTGTGTATACCATTTTTCTCGATATTGTTGCTGTAGGACAATATTCGAGGCATGAGAGGTGGAAAATGTCTTCTCCAATATATTTTTTTTCTCCGCATAATTTTAATTGAGATGTAATTTTATACATCACGGAATTATATTCATTCACGGTTTTAAAATCTTGCAACTTCAGATGCAATCATTTATATCGTGCACTTGGTAGTACGACCATCTTCAGGTGGTCAAATCATTTTTTTTTAGCATTTATATGCATTTCTGTATCGAAAACCCATGACATATAATTTTTTCCAGAAATATCAAGGGTAACAAATTCGTGTTTAGTAAGTTTAGCCATAGGGATCAATAAATGCGTACCTATCTTCTGACTTTGATAACGGTAGAGACTCGTACTGATAACGTGTTATAAAATTTGGGTAATGTTAGAATAAAATTTATACATTACACACCAAGAAGGTAGTGTTAAAATAAAATTTACACACTACACACTAAGAAAACTCCAACTATTCTTTATACAAAAATTTCTTCAAACTTCTCTCTTTCTTTTGTTTCACAATTTTCTCTTACAATTCTTTTTACAAAATGATGGTGTATTTCAAATTTAGAGAATAACTCTATTTATAGAGTTCTTAATTAGTGGAATACATCATTTTCCACTAATTTTAATTAGTGGTGTCTCCATTAAATGGTGGCATCCATAAAAATCCATAATTAGTGGAGCTTCCACTAATTCTCTGATAATTTACATAAATTTATAATTAGTGAAGCTTCCACTAATATATTCATAACAGATACATGAAATTGATTGAGCGGTGAGAGAATAAATTAATTAGAATCTTGAAAGCTGTGCTCGACAGATTTCAATGGCAAAGATAATTAAGATAAGATTCCTCTTTCGATGATGATGTCAAATTTGTCATTTAGAGGAAATTCGCATTGGCATGAGGAAAATTGCTCTAGCAATATCAACACCGCATATCCATTTAGCAACACACAAAAAAAAAAAAAAACCCATCTCATAATATAGATTTTTCTGAACTTGTATATATGCATAATAATTAAGGATTCTTAAAATAACACTATAAGTTAAACTGGCTAAAAATATCCTAATCAAAGCTAGCTAAGTATTTGGTGCTTTGATGTGCCTGAGAGAGAGAAAGACATGTAAGACTAAATAAAATATGAGTATTATTGAAAAAATACCGTTAATATCTACTAAAATTATATATATATATATATATATATATATATATTGTGAGACGAGAGTGTAATAAACTTTATTTTGCTTATCTATTAGTGTTTTGTAATAATAATTCTATAAAAACATTTAAAAATTATTTAAATTCCATTAAAAAAATTGTTGGCCAGCCCATATACTCAAATTAAGTGATAAGATTATTAGTATTGCATAAATATAATTAATTTGTTATAAGTCAATTTTATTTTTAAAAACAAACCATACAATAAAATTTGCCTTTGTAAAACTAAACCAAATATGGCAAAGGTTGATATGCCTTTCCTAATCTTTTTTTCC
The DNA here is from genome assembly GCA_026120185.1 of Voacanga thouarsii. Lineage (NCBI taxonomy): Eukaryota > Viridiplantae > Streptophyta > Magnoliopsida > Gentianales > Apocynaceae > Voacanga > Voacanga thouarsii. The sequence continues at coordinate 1,259,146 of JANUWF010001483.1, forward strand.
CGAGCCGGGCCTAATGAGGTTTGACTTTTCCGTCTCACCAAAGATGGTAATTTCGCCACTTAAGCTTGAAGTTCAATCCAACTCCACTTGATTGGGTAGGAAATTCTTCAATTTAAGGGAAGAACAGGTTGGGAGGGGGGAGGATTGCATGATCCTCGACCCGCTACACACACACACACATATATATATATATATATATATATATATATATATATATATATAATCTACTTATATATATACAAGCACTAAGGCTCAAATACAAATTTTCTTCACATTTTCTAATACACTCATTATACCATTAGACTTTATCTTGTTGCATTAACTTACTATAAGTAATTTATCATATAATGTTAATTATTACAAATTAATATAGCTAAGTACTACTAAAACATTTCAAAACTAATTTGAAATAAATATGCTGGTATGAATAAAAATATTAAGTGCAAGATATTTAGTTAATTATATCTATTATGATATTAAAAAGAATGTTTCAATTCTTATATATTATTCACCTAAATAATTCATAATTGAATACAGTTTGTACGTAATTTTTATTTTGGTTATCGTTTCTTATCATTCTAGCTTATTTTCCTTGTTATAAGAAGCAAATATTCTAATAATTAGAATAGTCCATAACATTACTTGAACTAATAGTAATTACATAAGGATTCACATCATCGATAAGATTATTGTAAATTGTATTAATTAGTAGATGATATAACTATTTTAAATAGAATACAACTTTTAACTTTTAAAATTTAGTAAGGTTTCACTTGATAATTGGCCTTAAATCTTGACATTGAACTAAGCTAAGCAAATCACATTAATCTAGTTTAACCTAAAACATCAAACACATCATTTTTGTAATTATTAAAATTTACAACATATAAAATAAGAAGGCCTTTAGGGGGTGTTATTTTTTACAATATTTTAAAATAAATGGATTTCACACTTTTAAGTAATTTAAAATATTATATGGTTTGAATTTTATTGTGTTCTTTTTTGCCGGAATTACAATAAATTAAAATATCACAAGAATAAAAACTCTAATGATTTATAAGATTTCAAAATTGTATAAAATATTTTTATATTATTTGTATATAAAAAATTAATAATTAAATTATTATTTGTTGAATAAATTTATGTTGATATTAACATTTCAAATTTTAAAGGTGGCGACGGCCAGGAGAGAGAGGCGCTCTATTGGTTAGGAAGAAAGAGAAAGGGAAGGAAGAAAAGAAAAGAAAATAAAATAGAAGAAAAGGGGAGAATGAAAATGAAAATAAAAAAATTATAAATTATAAATTTTATTTTTACTAATTTAATGATATGATTAACATGTGAATTATTTGAAATCACCATAAAAATTATGAGAATGATTAAAAAATTTTTAATGAAAACATACTAAAGGCAAAAAAATTAAAACTTTAAAAACATTTCTAGACTACTTGGTTCATTAGGCCCTGTTTTCCCACTTCATCGCTAGGTTGAGAGAGGAAATTATTTTGTTCCCGATGAGGATCCCCTTTTCTTGTGTCAAGGGCAGGCCAAAGACGGGAGAGACGGGAGGTATGCGGGGACAGGCCGGGAATTTTAGTCCCCTGGCATTCCTCCCACACCCCCCCCGCCGCCCCTCCCCAACCCAACCCCAGCTCTTTAGCATGAGATTTCCTATGGGAAAAACAGTTTGGCGCAAGGTAAGCTTAGTTTTTGGGCCAATTCTCTTCATCTCCCAACTGGGCTCAGCTATTGGGTTGGGTTCTGAAAACTAAGTATTGATGTAACATCTAATCAAAATAGTTTTTCTAACTAAATAAGATGGAAGTAAATTACACTTTTTTTCCTTTTCTTCTCCCACTTAACCAAATAAAGTATTAAATGTGTTTAGCCACAGGATTCATAGATTGATGTAACTTTGTATCTTTTAAATGAAGAAGGTCATTTGTGAAAAATGAGAGGAAAATATGTTTTTTTAAAAGAATTTAAACATTTATTTATATACATCGCAAAATATAGATATAAATATTTAATTTCATACAAAGAACATTGAATAATATATAATCTTAATTTTCATTTTTTTACACACTCCAAGTTGTAGTGATAAAATTACATAAACTCAACTTTTTTAAAAATACTTGTATTAAAAATTTATATGATACAAAATGTATAAAACACAAGTATTTGATATAATAATTCATAAAAATGACTCAACCTAAATACTTCAAGTAATATTTACACTTTTTCTTTTATATCCTCCATTAGGAATTGAAAACCCTCGAGTGTTTTACCCGAAATCTGATTTCTTATATAACTAAAATCTAACTAATATTACATATTGAAACTATTACAATCATTTTTGAATTTTTTTACTATATAAGTTTAATTTTTTTGCATACTTTGAATTAACGGAAACGATTTAAAACGATTATGTGATTCAATCTTTTTGTTTTTCAAAAACAAAATAAGAACTTGATAAAAGCATTATAATTTACTTTTATTCTTTTCCCTGATCTTTCGTAGTCGAACTGGACAAAAAATGAGATTAAGTGTTAGCCGCAATCATTACATCTTTTATAATAAAAATTTAAACTTTCAAATTACATGTTAGGGAATCTAAATTAAAATATTTAAGAAGAACAAAAAATATGAATATAAAAAATAAAATAAAGTATAAAAGATTTATGTGATTTGATTTATTTAATTAAATTTACATTCACGATACAAATTATGAAATATTTTATTAATAACTATCAGAGATTTACATATTTTTAGCATTTTTAAAAATTCTATCTCGTATCACTCGTACTTTACATCCACACGTTCCCTAATATTAGATACACTAGAATAAATAAAGACATCTAGAAAACTTATAACTCTATCTATATATAAGTATTAAGTTATAATACTCCTAATCAATATGAGATGTAATAAGAATAACTTTTTAATTTTAATATATAATAATAATAACTTTATAATTTTAAATATATTAAAAATATTTTTTTCAATCAAATCCTATTCTAATTAAGAATTCAAGACAAAGCCTAACATTACATCGCCTAACCTCAATAGTTGAAAATATCAAATTCAAATTCAAAATTTATTTATTTAGTTTTGGAACTAAATTAGTAGTTACTTTAGTTGTTTAGTTGGGAGCAGAAATTGAGTTTCAAATTTATAGTTAGAGGACCAATTATACTTATCAATTTATCGTAATCCAGTAATTATCTAAATAATATTTAGACAAAAAAATATTATTTTGAAAATATATATATATATATATATATATATATATATATATATATATATATATATATATATATATATATATATACTAGTAAAAAGGCCGGAGACAAAATTGGCGGCTGAAGATGTAGGACGTTCAAGCTCGGATACACAAACTTGATAAGATGAGAGCTATTGGGCTACGGCCTGGAAAGCCGGAACTTTAGTCACATTTCTCGCTCAATAGTTAGAAGATTTTTTTTTTTTTTTTCTGCCAGCAAGAAATGAAATATATTTAAAATTTATATGGTATAAATAGTTTACCTTTTTTATAATATATTATAAAAAATGCAATATGTATATAGATACTAAATTTATTCTTGTCTAATATTATTATTTGCTTATTATATATTTATAAAAATAGATTGAGTATCTATTTTTTGTATTGTATTTTTAATTCAATATATGTACTACAAAATTTTAAATTCATTATTTATGCGTGAAAAATATTTTATAGTAAGAATAATTCTAAAATTACAGCTGCCTATTCTTTTCAGAAATATCCTATCATGTGCCTATGGTGCGTCTGTCTACTTTGGAAGTACTATGCAATTCTAGCGCAAGCTGAGAGAGTTGGCATAGTCGTATAGTGCTAGCTGGCCACGCAACTGGACATCTAGGCCTTAGAAATATCCTATCAGTTGGGTATCTTTTTCAACTTTGATTGCTAATGTGTTACTATTTCCGTTGAGTGATGAATACTTATAATTTAATTTTACTTTGAAATATTTTAAAATAAATATTTATTAGAAAAATCTACATTTTTTTCTATATTTATACAACGAATTTCTTTCATTTAAGAGATTCTACTATTAGTATATCCGATTAATAAAAATAATATAATAATTTTAAAGTTTTTTTATATTAAGTTAAAATAAGATGTTTAAATTTGTATGAAAAGAAGTTTCCACCGCTTTTTGAAAAGTGGCCAGACATAAGATAAAATAGATAAAATATTAAAACAATTTTTACAGAAATTTTAATGGGATGGTAAATTGAATTAATTTTGAAAGTTTAGATACCAATTAAAGATATTTAAATATTAATATGATAATGTAAAAACTTATTATATATTTGTATGGCAAAACAAATTCCTTTTTTTTTTTTCCCGTAGTTAATTAGACTTATTTTCCAAACAAAAAGGAATTAAGAGGGTTATTTCCTATGATACAAATTAAAAAAAAAAATTTACTGGAAACAAAAAGAATACCAAATGGCATATGGAAAAAGAAAAATGAATATTCGATCATATGAACTGGGGGATGCATCTTTCAATCTGTTGTCATTTATAAGACAAAGAAATCTTTCGTTTTCTGTGTATACAAATCCAACTTCTTTTAGTGGTAATAAGTCAAGAAGACATATTCTTTCATATTCCTTATAGAAATGAGAAGAAACAGATAAGGATAAATAAAACAACTCATAGTAATTATGGAAAAGATAATATTTTTGGTGTTGAGTTCTTTTCATAGTTTTCCATGCCATTATCAAAGCAAGATGAATTGATGAGTAGTTGAATCTTATCTTATCTTTTTTTTTTTTTTAACTTATCAAATTATGGTTTAGATGTATTAAATATATCCTTATTTTTCTTTACTGTTCATATTTTTTGGAACGAAATTTCCATTAGATGAAGGATGAAGGGAGGAGGGAGGAGGGGCGGTGGCCGGTGGCCCGGTGGGGACATCAAATAATATAAGACAAGCTTTTTAATTGCTTCTCTTGCAACAATAAACAAAATTTGATGGCTCAATATTGTCAAAATCAATATTTTCAGAATCAGATCGAATATTGAGTCAAAAAATTTATTAGTTCACAGTTTAATGATCAATCGTAATTAAATCGATAATATTATAAATTTTAAAATAAAAAATATAATTATTATAAAAAATAAAATTGATTAATAATATTGTATAATTCAAGTTTATAAAAGCATAAATATTTAAATCTATGACTAATAAAATGTACTAAAATGATAAATTATCAATAAAACAAATAATTCAAAGTTACAAAATAAAAAAATAGTTATTCTTAATTGATTAATAATATATTATTTCAAAATTTACTTTTTTAATTTATTGTTTAAAATTGATCGAGAATCGGTATAGGGTGTGATCCGTCATTGGATCTGATTCAAAAAACCTTGGTCGTCATTGTTGGAAATGTAATGTAACTATCATCGCATAAAAAATTTACTGCTTAATTAAGCTGGAAATAGAATACTAAAAGAACAAACCCTATTGTATTCATCTTGCGTGTTTGATAAGATATAGTAGTAACCAACAAACCACGTTGTTTTTCTTTGATATGTGAGCTCATACCTTCAACTAATTAATAGAGCCATTGCTCAATCAACGCTAAATGGGAAGACAGGGTTGTCCTTTTTCTTAATCTCGGTTGCCAAATCGGTCCCCAACAACAGGAAGAAAAAGATGGATGACGTAGAAACCTAATAAGCCATTAGAAATAATAAATGGGTTTCTAATATTTACAAATTAATATTCTTGGATTATTGTAAATATTATTAGAAATGTTAGAAATAATAAATTTAATATTCTTGGATTACATGGATTAAGTAAAAACCACCAATGAAAGATTGGTGCCGTTTCGATCCTCTGCAGATTTAGTGACGTTAAATCAGGCTGGCAAATCCCTATTATATTAATTTTCCCCCAAATTTCCACGAATATCTCCACTAGAGTAAGATTTACACAAAGAACAAAGTTTTTTATCATGGTCGGCTCAAACTTCAACATTCATATTTTAATTATCTCGTACCTACAAACACAAAATGATAGTAATAATAATAAATAAATAAACAAATACTATAAATTTATAGTATATGAGTAAAAAATAATAGTATCATGATATTTATAATAGCATTTAATTAAAGAATAGGTTGGCCATATTGCTAAAGCCATTATCATCTCGCCAGAGCAAATTTAGCCAAAATACCTATTATGCCCCTCAATCAATCTGAAGCTTTTTTCACTTATGTTCCCTCCACCCCAATTATTTCCCTCCCCTGATTCTGTAAGTGTCCTTTCTTTTCTCCTTTCTCTCACCAACTCTTTCCGCCGCCTCATCATCTTGTTCTCCCATCACTGTCTTTAGCATCAAATTGAACTAGCACCGTGCAGCTATTTGGTGTCTTGATTATAGAATACTTAAGATTTCCATTCGCATGGAGCCCATTGCTTGAAACTTCAGATTAGGATATCCTCGTCATTGTGGGGTAGAAAAAATGAACACAAAGTGTATGTACATTATCAAAGAGTAGTTGAAACTACAGACAATGCTTAAAATCAAAAGGTTTTTGTATGTGTGTGTGTGAGAGAGAGAGCCCGTGCATGGAGAATGCATGGCTTGAAGTAGGGTGTTTTTTTTTTTTTTAATAAAATTATTACTGTTACTGTGTGAGTAAGCTTGTGATCCGATTGAGGGCGGTGGTGGCCAATAAGGAGTGACAATGAGAATCAGCTAAAGTGAAGGGGAGTAGTGGGACGCATAAGATAAATGATGTAGATTGGGGTGATGAAGTGAGGGGCAAAATAGGTATTTGGGATAAAGTTGCACTGTTAGAAGGGAAATGACAAAATTTGTCAGTCTAAAGAATATGCTTATCAAGATCACCGAAAAAAACTTGATAGTACGTAGACATGTAATATAACACAAATCAAGGTATTAGTTCAATAAGCATCTTCTCAATTAGAAAAAAAAAAAAAAAATCAATGGGCGTCTTCCACAAAAAATTTTTAGTCATTTTCTTGAAAGAAAGATTATATATATATATATATATATAAAAGTAAGTGATAAGCACCCTTTTGTTACATCATAGAGAAGAAAACAGAGAGAAAATTGATGATTCGCTTACAGGGTTCTGATAAATGGTAATTTGAACATAGTATAAAATTGAGCCGTGCCATCAAAGAAGTCTAGTCTGGATCACTGTGGCCTGGACATATCTATATATCATCGTTTTCAATTCGACTTTCGCTTCTGAAACATGAAAATTGCTAAAAAAGACAACCTGAATATCGTAATCCAAAAAGACACTGAAAATATGAACGAAATCCTTACAGTCAATCAGGGAATGAGAATCTGAGAGAACACATGCGAATCATGAAATGAAAGAGAAACACTAAGTGGAGTTCACATGAAATTTTCGCTTTTTTGGGAAGAAAACAAAACCGCCGTCTAAGTGTTGCGAGAAAGCAGAAAAACGCTCGCAGAAAACAATGTCCAAGATTTGTTCTTCTGTGCATGAAGGAGAGAGAGGGAAAGAGCAGAAATGAGATCTTCCATTTGTCGAATTTTGGTAAGAATAATAATACAAGGACTAATGTGTATATACAATTTTTGAGCATCATTGTCGTCTCCGAAACTACTCTTCAAATTATTAATAATATAAATTCTTCGACTACTCTAGCTGCCATTGATACACCTACCAGGTAACGATGCCTTCACCGGCACACGATGTCAACGGGTCCGCATTAGTTCTCGGCCTACAACCATCCCACAACCTAACCACGTTTCCGTCCAGCACCGTCAAGTCCTGGTAACGGTACCATCCCATATTACCCATTCTCATTTTCAACAGGACCTCCCAACTATTCCCAAACCACTCTTTCCCTTCGCTATTCCCGCCGTCGAGAACATCGGATTCATCGTCACCGTCAATGGCCTCGTCATCATTCCTGAAATGATCCTCAGCCTTCTGAAAATACACGGTGAACTTCCCGCTAGTGCTTCCTTCTCCTTGAAAAATGGAAGCTGACGACGGTGAAGGAATGGACTCCTTGGGCTTGGGTTCCGCCGAAGTTGAAGCAGGCTCAGCGGCCAGTCTCTCGATCACAGATGATGATGACGGTGTTGGAGATGAAAAGCAAGTTAATAGCGATGAATCATCTAAACTCTTGCTACGTGGCGATGAAGCTCTAATTCTCCAAACGCTAACGGCGGCAGTGGTAATGACGGCGACCCAGGCCCATACGTTATTCACCGCCGTTAAGAACCCGAAGCTCAGGTAGTTGAGTGCAAGAGCTTCGAGCGGAGAATCCAAAGCGTTCATTTTTCTGCTCCTCCTCTGTTGTCTTCTTCGTCTCTTTCTCTCTCTCCCAGTCTCACTAAAAAACACACACACTCTTTCTTTCTCTCTCTAAAAGCAGTGAGAATGTGGGGCTATTTATCGGATCGCAGGGAGAGCTTCGGCCGCCGGATGAGATGGCGGGTTGGGGCATCTGAGATAAGATGCCAAGAATCGAGAGTGAAGATGCTAAGGACCTAAGGATGATCCAAGACATATACCAGAATTTCATAACAAGTGGGTTCCGTGACACGTCTACGGTCGGGAATGGGAGTCACCGTCCCTTGCTTGCATGTTGGTGACCACAGGAATAATTCACTGTTGTTTACTTAGTAATACATGGGAGCGTGACTGTGTGGGAACGGAGTACGCGCGGCATTAGAGGATTGGTGGTGACGATTTTGTGGTGGTTCACGTTTGTCACGAGGCATTCATTATCCATTATGCTAATCGAAGATGAAAAATTACCACTGGGTTGGGCCTCAAAATTAATTTCATACTCGTATTAAGGCACTATTTGCATATAAATTTTCCAATCTCACCCTAAATATATTATTATTTTATATAATTATCCACTCACAATATCAAATTTTGTTTCTTTAAATTTTATTTGACCTCACATATTTAATACTCCACCCGTCCTAATAAAATTGACCTACTTACTATTTTGAGCTGTTTAAAAAAATTTGACATTTTTCTTAAAAAGAAAAATTTTATTATATAATTTATTATAAAATAATTAATATATCTCACATATATTATTTTTATAAACTTAAATTTGACATAAAATATTATAAGACCAACATATTTCTTATTTTTATTATATTATATTATTATTATATTCTAATTTTTACTTTTACATAAAATATGGTATTAAGTCAACCACTATCAATTTTGGTAGAACGAAGGGAGTATGTTTTTACAAAATTTATCTTAAATAAATTTTTATTCACTTATACCCTAAAACGAATAAGATATTTATAATTTAGTTTTTAACCTATTAAATTTTGAATTATCATAATATAGTTAGTAATAAAAAAATTGTGTAATTCACTTGTAATTCAGAAAGATTAAAAAAAATAATCAATTGAAAAAAAAATAATTTTATTTTTTTAAGGAAACAACAGAAATAATGGAGTATAAGGCAATTTATGGTGGGAATTAAAGAGTGTTAGGTTGGTGGACCAGGTAGGACTAAGAAAGACAATAATTGAAGGAGACTGCCAAGAGCTATTATTTGGTGGTTAGGTGAAGGTGTGGAATGGTTGATACCATCAACTTTGAAGCTTCATAGACTTTGTTGAACCTTTAATATTCCTTTGGAGGCTTTGGGGAGGTTTTGGAATTTGGAAGAGGCCAAGGGGCAGAAGGTTTATGCAAGTTTACTTGAGTATCATTTGATGGCTTAAATTAAAAAGAATGAAGATTCCACAGTCTATGAGTATGTCAATAAAATTTTTAATAAAATAATATTAATTTATCATACAAAATTGTGATCTGTGTGTATAAATTTTCACATAATTTGAACTTTAAATTGCACGGCTCAAATCTAGAAGAATGAGGAGGACCATCGTTGGTTCACTTTATATTGATTTCTTGGTCCTACACACGCGCGCGTGTACACACACATATATATATATATATATTTATATATATATTTATTGGGGTGGTCCTCAAAGAAAAATCAGAAAAAAAAAATTAATTGATTTGATGATTATTAGTTTTGCTCTATTTCTGTCACCGATTTGAAAAGAATTGCCAAGTTGATGAGATTCATGAGAATGTAAGGTAGAGAAAGAAGGTCTTTGCAACTTTTTCAATTCTACCATATAATGGCATTTGGATAAAGTGCTTGTTGATTTGTGTACTCTTTTTTTTTTTTTAGTACTTGGAAAAAAAAAAAAAAGTCAAGAAGGAGCTTCTGGAGAGCTCAGCTCAAAGTAGTGAAATTGTGGAGCACTTTTGAAATGACTAGCTCAACATTTTGAAGGAGAGATTATAGTAGCTACTCCCCCCCCCCCCCAAAAAAAAAGAAAAGACAATAGATTCTAAATTTAATTCTAACTTCTTAGTAAATTTTTATACTATTTTAAACAAAATAAGAGAATAAGATACGTACATAATTTCAATTTTAGTACGACACCTTCTAACTTGGTAGTAGATACTTTATTAAACGAGTAATAATTTGGTCCAACAGTGACTAGAGAAGCCCTTAGTTGAATATTATTCTATTTCTATGCTAAGGTTTTTTTTTTTAAATAAATGTCTTTAAAGAAAAGGTTCTTTTAAATGCCCCAATTGCTCACCTCTGACACACCACTGAAAATATTCAGAGACTAAAGGAAAGTGTACGAGTCAATTTAATCGTGGGCCAACAAAATGGGCCCCATGTACTTTTCTCTGTAGCTATATGCAAAGAATTAGCAAACCAGGAATCGGGCTGTCTGTTTAGAGAACAATGTTAAGGGGTGGGCCTTTAATTTTGGAGAATCTGGTGATGGATAGTTTCCACATCACATCATGTGGGTTTTCTTAAAAATTCCATTACGGGACCGTTCCAGTAGTCAGCCCGGATAGCACATTTACTTGGACCAGCCCATATACAGTACATCAAATCAGCAGCTCCACAATTTTACAAACAATGTTCTTTGATTTCACTATTATTTTATTTTATACTCCCATCGGCTTTTTTCTTACAAATCACTGGACAACGTTTGATTGGCATAAAGAGAAAATAATGTTAAGTAATCTAAATATTAATAAGATAAATGCACCAAATGTGATTCAAATATATTAAATTCTTTTATGAATGGTAAAAAATAAAAAAAAGTAGTACATGATCTTTTTAATACTTAAAATTAAAATATCATACATAACTTTTTAATTTTTTTTTCTAAATATCTCTCATATTGTTTCACACACACACAAAGAGTCTAGTAAATAAAAATCATATAAATAATTTTCTCTTATTTTTAAATACAATTTTATTTTATTTTATTCATTACTCTATATTTTTGCTTGCGTATTCCTTTCATGAACTTACTCAATCTTCTAATTTACATTTTCACATTCAATTAGAAAATAAATATAAATTATATTTTTTAGTTTGATATTTCTCAAAAATTGTATTTTTGCTTAAAAATTAATTTTGATGTGGAGTTTATATTCTAATATGGATAAAAACAATATTTGAGCTACTGTCAAATAAAGTATTTACAAGCACTCAATAATTTTTTTTTCCATCTAAGTATATAATTATGGTAGAACGTTTAAAATAAAATTTCACAATTAATTTATTAAATGATTTAAATCTTTTTTTTAATTTTTAAATTAAAAATGATAAGTAGAGAAATAAAAAATTTTAGTGTATTATTAGGTTAGGGAAGGTACGAAGAAAAGGGACAAGTAGGAAAGAATATAAGGAATAAAGATAATAGATGTACACCCAAAGAATTGGTCAATGTATATTTATTTTTCATTTTTAATCTTTTTTTTGTTAAAATCATGGGAAAAATAATTACAATGCCACCTCCCAATAAACATTTACATTTTTCTATACTATTTTTTCCAAATATGTGGAATCAGATTTCATTTCTAAAACATTAAGAATAAATTAAAAAAGAATTAAAAAATAGAGAATGTAATTATTTTCTCACCTTATTTTCCTGCACAATTAAAGTCTAAGTGTTTTATCATATAAATTAAAGAAGACTCTAAATCTATAGAATTTTGAAGAAAAAGACTAAATTAATCTCTTTTATAATTTAGTGTGAAAAATAAATGTCATGGCTTCATTAATAAAGAATAAGGATAAAATTAGAAAAAAACAAATTTTAATTTTTAAACATGGAATATAATAGTAATTAAGAAAAAAAAAATCTAAAATAACTTGTATTTATTTTGAGCTTCAGAAATGCATCTCCTAATGGGTTTAAGAAGGATATTTATTATAATTAAATATTCTTTTACAATTCAGAGAATCTTTTATTTGATTTTATTTATTTATTTTGTTTTCTCACTAGGGGAATCACTAGCCAAAGGGGACCACTTGCATTGGTGCTGAATTTAGTTTATTGCCAATTATTGATGAACCTAGTTAATTTAAAATTGTCCGGTATTAGAAAAATCATATATTTTTCTTAAAAAATTAGTTTTATATTTTAAAATAATTGCATAAACATAATATTTATCTCGTCATATTATACAATAACAAAAGTGGTTGTAACTTATTTGTTTATTTGGTTTTTTTTAGAGGGAAAATGACTTGTTATGTAAAAATATATACATTTTCAAAATTCTTTTATTTAGACTGTTTTGTTCAAAGACCTGGTCGGACGAAATTTGCCTTATTTAAAGGAACCCCATATTGTAGATGTCCTTGGGACAATTAATATTTCACCTGAATGTCTAAAAATACCAGCGTTTCAAATGCGTTAGTTGACTATTTGAATTCATTAGGTTCATATCCCAAAAAATTAGTGGCGGACTCAGGATTAAATCATTGGAGGTAATTAATGCCTCTCTTATCAAATTGTTTTTGTAATTTTTTTAATATATACTATTAAAAAATTTGATAAAAAATCTTCTTTTATCTTCTTTCGAAACTTGATTTTTACTATATTTATAACTGAAAAAAATTATTTTGTGATAACGGTAAAAAATAAAAAAAAATAAGAATAAGAGTTACTTCACAATATATATAAATTTTAAATTTCGTTATCTTGACTATCCATTGACATAATTCAAATATAGTAGATAACTTTTCAAAATTAAAAATTTGTATTATAAAAATAATCAAATTACATTTTTAATTGTATCATTTCACCCTCAACGAAGTTTCACATTCAATAAAATTTATTATTATTATATTATTTTATAATATTTATGTAAAATTAATTTTATATATTTGGAAGAATCAATTTATTTTAAATTTTAAATATATATTATATATACTTAAATATATATATATATATATATATATATATATATATTTAAAAATTCTTGAGGGACTATGGCCCCGAACCCTATATGTAGGTCAGCCCTTGTAAAGAATGAAATAATAAAAAATTATTATTAAGTTAGGTAGAGAAACTAACATCATAAAATTCAAAGTTCAAACTTCTTCATTTCCCTTTTAAGGAAAAGTATTTGGAATGTGTTTCACTCTCATGCATAGCCACCAGCCAACAAATGCTTTTGGACTTGGTAATGCCTTGTCTCATGCTAAAAACCCTTTGTTTTTAAACGTGTTCGAAAACTAAATAATTATTCCAATTGTCTAGGTTTTTATGATCAATTCTATTTTACACTTGACTATGATCATCTTAGAACCCAAAGTCTAGACAATTTACTCACTCGAATTCAACAATGAGGACTCTTATAAGGCATATATCCCAAGCAATCTTGAATTCTTCATATCAAAGACCATATGATCAAGGCAGTCTTGCACGACATTCACAACTTTGACATTCTGCTCTACATGCTTTTTGCACTTCCCCACATAACTTGTAACTTGAGATTTGGGGAGAGGAAAGGGAGGGGGAAAGCGGATTATAAAAAAAGATATTTTATAAAATAATATTATATTTTTTAAAAATATTTTAAAAGATAAAAGATAAATTTAAAATTTTTTTAAAATATCAAATTTTAAAAAATTTTGAGGGCCGGCGCCACCCTCGGCCCTAGTTACATCGGTGTGTCCAATGATAAAAATGCAGATGAATAATGATTACCAGTTTTGCCAAAAGCTCAGGGTTCCCCTTTGTCCCATCTATGTTCGAGGCCCAATAAGGAACTTCAGCCGCTTTTGTTTACCAAATTTGAGTTTTGCTGCCTCTACAAGCGCGGTGTCATAATGAAGGTTTTTTGAATCGGAATCCAACTATTGTTAATTCAATTTTTTACTTTGAATTATTTTTCTCAAAAATTGTTGTAAGTTGTGAGAATGGTATTGAATCAGTCTATCTAATAGATGAACTATTGAATTGGTCAGTGGTCTAATAAGTCTATTTAAAAAAAAGATAAAATTTAAAATTATATATTATTAATAAATTAAGAATAATTAATTTTAATTTTACAGTTATAAATTATTTATTTTGTTAATAATTTATTATTTTAATAAATTATATTATTATAAACTTAAATGTTTATATTTTACAGTTTTGAATTATATTATATTATTAATTAATTTTATTTTTTAATAATTATATTTTAATTTTTAAATTATAATATTTCAATTATGATTAAATAATTAAACCGTAAATTAATAAATTTTTAAATTCAATATCCACCCACACCTTAAAACACTGAGCATAATTGTGAAGCTGATTGATTTCTGTTCACTAACAGGAAGTGAAAGAGAAAGAAAGTGCAAAAAGCGGCAGCCGATTTTCTTCTTCAACAAATCTCTTATGATTTCTTGTTTTTGTTTTGTTTTCTCTTAGTAGAGTAAATAAATTAGAGTTTGAAAGCTTGTCTTTTATTGAATACTAATTTGATGTCCGTGCAAGGCACGGATTGTCAAGTTTTTAAAATTTAATATATTAATAATATATATTTTTTATTAATTAATTAACATTTTAAATAAATTTAGATAAAATTCAAAAAATTATACATTTCATAATATTAATTTAATAAATATTCAACCGTCACCAAAATAGAAGATAATAAATTGTTTTCTTAGTATTTGAATGGGAGTATTATCTATTGTGAAAATATAAAATCATATGATGTAATGTATCTTCGAGCATTTATGTTTAGATAGATAACAATTATGTCGTGTCAGTTCAAGAATATGTAAATATTACCATGTATCATTGTGAGAGGATTTCGCTTTGACTTATATATATATATATTTGATTCAAAATTCAAGAAATTTAATACTCCCTTCATCTCATTAAAATTGACAGTGGTTGACTTGACACGATATTTTATGCAAAAGTAAAAATTAGAATATAATAATAATATAATATAATATAATAAATAAAAAAAATATGTGGGTCCCATAATACTTATGTCAAATCTAAGAATATAAATATAATATATGTGGGGTATATTGATTATTTTATAATAAATTGTATAGTAAAAACTGTCCTTTTAAGAAAAAATGTCAAATTTAATGAGACAACCTAAAATAGTAAGTAAGTCAATTTTAATGGGACGGAAGGAGTATCAATATTTAATACTATTCATATTGTATTATAATTTACGCTCCAAACAATATATCACTGGACTGCGTCTTGCGGGTCCTACTAACTTGTGTTTTTCAAAATTAATTTTACTCATTAATGTGGTTGAAAATAAAATATTATTTTTTTTAAAAAATACTTTCTCTCAGTCTTTTAAGAAAAAAAAACTTCAACAATCAACAACAGACCATATTACTTTAAATATTATTATAAATTATTTTTTATGAGTTCATCGTTAGATTTAAGGGGGCCTCTATATGAAACTCCCATTCAAATACTAAGAAAATCAGCAGAACAAACAAAGTAGAAAACTAGCAATATTGGGATTATAAAAATTGCAATTCGGCATTCTTTTATTCTTTGACTTGCTGAACTTTTAATTATATTTGAGTTCGGTCATAGGAGTACCCCCCCCCCCCCTCCCCAAATCACTTAATTTGACTAGTTACAATTTCAATTTCAAAGCTTGAACAAGTGTTTGAACTTGAGCATTTGCGTTTAGATTTGAGGTCACAGTCAAGGTCAAAATCCCACATCTTCAACCCTTATATAAATGAGTTCAATTTTGCTTTGAGGTTACTCCACGCACAAATAAGAAACCAAAGAAATAAAAATCTCACAAAAGGTAAAAGTATTTTAAAAGACCGGAGCACAGTCTGAACACCAAGAAGGAATAAGGAAAGAGGAGAAAATAAAAGGGACTAATTTACATTATTATTACCATTGTTTGATAGTATTTTATAGAAATGTGTGTAGTTTTTTCATTCAACTAATGTGTGTTTGATTAAAAAAAAAAAAATACTATTAATCATTTGAACTAACATGATATAAAAAACACAACAGGTTAAAATGATTAAAAATATTTTTTATCAAACGATAAATCTCAATTCAATTTACATGTGATTCTTTTATTGTAAATTTTTTCTGTTCAGAGCTAACTAAAAATTTAAGAGAATATTAATTTAATTGTGGACAAAGTTACTAACACAACTCTACTAATTAAAGAGGTTAATAGTAGGATATATGGATTAATGCTACTTATATATCTTAAATAAAAATTTAATTTGAGGAAGTTTAAAGGAAAAATATTTATTTTTGAACATTTTAAAATGAAAAAACAAAATAGATATTTATTTTTAAACATTTTAAAATAAAATTGATGATATCTAATTTTAGATGGAGGAAGTATAAAACAGCCGGGATGAGTCATTATTGAAAGTGATAGGAAGAATTTACCATATCAAGTCGTTCAATTAGACTTGTTCCCGTCTGGAAGATGATGAAAATCAAGGAAGAACAAATGCAAAATTATTCATGTCACAACCATTTCTAGTGCATGGGATACAAGTTAATTTGTGATGAGGGTTTTGGATGGTCTTAAGAGATTGAAGTAATCCTTCCTGCTTTTAGAGAGAAAAATGGATCCATATGGAACCAATTAATCCTCCAATAGCATATTTTCAAAATCCCACAGTGTAGAATAAGTAAATTTAGATCTGTAAGGATATTTTTTCATAGTAAGAAAGTAACTCAAATGATTAAGACGTAACTCAATCAAGATTACGGTATTAAAAGAATTTTTTTTTTAAATCTAGAAAGTAATAAATTATACTTAAACATTTTAATTAATTGAGTTATCACATGTTATTTCTTCTTCTCGATCATGTGGCAAAAAGCAATATAGGAAGTAATATGGAAAGCAGACAAATTAAATATTCCTTGTAGCAAAGATTTTCCTTGATTTATCGGACTTTCTGTTCATAATTAAACAACCACCATCAGTGGAAACCTCAAGCTTGCATAAACTCTTGATACCAAACTTTTTCCTTGTGTTCTTTATTGGAAATTTGTTGTCAACTTGTTTGACCTGTAGTGTCTTTATACGTACCACAGACTGCATTGAGGCAGGAAACTGATTATGGCATCTTCCTGCTGCATACCGGGCAATAGGATTAATTAATAGGGGTTGAATGTTTGAATGAACAAACAGTGAAGGCATCAGTGGTAGAAAATTGTTGAATCTAAAAAGCTGGTAACAGACATTTTAAGGGCAGCTGTGGAAGATAGATATCAATTAAAGAGACGTGTACTTGTAGTGTCTTGGTAAGTACGTGCACAGAGTGTATTGTGGTGGGAAACTAATAATGGCAATCGCCTGATACATAGCGGGCAATATAATTGATAGGGTTTGAATATTGGAATGAACAAACCAGTGGGAGAAAATTTTTGAATCTAAAACGAAGGTAACAGACACTTTTAGGGCAGCTGTGGAAGATGGATGTCAATTAAAGAGACGTGTACACTTTTAATTTTCAAGATAAGATCCACTTGTGTAATAGATTAGAGAGAGATTCAAAGGATATGTTCCATTTCATATGTCCTTTCTTCTTATTTTCTTGGATGTTTCCTTTTCTATTCCATGGGCTGCAAAAAGCATGAGGGTTTGTAACTCTTTGCTGAGAATGAAAGATTCATGCACTGTGCTTCAAAGTTAAAACCCCTTCTAACTAAAGGACTTGATTGTAATTGATTTATTACGTACGTAACGTATTTTAATATAGTTTCAAATTTGAAATTTTATGTATTTTTCATGGCCACTAATGCCTTTTTCTCCCTCCTAATGTACTCAAGAGATTAAATAATATTAAGTATCAAATCGTGAATTTTTTTTAGATATTTAATTATTCTTAATTTATAATTTATGAATATCAAGATTCCAATAATGGAGTATCAAAAAGAAAAGTTGAATCATTGTATCATTAGTTAACGCTCATGCCACTTATGTTTAGTTTCAAGAATTGATTAGACGTTTATTATATTTAAGTTTATTTTCTTGTTCACTCAGGACTAATGCTGCTTATGTCTTTGTATGTACCCCATTGTATCACATTCTTTTCGCCAGCTGTAGTATGTTCCAAGGGTTTTGATAGATCGGAATGGGTCCGGATATTTTGAGGAAATGATCTGGAAAATTAAGATCTATCTCGTGCATTATACAATCAATGGTTATGGAATTTTGAGTTGATGGGTGTAAGTTTGTGGAATCACAAAATTAAACGTCGGAAAATTCATTGGTGACAACTAATATTGCCAAACAGTTGAGAAAAGCCCTTTGGTCAAACACATGCATTACCTTCAACAATTCTAGAGAGCCCCAAATGCATGGATGCCCAATACAGTGACCCTTTGGCAGACTCTTATTATGTGAAGGGTTATTTCTACACCTGCATATCTGCGTATCCGTATCGTACTAAAATAGGCTCATAAGTTCATAATGGTCAAAGTACAACAACAATTCTACAAGATCATCATATGATAATCATAGAAAGAAGATCCCTTGTTTTTGCTTAGCATTTTCTTTGCAAATTCTCATAATTTCTCGAGGATAAAGCACCTAGCTAGAATCAAAGTTAGTATGGCCTAATAGACCTGAGTTATATGAAGGAAACCGAGTATAGACTTCCTCTAATTCAATAAATTTCATCATTCTGCATATTTTATACATAAGGGTTAGTTGTTGACCAATTCTATAGTGTATAAAAACATTCTTAAATATCACTACTCCTACATATTTTTCTCAGAAAATAAGAGGAATAACATTGAAGTTCATGTTGATTCATGCATTAGGATCATGATTATCTCTACAAAATTGATAAATTAAAATTAAAGAATCATAATTTGATATCAACAACAGCCCGTTACAAACCAACCAAACCGCGGATTGAACGAAATTTCCATACTTCAACCAACGAACTTGGCATAATTCCCATATTTTATTATCATGGTGTCTAAAATCATTGCAAAATGACATAATCTTTACTCGGCAATGCAATTATTTACTCTTAGCATATATAGAAATTATTTACTCTAAAAGTCTATTCACGTGCTCCTAGCGTGACCCACTCAGTTCTCCAGTTATCCATCAATCCATGCACACCTTGGTGCTATATATAGGCTTGCTTGGTTATGCATTCGAAAGCCATCACACAGTAAGCTTTGCAAGAAAGCCACAACCACACACAGACACACAGCAGAATTTTCATCACATTCCACATTAGAAACAGTATGGTGGTTCTTTCCAAAATTTGTATTGTGGGAGCTGGCATAAGCGGCATCGCGGCTGCGAAGCAGCTCTCTGAATATGATCCGGTGGTCTTTGAGGCGACTGAGTGTTTGGGAGGGGTGTGGAAACACTGTTCTTATAGGTCTACGATGTTGCAGTCCCCTCGTTGTGACTATGAGTTCTCAGATTTCCCTTGGCCTCAAAGGGATAATACAAGTTTTCCATCGTACCAGGAGATTTTGGAGTATTTGCACTCTTATGCTACTCATTTTGATGTGTTAAAATTCATCAAATTCAACTCAAAGGTGGTGGAAATCCGATATGTTGGTAACCAGGGTGCAAATGAACTTGGAGCTGAATCGAATCTTGAATATGGAAACTTACTGAATGGTCAGCCCGTGTGGGAGGTTGCTGTTCAGAACACTCAATCCGGCTCCGTTGAGGTTGTTTTTCTCATGCTTAAATCTTCAAAAATCCTCAAGTCTTTTAATTTATACATCATTTTTCTTACGTAGCAATGCTAGAATCTAGATGGTGCAATCAATATAATTGCACTTTCCGCTTAACTTTCTTGTTTGATGAAGGCAAGAAGTCTACTGCATCTCTACCAATCAAACACATAAGCCCCATCAGGGAGGGAAGTAGAACATGAAACCTGAAGCCACGAAACAAGGGGACAACCCTAGGGATTTGATTGTTGCCTGTTTTAACACACAGTTTCATATAGAACTCTACTGGTGAAAATAATCAGAAACAAAACTCATGCATGACTAAAATCATGCATGGTGCACAAAATTTAGAAGCTGTTACCATCAACTGCTGCTGATTACAACAACCAATATTTTGGACCATATATATAAAGAGCTATACTAATCATTTATAACAACCATATATGCGTACTGACTTTTCTTCTCTTGTTGTTTCAGCGGTATGCCTTTGAGTTTTTGGTGGTTTGCGCTGGAAAATATGGAGATATTCCAAAGATGCCCAATTTCCCCCACAACAAAGGACCTGAAGTGTTCAAGGGTGAAGTCTTGCATAGCCTTGATTATTGCAAACTCGACCAAGAAGCCTCTGTGCAATTGCTCAAAGGCAAAAAGGTTGTAGTCATTGGCTACAAGAAATCTGCAATCGATCTGGCTGTTGAATGTGCCCAAGCAAATCAAGGTATATAACTTTTTTTGATTTCCTAGGTTATGGATTCATAATCATGATTCATGCAAATATAGGAGAACACAAAATTTTATTTATATTTTATGTTGAAAAATCACCTTTTGTCTTTAACTGTTGGTTTAATTGTAAACTAGTGAATTGACTTACCGGGTTTTCAAGACAAGGAATTTTTTCCCCTTCTTTTCCTTTTTCAAGTGTTTGGTTAGGTGGACAAGTAGTAGATTGTATACTTTCTCTATTAAATCTATTTTCTTTTCAGCTTTTAAAAATTAAAACATACTAGCAAAGTTACTTTATATGTATATATCACCCTCTAGCTAGGGAATTACAAAATCTGTTCTTGGATTACATGGTGACAACGATTGATGTTATCTATCGGCCTTCTACAGGAGACAATACTGTTGACTGATTCTATTTTCCGTCGAGGAAACTGGAAAGCAAAAATGAAATCGAGTCAACTTTAATCTTAAAGTACAAAACCAGCGACTAAATTCGCAAAGGCTTAATAATGCAAATTTTTTATTCATGATCATGCTAGTATGAACACAACCCTTTAATATTTTATCAGTGTGATGGGTTGTTACGATTTCAATTTCTTGGTTCATTCTGGACAGGAAACTTAGATCAGTGGGCAGGTGGAGTCTGGAGACAGGGGAATTCTAAACTATGATCAACTAGTTAATGTTTGTGTTTTATTGTTTTGACTGATTATAGGGCCAGATGGGCAGCCTTGTACAATGGTTATAAGGTCTTTGCATTGGGCTCTTCCTCATTATTCCATTTGGGGTCTTCCTTTTTACATGTTCTATTCAACAAGGGCTTCTCAGTTCATTCATGAAAGACCCAACCAAGGCATTCTCAGGAATGTCGTTTGCCGTCTACTGTCTCCTGTTGTAAGTCTATTAAAATTGTTATGACTAACTTCAACTCTCTAATGCAACTAGTATTGTTTGATCATGGTAATTGGCTAATCTGCTGTATAATAATGTCAATAGAGACGAGCAATGTCAAAAATTATTGAGTCCTATTTGGTATGGAAGCTTCCACTGAAGAAGTACGGGTTGAAACCTGAGCATCCATTCGAGGAAGACTATGGATCGTGTCAAATGGCTATCTTGCCTGACGAGTTCTTTGCTGAGGCTGATAAGGGAATGATCACTTTCAAAAGAGCATCAAAGTGGTGGTTCTGGGAAGGAGGAGTTGAATTTGATGACAACACCAAGTTGGAGGCCGATGTTGTAGTTCTAGCTACTGGTTTTGATGGCAAAGAGAAGCTCAGAAATTTCCTTCCCGATCCTTTCCGTAGTCTCATAGAAATGGGAGGCATGATGCCTTTGTACAGGTACTGCGCATTGCTCATTAAGCCATAAAATTGCTTTGATGAGAGATCAGCCACTGATGCATAAAGTTTTTTTCTTTTATAACAGGGGTACAATCAATCCATTCATTCCAAATATGGCTTTTGTGGGTTATATTGAGAGTGTTGCGAATCTTCAAACAGCTGAGATACGTTGCAAGTGGCTCTCTAGGCTTGTAGACAATCATTTCAAGCTACCAAATGTTAAACAAATGCTTGAACAAATACAGAAAGAGATGGAATTAATGAAGAGGACAACTCGATTTTACAAGAGAAGCTGCATCTCCACTTTCAGCATTAATCATCAGGATGAAATGTGCCAAGAGATGGGATGGAATCCCTGGAGGAAGAACAATTGGCTTGCTGAGGCTTTTAGCCCTTACAGTAGCCAAGATTATCAAGACAAGTAGACCATGTTGCCACATCCCGTCATCCTAGCTATACTAATTTAATTTATTACTTAATATATCTATTTCTGTCACTACTAGAGGAATAAGACAACTGAACTATTTAGCCCAAAAAATGTATTAGGTTTTCTCGCAAAATTGCATTTCTCCTTTGCACAAAGTGTGGCCTCGAAAATATGATAAATAAACGGATTGCCTTCCATTTCTGCTACTTCCGATACGTATCTTAGTTCAAGAACTTTTGCATTTTTATTAAGTTTGCCTTCCATGCAACTTGCCAACAGATCAGCTTAGACCCCACATTTTTTCCTTATTTTGTTGCCCTCGTCACTCAGCTCTGTCTGCATTTCTTTGCAAAGGCCTAATTCGAACATAAATAGTTCATACAGAAGAAGTTGGACATTTCAAAGCTTGTAATAGAGAAGTTTTATAAAAGAGGACGGGTATAATATGAATTTCAGCGAGAGGCAAGGTCAAAATCCCACAAGTTCAAGTTCCACCTTTATACATATACTTTCAAAATTTTGCTTTGAGTTTACCCCACCCAATCAGAAGAAGCCAAGTAATTGTCCAAAGAAATAAAAAAAATTTCAAGAAATGGAAAAAATATTTTAAAGGACCCCACCGTAATATGAACAACAACAAGGGGAAAAAGGAGACAAAAAATAAATAAAGGGATTGATTGATGCACCACTATTACAACAATTTGTTGTTACATTAGACAATAAACAGAAGCTGTTATAAAATTAGGGTAGTGTTAGAATAAAATCTTCACACTACACACTAATAAAACTCTAACTATTTTGCACAAGAATTTCTCTCTTTCTTTTCTCTCACAATTTTCTCTAATCTTTCTTTCACTAATATTTCTTTCACAAAATAATGGTGTATTACAAGCTTAGAGAATAGCTCTATTTATAGAGCTCTAATTAGTGGATTACATCATGTCATACATCATCTTCCACTAATCTTAATTAGTGGTGTCTCCACTAAATGGTGGACATCCATAAAAATCTTCTAATAATTCACATAAATCCATAATTAGTGGAGCCTCCACTAATTAATAAAGATTCCAATAATTCATAATACTCCCCTTGGATGTCCATCCATTACATAAAGAATATGCCTCGTTAAAACCTTACTAGATAAAAACCCAGTGGGAAAAAAATCTAGTGAAGGAAAAAGAGTACACTATTCTATATGTCCATTTATTACTCCCCCTGATGAGATGATTCCTTTAAATCTTTAAACCGACGCATACCGATGTTATATCTCAACTTTTCAAATGTTGCAGTCGGTAAAGTCTTCGTGAACATATCTGCGAGGTTATCACATGACCGAATTTGTAGCACATCAATTTCACCTTTCTTCTGGAGTTCATGAGTAAAGAAGAATTTTGGTGAAAAATATTTTGTCCGATCTCCTTTAATATATCCTCCTCGTAATTGAGCTATGCAAGCTGCATTGTCTTCATAAAGAGGAGTTGGAATACCTTTGATTGATGATAATCCACAACTTTCTCGAATATAATGAATCATGGATCTTAGCCATACACATTCTCGACTTGCTTCATGAATGGCTATAATTTCAGCATGATTTGAAGAAGTAGCTGCTATAGATTGTTTCGTAGAACGCCATGATATAGCGATATTTCCACATGTAAATAGATAGCCCGTTTGAGAACGTGCTTTATGTGGATCGAGATAAATAACCAGACATCTGCATAACCTATCAATGTTGGATTGGTTTTATTTGAATAAAATAATCCGAGATCAATTGTACCTTGGAGATATCGAAGGACTTGTTTAATTCCATTCCAATGTCGTCGTGTTGGTGAAGAACTAAATCTTGCTAATAAATTGACAGCAAAAGCAATATCAGGTCGTGTATTATTAGCAAGATACATCAATGCACCAATTGCACTGAGATATGGTACTTCAGGACCAAGGAGTTCTTCATCATTTTCTTGAGGTCGGAAAGGATCTTTATCCACATTTAATGATCGGACGATCATTGGAATACTCAATGGATGTGCTTTGTCCATGTAAAATCTTTGTAGCACTTTTCGTTGTATATGTTGATTGATGAATAAATGTTCCACTCTCCAAATGTTCAATTTGTAAACCAAGGCAAAATTTGGTTTTACCAAAATCCTTGATTTCGAATTCTCTTTTTAAATAATCAATTGTTTCTTGGAGCTCTTCGGGAGTTCCAATAAGATTAATATCATCAACATATATAGCTAATATCACAAATTTAGAACAAGATTTCTTAATAAAAACACATGGACATACCTGGTCATTTTTAAATCCCGCTTTCAATAAATATTCACTAAGGCGTGTGAACCACATGCGCCCAGATTGCTTCGAGGCCATATAATGATTTACGCAACTTGATGGAGTAATTTTCACGAGGATAATGTTTATATGCTTCAGGCATATGAAATCCTTCGGGGATTTTCATGTAAACATCATTTTCTAAATTTCCATACAAGTAGCGAGTGACAACATCTAATAGGCGCATATCTATCTTTTCATGTACTGCCAAGCCGATAAGATATCGGAGTGTAATAGCATCAACAACGGGAGAATAAGTTTAATCATAATCAATACCTGGTCTTTGTGAAAAACCTTGGGCTACTAATCGCGCTTTATATCGAACGATTTCACTCTTTTCATTGCGCTTTCGCACAAATATCCATTTGTAGCCAACGGGTTTTATACCTTACGGTGTTCGGATTGCAGGTCCGAAGACTTCACGTTTTGCCGGTGCATTTAACTCCGATTGAATCGCATCTTTCCATTGCGGCCAATCTTTTCTATGTCGACATTCATCAAGCGATATTGGTTCGGGATCATCATTATCCTGTGTAACATCAAGAGATATATTGTATGCAAATATATTATCAATAACGGTTTCTATCCGATTCCAACTTCTACCGGAAGTGGTATAATTGATAGAAATTTCGGTGTTACTTTCATCAACTTACGGTTCTTTGTCATCGGTTCTCTCTTGGTCTTTATCATTCTTTTCTTCAATATGATCTTCGGATCATTTAATCCTCTTTTCTTTCGAGGATTTTTATCTTTAGAACCAAGAGGTCGGCCACGCTTACGGCGTGTTTTTGACTCAGCGACTATAGGTATAATATTTTGTTCTGCTGGAACTTCAATTCGAATAGGAGCATTTATAGGTCTGGAATATGCGATTTTGTAACTCTTACGGAGTCAACAAAAGCGTACGGCATTTGATTTGCAATGCTTTGCAAATGAATTATCTTTTGAACTTCAAGTTCACATGCGCTTGTGCGCGGATCAAGATAATTTAATGATGTTGTCCAAGCAAGATCCTTTTTATCTTGTTTTGGTTCTCCCCTAATTTAGGGAATAATGATTCATCAAAATGACAATCGGCAAATCTTGCTTGTGAATACATCTCTGTCGGGGGTTCAACATACACGATAATAGAGGGAGAATCATATCCAACGTATATCCCCTTTCTTCTTTGAGGACCCATCTTTGTACGTTGGTTTGGTGCAATTGGAATATATACGACACACCCAAAAATTCTTAAATGAGCAATATTTGGTTCGACCCAAAAGCCAATTGCAAAGGAGAGAATTTATGATAACTAGGCTGGTCTTATACGTACAAGTGTTGCGGCATGTAGAATAGCATGTCTCCGAGCGGATGTTGGGAGATTTGTTTTCATTAATAATGGTCTAGCAATTAATTGTAATCGTTTAATCAAAGATTCGACAAGACCATTACGTGTGTGAACATGAGCTACGGGATGTTCAACATTAATCCCAATTGACATGCAATATGCATCAAAAGCATGTGATGAAAATTCACCGACATTATCCAAACGGATATTTTTAATGTGATGGTCCGAAAATTGTGCTCGTAATTTAATTATTTGAGCAAGTAATCTCGTAAACGCCGGGTTGCGAGTAGATAATAAACATACATGTGACCATCGGGATGATGCATCAATTAAGACCATAAAATATTTGAACGGTCCACATGGTGGATCAATAGGTCCACAAATATCTCCGTGAATCCGTTCGAGAAATGTAGGACTTTCGGCTCCTACTTTTACTAGTGATGGTTTAACAATTAATTTTCCTAGGGAACATGCGGTACATGCGAATTTTTCGATGTTAATATCCTTTTATTTTTTAAAGGATGACCATGTGTATTCTCAATGATTCTTCTCATCATGGTAGATCCCGGATGACCCAACCGGTCATGCCAAATGCTAAAAGTAATAGGATCAGTAAACTTCGGTTTACTAGATGATGAATTTCAAATGTACGTATTTTTACAAAATATAGTCCAAGTAGAAAAAGACGGCAGTTTTTCTAATACCGATTTCTTACCCAAATGCATTTGAGTAATAAAAAGATGCTCAATCCCATTTTCCTCATTTGTTTCAACATGATACCAATTTCTGCGGATATCTTTAAAACTCAATAAATTTCTTCTGGATTTTGAGGAAAATAGTGCCTTATCAATAATAATTGTTGTTCCTTTAGGCAACAATATACTAGCTCTTCCGGAGCCCTCAATTACATTTGCACTACCGTTTATCGTATAAATATTTATTTCTCCCATTTTGAGATCAGAAAAATATTTCTCATTTTTTAGTATGGTGTGTGTAGTTCCACTATCAATAATGCATACATCATCATTAATAACAGCCATCTGAACACAAATGTATATATGTAAACGTACATATTATTAGAATAGAATGAAAATAAAAATACAAAAATATCAGGGTAAGGCTTTAGTTCTTTTGGTTTGGACACTGCCATCACCAATTAAATGGTCTATCCTACCGTCTGGGTGTTCAAAAAAATCCGATACATCCATATGGGTAATATTGATATTAAGATCTTCAGGATCACTATCGTCATCCTCAGCATTATTTATTGGATGTTGAGAAAAATTTGCTTCCACATTTTTATTTTTCAATGAAGCTTGATACAATTCAACTAAATGCTTAGCCGTACGACAGTTTCGTGACCAATGACCTTTCATGCCACATCTATAACATATATCCTCATGCTTTTCTTCAATTTCTTTTTCTTTTCCCTTTTGATCTTTTCTGTTCCACTTCGGTGGCGGTATTTCTCACGATTTGATTATAATTGTGATAAGGGAAATATCGAGCGTGTCTACGACCATAACCACGACCACGGTCACGGCCACGGCCACGACCACGACTATAACGATGGCTTCTGCTGGAGCCAACGACATTCACTTCAGGAGTCTTTGTAGAGCTAGTTAGTGCGGCTTCATGATTTCTCAATAATAACTCATTATTTTTCTCTGCAATGAGGAGGGCGGTAATTAAATCTGTAAATTTTGTATACCCCTTTTCTCGATATTGTTCTTTGCGGGACAATATTCGAGGCATGAAAGGTGGAGAATGTCTTCTCCAACATATCTTCATCGATCACTTTTTCTCCGCATAATTTTAATTGAGATGTAATTTTATACATTGCGGAGCTATATTCATTCACGGTTTTAAAATCTTGCAACCTCGGGTGCAACCATTCATACGCGTGCGGTAGGTAGTACGACCATCTTCGGGTGGTCAAATCTTTCTTTTAAATTTACCCATAGGCCATATGGATCTTTTTCGGTAAGATATTCCATTTTCAAATTTTCATCGAGATGACGACGAATAAAAATCAAAGCTTTAGCCTTGTGTTGTGCGAGATGCACTATTATTTGCTTGAATAGTTTCACTAAGGCCTTCGACATTTAGATGCATTTACGCATCGAGAACCCATGACATATAATTTTTTCCAGAAATATCAAGGGCTACAAATTCGAGTTTCGCGATGTTAGCCATAGAGATCAATAAATGCGTACTGTCTTACGGCTTTGGTAACAGCGAAACTCGTGCTTAGTCTTCGGCTTTTGTACCGGTAGAGACTCGTGCGATAACGTGTTATAAAATTAGGGTAGTGTTAGAATAAAATCTTCACACTACACACTAATAAAACTCTAACTATTTTGCACAAGAATTTCTCTCTTTCTTTTCTCTCACAATTTTCTCTAATCTTTCTTTCACTAATCTTTCTTTCACAAAATAATGGTGTATTACAAGCTTAGAGAATAGCTCTATTTATAGAGCTCTAATTAGTGGATTACATCATGGCATACATCATCTTCCACTAATCTTAATTAGTGGTGTCTCCACTAAATGGTGGACATCCATAAAAATCTTCTAATAATTCACATAAATCCATAATTAGTGGAGCCTCCACTAATTAATAAAGATTCCAATAATTCATAATAGAAGCATATTTTTTATTTACAAAAAAAGGTAATTTAAGAGGGTCAAACTTATTTATTTATAATATCATAAAAAAGCTGAATATTGTGGCTAAGCAAGTACGTCTACGTGTAGCTATATAAATGATCATTCTATTGGATGACTTAGTTAATGAATGCAATGGAAAAAAAAATTACCATGTCAAGGTGTGCGATTAAACTGGTTCGGTCTGGAAGATGTTAAATCTGAAAATCGATAAGAAAAAAAATGCAAAGTTACTGTCATGAAAAATAGTAATAATAAAAGGAATTAAAAGTAAAAAAATAAAAAATTCACAAAATTTATATGATTTGGTTAATATGACTTACATTCATGGGTAAGAAGAAAGATTTTTTTTTTATTTTTGGAGAATTCTTATAAAGAGATTTGATATTATAAGTCTTCAAATTGTATATTTATATATAAAAAAAAATACAAAGTTACAATATACACATGATGTCGGCCCAAGCCTTCTACTACCACCACAAACCTACTCAAATTTTCTTTTCGGGTTGTACTTATAAAATTTCAGATCGAAGTCACAATTTAGGTCCACCATAATAATTAAAAGTAATTAATTAACAATTAGTTATTTATGTTAGTGCCATTTCTAGTGCTTGAGATTTAAGCTAATTTTTTATGAACCTTTAGGATAATCTTAACAGATTGAAGTTATTCTTTGTTTTACACATATAATGAATCGATACAGCATATTTATCAAAGTTTCCATAATGAAGAGTAAGTGAAATGTAGAGCCATATATATTTACTCCCTTGATTAAATTTTGATCACATAATTAACCATACTGCACTTTTTTTTTATTGGAAATTGTGATGGATGATGAATGGGTGAATGAGAAAATTATTTCAATGTATCACCATAAAAGATGAAAGTGGGAGATGTACCACTTTAGTGTGGCAACTATTTTATGTATCTTCGAACTATCCTACTTATTGGGATGTATGCCCTCTTAGATTAGGTTTCTGATGTAATTTTGATTTGTATTAATAAAAGTATTTTTTTCAAAAATTGTTTGTGAAATCTTATTTATATTTTTGCACGATTTTATTAGAAAAGACCCGTTATGCTTAAGTAAATAATTCATGTGAATGGAGGTTTTTCACAGTAAAGTATGGAATATGAGATACTTAACATATAAATTACTGTTCTTAATTGGATGATGAGAATGAGAATTTTATCATGACAAGGTTATTATGTTATGAATTCTAAATAGGGAATGACTTACCTTTAGCCAATGAGTAGTCTTCTCATTTCATAACACAAGCGTATTCCAAATACGTAGAGCATGACCTTTAGTGGTGGTTTCTAAAAGTATTATATGATAGAAACCTAGACTACTATCGCTACAGTGTGGATTTGTACTCTACAACTTGAGTATAAGTTGGTGGTCTGACGAAGTTGGAAGCGTATGCTTTGATGTATTATAGTTGATGTTCTTTAGAAGGACCAATATACTTATATGTTGGGTATATGTAATTAGTTAGTCAAGACAAACTTGTACAAGATAGTGTCTGCATCATATCGCCCCTTGTGGTTGTCCGAATGATCTAATTATTCAAGGTCTTGGGGAACATGACTTGGGTATTGGCTTTAGGGTAACTCCCTCGAAAAGCGAAAATATTTCAAGAAGTCGTTGATCATTGGACTAGAAGTTTAAGGATGATAGATATCTTTTAGAAAGGTGTTAGTACACTTTTTCCTCTCTAAATGTACAACGGTATGTAGAGGGATATTTTAGTCATTTCACATATAGGTCGAAGACATAGCTAACGCAGCATTGTCATTGGAGTCAATATTCTCTTATGGTGATATTAGAAAATATTTAAAATGTAAAATACAGTTATTTATATAGTAAGGGTATTTTGGTTATTTTAGTAGTTAGAGCGATGTGTCTTTTTGGTCCTTAGAATAGCCTATAAGTTCTAATTATTTTAGGTCGAGGAAATGGTCACAATAAAAAAAGAAATTTTTTTATTCAGGAAGTCTAATTTATTTTTTGGACTAGAATAAAATAAAGGAACGAGAGAAATTAATTTTAGTATCTAGTTTAATTAGTTAATTAATTATTCATGGTCTAAGCTCAGATTGAATAATTAGAAAAATTAATTTGGGCTTAAACTAGTTAATAAAAGGCGTAAATAATTATTTTAGTTAATTTGAACTCATTAATTATTTACTGAGTTATTTTAATAGGCCTAAGAATAAATAATTAATGGTTTTTATTTTTTGGCTCATTGGGTCCAATGAAAATAATAAGTTAATTTTGGTTCAATAGCTTGGACTAAAGGGTTATTTCGATTCATGGAACAGGAGAGTCAAGGCTTAGCCAAACCTCTTCTGTTGATAGCCTCCGAGAGTTTTGAAATATCAAAAATCCTGGTATTTTGGTTATCTGATATTGTGAAGAAGCCATAGGTCTCGGTTGACAGAGATAAACTCACGCAAGAGAGAAAAGAAAAAAAACTCTCAGATTGTTTTTCCCTTTCTTCTCTATGCTCTCTCACTCTCGTTTGTTTTTTCTTCCTTTTGTTCTTCTTGATTTTGCTAATAAATAACAAAGATTCAAGAAGTGTCATTCTTCGCCTACGTTGTTTCACCAACTAAATTGGGCGGTGAAATATTTTGAGAAGCAAAGGCTTCACATTCATGTCAAGGAGGAGTCAAAGGATTGTTAGTTTTTCATCGAATCGTCATCGAGACAAGTAGCTACTCCATGGTTCGCACATTTTTTTCTCAGCCAAACAGACTAAGGACACGCAAAGGTATTGGTTTTGTGGCTTTCCATTATGCCGTGTCTTTATTTTTCTGGTTTTCAGTATAGCTTGCATGGCTTCTATTTTGATTTCAAAGTATCAAGTGGTATCAGAGCGAGTTGCTTTGAAAGGCTTAGGATTAATGCATGCTAGTTAATAAAATTGGCAAGACTAATTTGATGAATACAATGAGATCCTTTGCTATTTTGGTATGGGTAGTTTCTTTGTAAACCTCACCGTTGAGGTATAGGAGGCTGTGTAAAAAAAAAAAAAAAAAAATCTTAATGCTTTGTTTAGCTTTTGTGTAAACCTGATTTGAAAAGGTATAAGCAGATGTGATGTTTTTGTTGAAAAAAATGTAACAAGAACCGCCTTGGATTGATCGAGAAGGAAGTTACAGGCCTCTGGAATAATCGTAGAAGAAATCTGCAGAGAAAAAAAAAAATGTCACGGAGAAGACGAAGTGCCAAGCCGAGCCGCGGCTCGAGCGCTGTTTGCCCAGGACGCGGAGTGCATCCTGGGCAATTGCGTGGGTGCCCGCGGACCATGGCCCATGGGTCTTCCCATGATCCAGTGTGGTGGGTGCTCTTGACCAAGAACTTTTTTTTTTTTAGTCCCATACCAGGTGAAGTTATTATTTTTACAATAGTTAATATTTTTTGAATATTTTTCATAAAAAATAATAGTAAAGGATTTTAGGATTAAACAAGAACATTAATTAATTTAATTAACATGTTTAATTCTATTATTTGGGCATTTAGGATTAAAAATAGAAAAGTTTGAAAATATTTACAATTTTCTAACATGCTAATTATTTTAAGTCCTATGTACATGTTTTCTAAAAGACCAAAGTCTTTGGAAAATTTTATTTGACAAGGAAAATTATTTTTATTTAATTAAATAGTTATTTTAACTTAAACAAAAATTAATCCTTAGTTATTTTCTTAAAGGTTTTTTATCCTTGACATAGAAAATACGTTAGATTTAGAAATTTTTGTAAGTTAAAATGGAAAATCATTTTAATTTATTTTAGCAAAAGAAAAATTATTTTTGTCAAATAAAACATTTAGATCAAAATCTCTAGGAATTTTAAATGGAAAAATTTTGAAATTATTAAATTCTTAACTTAAATAAAATTAATTCATGAGGAAAAATTTCTCAAATGATATAAACCTTGACATAGAAATTTTTATAAATTTAGATATTTTATTTTAATTTAAAGGAGAACTTAGTTGAAAATTTTCAAATAATATTTTTTTCAAGAAAATCCTTATTTAAAAATTAAGTGGGAGAAGGGTTTTAATGGCTTCACGACTTCCATCACGATCCTTATTAGATATCGTAGGTCTCCTCGCGTCACCTTGAGAGTGAACCCGTATAGGATGAAGATACTATAAGGATCTAGAATTAATGAAATGATGTAATTAATAATTCGGGACACGTACTATGATCGGTCAGCCTACGTTGGAGGTTATAGTGCGAGGTATGTCTATAGGAAATGAGAAGAAACGACCATTCACTCGATGGAGTAATCTTCTAGATCATTACCTAGAAGGAAAATTAATTTGTGGTGGTTAACACACTTAGCTTATAAAACTGTTAATCTTTCAAAGAAATTATGTCAGTTTTTTTAAGAGTCAAATTAATCATGTTAAAGATAATAGTATTGGAGTTAGCTATTATCAAGTTTAATATGAGGATAAAGTGCACACAATTATTTTTGTCTTACAATATTGAGAATTTCTTTTATTTTTTAATATTTTCAGAAATAGTTGGTAGAGGTTCTTTTAGTCATTTAGCTGCTATTCTCCGCAAGAATAAGCTAATGGGTCCAAATTATGTGGACTGAAAAAGGAACCTGGACATAATACTCATAGCCAAGGAGTATAAGTATATCCTTTATGAGACCTGTCCAGTAATCAGGGAAGGTTCTACTGCTGAGGAGCGTGAGGCTGAAATGGCATAGAAGAAGGCTAACGAGATGGCTTGATGCTATATGTTAGTCTTCATGTCAAATGTGCTCCAATCCAAACACGAGCACATGGCAACCGCATATGACATAAGTACGTCACTAGCTACCATGTTCGCGGATAAGAGTTAGCCCGCAAGGCAGGAGGCTCTTCGAACAATTATAAACACTTAGATGGTTGATGGAGCATCAGTCACAGAGCATATGCTCAAGATGATTGCTGCTTTCGAGAAAACAGAAGTCTTGGAGGTTGTCATTGACCTCGAGAGCCAAGTGGATATGGTTCTCAAATCTTTGCCGGGCTTCTTTACTCCGTTCAAGTTGAATTATAATATGAACAAGTTAAACATGAGTTTAACGGAGTTGATGAAGGAACTCTAGGTGGCTGAGAAGGTCATGAAGCCACAGGTTAGAGCTATGATAGCCTCTTTTTCAAGAATTAGGCCCAAGCCTAGAAAGTTCAAGAAGAAGAAGGGAAATGCAGTGCACCAGCCCAAGTTCTAGTCTAATGACAAACCCAAGGGTAAATACTTCAAAAGTGGGAAGAAGGGACACTAGAAAAAAGAGTGTCTAGATCTCCAGGCTAAGAAAAACTCACAGGTAATATTTTCTATCTAGAGTCAATATAAATGGTTAGATCAACTTCTACTTGGATTGTTAATTCAGGAGCCACTGATTATATTTGTAATTTCTTGCAGGGGTTTAGGAAGATTAGAAGACTCCAGAAGAGCGAACATGGAGCACAAGTTTGGGCCATTGCTGCAGGAGAACTGGAACTTACTTTTGATTGTAATAGAATAGTTAATTTGAAGGATATTTTATTTGTTCCTGGTTTTATAGATAGAATTTGGTTTCAGTTGCAAAACTAATAAATTAAGGATATTCTATTTCTTTCCATTCTGGTATTGCTATCAGTAGAAATGGAGAAGTTATATGTACTGGGCACGTGTATGAAAATCTATTCTTCATTAATCCTATTAACAATTAATTGAATAATGCTCAATATGAACCTTTAAATAGGAAGAGAAAGACCAATGTCAATGACTCATATATTTGGCATTTAAGGTTGCATCATATTAATTTAATCAGGATTCAGAGGTTAATCCATGATGAGCCTTTAGGCTCATTAAGATTGGAAAGTTGGCCTCAGTGTGAATCCTGTCTTATGAAAAAAATGACCAAAAGATTCTATACCCAAAAAACGGATAGAGCTAAAGAAGCATTGAGTCTTGTTCATACTGATGTGTGTGGTCATTTGTCTACACCAGTAAGAGGGGGTTTGAGTATTTCATTACTTTCACAGATGATTGTATAAGGTATGGTTATGTTTATATGTTGAGACGCAAGTCTGACTTTTTTGACAAGTTCAAAGAGTTTAAAGCTGAAGTAGAGTATCAGGCAGGTAAATTAATCAAGATCTTACGATCGGATCATGGTAGAGAATACCTCTTTAGTGAATTCAAGGACTACGTGGTACATCATGAGATAGTATCTCAACTCTCTGCACCGGAGACACCTCAACAGAATGGAGTAGCTGAGAGAAGAAATAAGACATTGATGGAAATGGTCTGAAGCATGATGTCTCATGCTACTATTCCAGTGTCTTTTTGGGGATATGCCCTAGAAACAACGATATATATTCTGAATTTGGTACCTTCTAAATTAGTACTTAGGACACCGTATGAGATGTGGATTGGTCGTAAACCAAGTCTAAATCATCTCAAGATATGGGATTGTCCAGCTTATGTGTTGATAAAGGGAGACAAGTTAGAATCAAGATCAGAATTATGTTATTTTGTTGGGTATCCAAAAGATACAAAGAGTGGTTATTTTTATCATCCCAAGGAGCAAAAAGTACTTGTGAGTACTAATGCTAGATACTTGGAGAATGAACAAAGTACATCCATTAAAGGTTCAACAAGGTTGGAATTCGAAGAGAAGTTATCTTCTGAATCAACTTCTTTTAACCCGATTATAAAACAAGAAGACGTACAGTCTCAGGAACCTATACATATAGGACCTCGTCGTAGTGGGAGGATATTTAGAGTTCTAGAAAGATGGACTAGAGAGGCTTTTGACCTAGTATCTGACTATCAGGAATAAGATCCCACTAAATACGAGGAGGCTATTGCTGATGCCGATGTAGACCTATGGCATGAAGTAATGAAAGCCGAGATTGAATCTATGTACTTCAATCAGGTTTGGGATCTTGTAACTTCACCTGAAGAGATAAAAACTCATTTGGTGTAAGTGGGTGTACAAGAGGAAGAGGGAAGCGGATAGAAAGGTGGAAACCTTCAAAGTTAGACTTGTGGTAAAAGAATATACTCAGAAAGAATGGATTGATTATGAGGAAACATTTTCCCCTGTAGCCATGCTTAAGTCCATCTGTATCCTCCTTGCCATCACATGTTATTATGACTATGAGATAGAACAAATGGATGTCAAGACGGCATTTTTAAATGGCCATCTTAATGAAGACATCTATATGTTCCAATCAGAAGGCTTCATTTCTAAAGGCTAAAAGCATATGGTTTGTAAGCTTAAAAAATTAATTTATGAACTTAAGCAAATATCTAGAGTATGGAACATTCGTTTCGATGAGACTGTAAAATCTTACGGTTTCATTCAAAACGAGAATGAACCATGTGTGTATAGGAAACTGGAAGGCATAAACATAATTTTTCTTGTACTGTATGTGCATGACATTCTACTAATTGGAAATAATGTAGGGACACTGTCATCTACTAAGGTTTGGCTATCTAGTCAATTCAGTATGCAAGATTTGGGTGAAGCCAGTTACATTCTAGGAATAAACCTTCTTAGAAATAGGAAGCAGAAAATGTTAGACTTATCCCAAGCTACATATATTGACAAGATGTTGGCCAAGTTCAGCATTGACTCATGCAACGGGGCATTGATTCCTTACAAGCATGGGTTGTCATTTTCTTCAAAGGACTGTCCAAAGTCTCAAGAAGAAAATGATAGAATGAGTAGGATTCCCTATACTTCAGCTGTAGGAAGTTTCATATATGCCATGTTGTGTACTACACCAGATATCTACTTTGCCATATTAGTTAGCAGATATCAGTCAAACCCCAGGGAAGTTCATTAGCAGCCTATAAAGTTGATAAAGGCTAAAATCACAATTACTTTCTTAGTTATTTGAGATTATTTTAAGATACATTTATTATAATAACTATGCATATTCCTTCTTATTTGATATTTTACTTGTAAAAAGTATTTTTGAAAAATATGTGTAGATTTTGTTGGGATTCGTGGACTCCTAAACGCGGAAAACATCTACGAATCCCTCCCGAGGACCCAAGTAAACGATTAAGAAGATCTAAGCTTTAAGAGTTACCTCTGGTTGCTGTAATCGAAATCCTTTGATTCTGGTTGCGCTGTTGTACGTTCGACCCGAACAATCACCAGACGCTGCAGTATGCGAACGTCCTCTACGGATACACACCGCGAACTCACTCGATACCCGGGGAGTGCTAGCGCCTAGGGTTTGAGAGGTTTTTTTTCCTCTGGTAGAGAATGGCACGAATGTTCTCAACCGAAAATTGGACTATCGAAAGACGGCTAGGGTTTTCTTAAAAAACCCTCGAACCTCTTAGAGTCCAACCCTAATCATATCTTATCATATTCTAATTTAAATTCAAATTAAATTAAAACTGATATGATAAGATTCTGCCATTATCTCGGTAATTTAACTAATTATTTTACCGAGTCAGATTCTTATAATCTGGATATCATCCAGATTCATCGAACCTCGGTCACCGTAAAAATAACCTAACAAGTTCGCTTATTGTGTGACCCTATAGGTTCATTTAACACTCGGCAACGTGCCTAAATCGTATTTAAATGGCCCACAAGTTATAAGCGGTTTCTAGCAAAACATTATAACTATCCAGGTTAAATGAAGATCGGTGATCTCTTTGAACCAAACCATAATTTTATATTTAGTCCATTTGTCACACGATATCCAGATTAAGCATAAGGCACGGAGCATGTCATCCTTATTAAGCTTAATCAATTATTTCTTGATTTCATAGTAGATCTGTTCAAACAAATGATATCAATATCTTAGATTGATATATTTGAGCACGGCCATGCATTTTTTTAACAGTCTAACTTATCAAGGGGCCCATGGATATCTCTCCCATAATTGAGAGGGACAAATTCCTTCACAATCAATCATATTCCTCTCCTTGATTTATTTTATATCCAACAAGTAGTCTAATTTATTATCTCGGTTAAAGACAACTTTAGACAATGTCAAAATATAGAATTTATCAAGTAAGAAACTATGATGAATTTAGGTCGAAGGACTTTCAATATTATTATGGCTAGAAAGTACTTATGACATATTCCATGAAGTACTCTCACAGATGGGTCATGTCCAATACAATGTTCTCTAACATTTATTTATGTCTTGACTCGATATCACAAATATCCATGGCCAGTAAAACATAGCCATCAAGTCACAAACATACTAATCTTAATTTATTATTATTCCAATAATAATAATCGATCGAGGACAGACTTTAGAATAGTCATTGTATTCATTGTAGGGTTTTACTATCAAGTCACGTACTTGATGACCAACAAAACAAAACTCACTATTCATGGAAAGGAAAGCCTCATATTATTATATAAAACATAATGACAATTGTATAAGTACAAATTGACTCTAGGGCATATCCCCAACAGTCTCCCATTTGCACTAAGACCAATTTGGCATAAGCCGTAATCCCATTGTTCGGTATGACTATCATGTTTAGACGATGGGAGAGGCTTTGTCGATGGATCTGCAACATTGTCATCAGCTGGCACCTTGCATACATTGACATCTCCTCTATCAACAATTTCTCGAATGAGATGAAAACGTCTAAGTATATGTTTGGATCGGCGATGTGATCTTGGTTCCTTGGCTTGTGCAATGGCTCCATTGTTGTCATAATAGAGATCCACCGGGTTCACAATACTAGGAACTACATCTAGTTCCGTAATGAACTTTTTAATCCAAATCGCTTCTTTAGCTGCAGTCGAGGCAACTACATACTCACCTTCGTAGTAGAATCGGCCACGGTGTCTTGCTTTGAACTTTTCCGACTTACAAGCACCTCCATTCAAACAAAATAGAAAACCCGATTGCGATCTATAATCATCTATGTCGGACTGAAAACTAGCATCAGTGTAACCATTTACAACTAGCTCGCCTTCTTGTCCTCCATAAACTAAGAACATGTCTTTAGTTCTTCTTAAGTACTTTAGTATGTTCTTGACAGCAGTCCAGTGTGCCTCTCCAGGATTTGACTGGAACCTCGCTTGTCATGCTCAATGCATATGATACATCGGGTCGAGTACATAACATGGCATACATGATAGACCCTATAGCGGAAGCGTATGGTATCTTGTTCATGCGCTCTTCTTCATCATTCGTAGAAGGACTTTGAGTTTTGCTCGAGCTTAATGCCATGTGACATTGGCAAGAATCCTCTCTTAGAGTCTTGCATACTGAACCTTTTCAGTACCTTGTCAATGTATGCACTTTGACTTAGGCCAATTAGCTTTCTAGATCTATCTCTATAGATCCTTATACCTAGAATATAGGCAGCTTCACCTAAGTCTTTCATTGAGAAACAATTTCCCAACCATGTCTTTACACTTTGTAGAGTTGGGATGTCGTTTCCAATGAGTAAGATATCATCAACATAAAATACCAAAAAGACTATTGCATTCCCACTTGTTTTCTTATAGACACAAGGCTCATCTTCATTTTTGATAAAGTTAAATTCTTTAATTGCTTCATCAAAACGAAGATTCCAGACTTCGAGATGCTTGCTTCAATCCATAAATGGATCTTTGAAGCTTGCACACTTTATTAGAATTCAAAGGATCATCAAAACCCTCAGAGTTGTGTCATGTACACATCTTCGAGTAAGTTTCCATTAAGAAACGCGGTTTTGACATCCATTTGCCAAATTTCATAGTCATAATATGCTGCTATGGCAAGAAGAATTCCGATAGATTTAAGCATTACAACCGGTGAAAAGGTTTCATCATAGTCTATACCATGAGTTTGTCTATAACCTTTTGCTACCAATCGTGCTTTGTAAGTATGCACATTTCCCTCCATGTCTGTTTTCTTTTGAAAACCCACTTCCACCCAATGGTTTTTGAACCTTTAGGTGGGTTAACCAAAGTCCAAACTTGGTTATCATACATGGATTGCATCTCGGACTTCATAGCCTCTAACCATTTTCTAGAGTCGAACTCTTAATGGCTTCTTGATAGGAAGTGGGCTCATCATTAACCATAAGCTCCACATTGTGATCGTCAATGATGAGAAATCCATATCTCTCGAGGTTGTTGACGAACCCTATCGGATCTTCGAGGTCCTTGTTCTATAGATGTAGGCTCATCTTGGACTTGTGAGCCATCTAATCGAGATTCATTATTTGGTTCGTGCACTAATTGTGGCTCTTGAATCTCATCTTGATGAGGTTCGAGCACTAATCGTGGTCCTTGAATCTCATCAAGATGTATTTTACTCCCATCGATTCTTTTGGAAATAAATTCCTTTTCAAGAAAGAATCCATTTCGAGCAACAATTACTCTATTTTCTTTTGGGAGATAAAATTGATATCCTTTAGTTTCTTTAGGATACCCCACAAATATGCATTTATCAGATTTAGGTGCAAGTTTATCGGATAATAAACGCTTTACATAAACTTCACAACCCCAAATCTTCGTAAATAACAAACTAGGTTGTCTCCCATCCATATCTCATATGGCGTTTTCGAACCGATTTAGATGGAACTCGATTTAGTATGAATGCAGCAGTCTCCGGGGCATAACCCCAAAAGGAGATTGGAAGATCAGTTTGACTCATCATTGATCGAACCATATCTAATAAAGTCCGATTTCTCCGTTCGGATACACCATTCCATTGAGGTGTTCTCGGTGGAGTTAATTGGGAAATAATTCCACAATTTTTAAGATGCTCGTCAAACTCGTGGCTTAAGTATTCACCACCTCGATCCGATCGAAGTGTTTTGATACTTTTGCCAAGTTGATTTTGTACTTCATTTTGAAATTCTTTGAATTTCTGAACGATTCAGATTTGTGTTTCATCGGATACTGGTAGCCATATCTCGCTGAAATCATCCGTAAATGTAATGAAGTATCGAAATCCTCCTCTAGCGAGTGAATTCATTGGTCCACATACATCGGTATGTATTAGGCCCAATAAATCAGCTTGCCCTTTCATTTTGTCTTTTGAAAGGCGCTTTAGTCATTTTGCCTAATAAACAAGAATCACATGTTCCGTAAGATTCTAAATCAAACGATTTTAGAAGCCCATCATTATGAAGCTTTGTTATGCGTTTCTCATTTATATGGCCCAAACGACAATGCCGTAGTAAGTCCGATTTAAATCATTGGATTTCAATCTCTTAGTATTTATATTATAGATAGACATGTCCGAAGATCCACGAAGATTTAGAATATAAAGCCCATTGGATAATGAAGCATCTCCATAAAAAATACCGTTTTTATTAATGGAGCAAATGTTATTCCTAATAACAAATTCAAAACCTTCTAAATCCAAACAAGAAACTGAAATAATATTCCTACTCATAGCAGGAACATAAAAACAATTGTTCGGTTCTAAAACAAGCCCACTGGGCAAAATTAATTCAAAAGTTCCTACAGCCATCTGCAAGCAACTTTTGCTCCATTCGCAACTCGTAGGTCCACCTCGCCTTTTGCCAAGGCTCTACTCCTTTTAGACCCCGCACATTTACACAAATGTGAGATCCACAACCGGTATCCAATACCCATGAATCGGAAGTAGATAAATTAATTTCAATAACATAAATACTCGAAGCGGCAGTCTCACCGCCCTTCTTTTTCTTTGCTTCCAAATAGAGCTTGCAATTTCTTAACCAATGTCCTTGTTCTCCACAATGGTGGCAAGCTCCCTCCTTTGGTGTTTTGGCCTTAGGTTTGGGCTTGAACTTGGACTTTGCCTTGTCCTTACCCTTACTAGCCATGACCTTGCCCTTTTGGTTGTTCTTTTTGCCTTTCCCTTTTTGAACCATTAGAACACTAGG
The DNA here is from genome assembly GCA_026120185.1 of Voacanga thouarsii. Taxonomy (NCBI): domain Eukaryota; kingdom Viridiplantae; phylum Streptophyta; class Magnoliopsida; order Gentianales; family Apocynaceae; genus Voacanga; species Voacanga thouarsii. The sequence continues at coordinate 1,300,897 of JANUWF010001483.1, forward strand.
AGTATTCTTCTTAATGTTCGGTTCAGCTTGTTTTAGCATCCCATGCAATTCAAGTAATGGATTTCTCCATATTATGCATGTTAAAATTCATGACAAACTGGTCATACTCGAGCAGTAAAGAGCCCAAGATCAAATCCGTGGCCATGTCATGATTAACAGGAGCACCAAGCTTATCAAGATGATCTAGATAGCCCTTCATTTTAAGGACATGAGCACTTACCGAGGTGCCAGAAACCATCTTACATGCGTTTAACGCCTTGTGAGTTTCAAATCTCTCTTGTCGTGCTTGCTCTTGGAACATTTCCTTGAGATGCACAATCATGTCATATGCCTCTGCTTCTTCAAACTGTTTTTGAAGTTCGTAGTTCATGGTTGCTAGCATGAGGCAAGTAACATCGTTGGAGTCATCTTTGTGCTTACTATAAGCATCTTTTTCAGCTTTTGAGGCGTTATTTGTCTGGAGTAGGGGGAATAGGATTTTCAAGAACATAGAGCCTTTTTTCTTGCTTAAGAACAATTCTTAAGTTTCGTGCCCAATCAAGAAAGTTAGTCCCACTAAGCTTGTCTTTCTCAAGCACGGATCGCAATGAATTATTCCAACTCGTTTGTTGCCATTATCTACATACAAAAATATGCAAAGTAATTAATTTTTGAGACTCTAACGAAAAACTCCCACTAAAAGCATTTAAACTTTTTGAAACTTCAACATTTTGATGTTTCGTAGTGGGGAAAAATATTTTGTTTTAATCATAAGTAAGCTTTGGCTTTAATCCTATAATTAAATAAAAATTCTAATTTTAAATGAGATAGACATCAAATGTCCCGGCTAAAAATATCTCATAAAATGCCCTAGGTCCAAAACCATTTTGATAGCCCAGTTAAGTCAAACCATATCAAACATATGGAAAACTATTTTCCATCTTATCTCACTCAGATAATCAAAAGCATCCTACTTTGGCAGGAATGACCATATGATGATCTAAGTAATAACAAGTGTTTGATTTTGGAAGGCATTTAACACTTAAATTTTTTTTTCTTAAAAAAATTTGATTGGATTGTAGTAAGCAGGAAATAAACATATCAAATATGCATGCAAGACATAAATAAAAGTGACATAGCATGGCCCATAACCTATGTTGATCATCACGAGCAAAGTGAAGATCAAGGTGGTCAATCTAGGTATATGAACTCCTTAAGCATTCTCTAATGCCTTGAGCATACTCCTCCTTGGTTGTAAATGTCGGCTGCCGTCTTCTTTTACATTGGATAGTAAAATTAAAATAATTCCTGTTCTAGGAAAGCAGTACAATTTTACAACAATGAAAAACGACACGCAGGCCGTATTTAAAAAATTACAACTTAAAACAACCATAATGTAACCAGCCAATCACATTGGGATAAAACGGGCCATGCTATGCACTATTCAAAATAACCCACAACTACAATAAAAAACATTGACGAATAACACACAACGAACAGTTAGTTGGGGTTCCAAGGGACAACGCCTCGGCGGGGTCAAGGCGACGCTCACAGCGAGGTCCCGCTGGCCGGTCAGCGGGCGGGGGTCAAGGGGGCAGCGCCCCCGGAAGGAAAAACGATTTTTCCTACTCTCATTGAATGAGATTTTGCCTTCCGATTTCCGAAAATTAATCAAATTAACGTTCGGACCCCTTAATAACCATCGCCGTGAAAATTCATATTACGTATAATATGCGATCTTTTAATCATATTTATACAGATAACATATTATCATGTCCGATTAATAAAAGCAATTCGCAAATATAGAACGACTGGATAGCATGCTTACGATACCATATCATATTACAACAGCACCAATTTACGTACAACTGCAACTAATCTGGTCCGATCAAGCGACTAAGATGCATACATTAAACCTAATTCAGCAGATCCGCATGCTAAATATTCTAAAATCATAATCATGCGAACATGCTGATACATACCCGTTAAATTCATATATACATATTATACATGTATTCAACAATACGATTAATACAAATAAATCAACCTAATCGTTTAGCAAGTTTCTCTGATACCACTGTTGGGATTCGTGGACTCCTAAACGCGGAAAACATCTACGAATCCCTCCCGAGGACCCAAGTAAACGATTAAGAAGATCTAAGCTTTAAGAGTTACCTCTCGGTTGTCGTAATCGAAATCCTTCGATTCTCGGTTGCGCTCGTTGTACGTTCGACCCGAACAATCACCGTACGCCGCAGAGATGCGAACGTCCTCTACGGATACACACCGCGAACTCACTCGATACCCGGGGAGTGCTAGCGCCTAGGGTTTGAGAGGTTTTTTTTTCCTCTGGTAGAGAATGGCACGAATGTTCTCAACCGAAAATTGGACTATCGAAAGACTGGCTAGGGTTTTCTTAAAAACCCTCGAACCTCTTAGAGTCCAACCCTAATCATATCTTATCATATTCTAATTTAAATTCAAATTAAATTAAAACCGATATGATAAGATTCTGCCATTATCTCGGTAATTTAACTAATTATTTTACCGAGTCGTATTCTTATAATCTGGATATCATCCAGATTCATCGAACTCTGGTCACCGTAAAAATAACCTAACAAGTTCGCTTATTGTGTGACCCTATAGGTTCATTTAACACCGGCAACGTGCCTAAATCGTATTTAAATGGCCCACAAGTTATAAGCGGTTTCTAGCAAAACATTATAACTATCCAGGTTAAATGAAGATCGGTGATCTCTTTGAACCAAACCATAATTTTATATTTAGTCCCTTTGTCACACGATATCCAGATTAAGCATAAGGCACGGAGCATGTCATCCTTATTAAGCTTAATCAATTATTTCTTGATTTCATAGTAGATCTGTTCAAACAAATGATATCAATATCTTAGATTGATATATTTGAGCACGGCCATGCATTTTTTTTAACAAATCTAACTTATCAAGGGGCCCATGGATATCTCTCCCATAATTGAGAGGGACAAATTCCTTCACAATCAATCATATTCCTCTCCTTGATTTATTTTATATCCAACAAGTAGTCTAATTTATTATCTCGGTTAAAGACAACTTTAGACAATGTCAAAATATAGAATTTATCAAGTAAGAAACTATGATGAATTTAGGTCGAAGGACTTTCAATATTATTATGGCTAGAAAGTACTTATGACATATTCCATGAAGTACTCTCACAAATGGGTCATGTCCAATACAATGTTCTCTAACATTTATTTATGTCTTGACTCGATATCACAAATATCCATGGCCAGTAAAACATAGCCATCAAGTCACAAACATACTAATCTTAATTTATTATTATTCCAATAATAATAATCGATCAGGGACAGCTTTAGAATAGTCATTGTATTCATTGTAGGGTTTTACTATCAAGTCACGTACTTGATGACCAACAAAACAAAACTCACTATTCATGGAAAAGAAAGCCTCATATTATTATATAAAACATAATGACAATTGTATAAGTACAAATTGACTCTAGGGCATATCCCCAACAGATTTAAGTTAAAATCAAGTAAAAAGGTGAACACTTCCAGAACAGACCTGGTGCCAGGCCCAACTAATGGACCAGGCGCCAGGTCCGTTCTGGTCGAACAAAAGAAACCGAGCCAAGCTTCAAAAGAAATTCCAAAACAGACCTGGCTCCAGGTCTGGCAAATGTACCTGATGCCAGGTCCATTCTGTCCAGACAACAAAAGCAGATCAAAACTCCAGAGGAAGAACAGAGTGCACCTGGTGCTATGTGGGTCAAAGGTACCTGATGCCAAGTAGGCTCTGGAAGGCAAATATTCTGTGCATGAAATTAGAAATTCTCCAATAAGTTTAGTATTTTCTGAATCCTAATTGGTCAAGACTTCCTAAACAACGAATTTAGTTTCTAAGAGGCCTATAAAAGCACAAGAAAATTCAAGAATTGGGGGATATACCTAGATATACATAAAGAGAGATGAATTCATAAGCAAAAATTTTCAATCACTCATTGAATGAGAGATTCACCCAATCAAGGAGGATTGTTCAAGAGGGTCGTCAAGAAAGAAGAAAGAGACTTGTCTATGAGTGCTTTCTTTTTTCTTTGTCTTCTTTTCCTTAAATAATGATGTATTGAGTGTCTTTATTGTAATTTAACATTATTTTGGGATTCATGATTTTGTGTTAATATAATTATTTGATCAATTTTTTTTATCATCTTTGGTATTTGATTTGTTATTATTGGTCATTGATGCGAATTCTTCTAATTGACTTAGACAAAACGATGTTAGGTGTTTCATTGTATTGTTTTCGTATTTGTTAAATCTTAATGGATTTGAACGATGAAGTTAGGATTTTAGAACTAAGTGATCAAATATTAAGTTGATTTCTCCTTAACATAGGGTCATTAGCTAATTTCATATCTTTAAGAAATTGAGATTCATGTATATTTTAGTTAGGATAGCTTGATTGACAAATCTGCTAATTGAATCAAAATATATAATGATAAGCTTAATGCATGCTTTGGTTATGTTAGCTTGATTGGCAATCTGTTAATATGAATCAAAATATAGGATTCCATGGATTGATAGATGAAATGGAATTTATCTAAGTAGATTCATGACTTGACAAACGATTGAATTTTACTTTACATTCCTTCATGATGCCAAGATAACAATTAATTGAAAGAATTGCTAGTTGGTTTATTTTCATGTTTTCTGGGCTAATTGTCTAAATTACATAGACCTATATCCTTGAGTTGTATATATTTCTTTATCTTTTCTTTTTATTATTTTCTCACTTTATTTGGGTTAGTTAAACAATTAATGAAAAGTGATTAGTGTGTACTTATTCTTTTGAGGATCGATACTCGTTAATTCCCTATACTATACTTGCAATGAGTATATTTGCTCGTGTGTGTATTTTGGGATTAATGTTTTAATTAAAATTTGACTAAGGGATGGATTTAAATTTGATAATTTTTATACACCTAAAATTTATGCATCAAAAGCATATTCTCAAGTATCTTAAAGGTACGAGAGACTATATGTTGGTTTATAGTGCTGATGACTTGGTTCCTACAGGAGGATAAGAGAAAATCTACTAGTGAATAAGTCTTCACTTTGTCTGGAGGAGCCATTTCATGGAGGAGTATCAAACAATCTTGTATTACTGATTTAACCATAAAAGTTGAGTATGTGACAGCTTCGGAGGCATCCAAGAAAGCAGTTTGGCTCCGAAAGTTCCTTTTGGAACTTAAAATCGTGCTATGAATAGACAAATCAGTTGTGATGTATTGTGACAATACCGACGCAGTCTCACAATCTAAAGAACCGAGGAACCATAAAAAGGTTAAGCATATAGAGAGTAAGTACCACTTGATTCGGGATTTCATCTAGAGACGGGAAGTCATGGTAGAACAGATTGTCTCGGAGAACAATCTAGCAGATCCTTTCACCAAGCCTTTGGTGAAGAGAGTTTTTAGAAGATACTTAGACATTATAGGGGTGGACACCTATGGACTTACTTAATTTTAGAGTGCAAGCGGGAGATTGCTGGTATGTATGCCCTCTTAGGCTAGGTTTCTGATGTAATTTTGACTTGTATTAATAAAAGTATTTTCTCAGAAATTGTTTGTGAAATCTTCTTTATATTTGTGCGCGATTTTATTGAAAAAGACCCATTATGTTTAAGTAAATAGTTCATGTGAATGGAGGTCTTTCACAGTAAGGTATGAACCATGGGATACTTAATACATAAACTACTGTTCTTAACCGGATGATAAGAATGAGAATCTTATCATGGTAAGGTTATTGCGTTATAAATTCTAAATAGGGAATGACTTAACTTTAACCAATAGTAGTCTTTTCATTTCATAATATAAGCGTATTTTGAATACATAGAACATTACTTGTAGTAGTGGTTTTTAAAAGTACTATATGATAGAAACCTAGAGTACTACCACTACAGCGTGGACTTGTACTCTACAGCTTAAGTATGAGTTGGTGGTCTGACAAAGCTAGAAACGTATGCTTTGATATACTATAGATGATGTTTTTTAGAAGGACCAATATACTTGTATGTTGGGTATATGTAGCTAATTAGTGAAAACAGACTTGTACAAGATAGTGTCTATACTATATCGCCTCTTGTGATTGTCTAAATGATCTAATTATCTAGGACCCTAGGGAACATGACTTAGATATTGGATTTAGGGTAGTTCCGTTAGAAAGAAAAAATATTCCAAGAAGTCGTGAATCATTGGACTAGAAACATAAGGATGGTAGGTGTCTTTTAGAGAGGTGTTAGTACGCTCTTTCCTCTCTAAATGCACGGTAGTGTGTAGAGGAGTATTTTAGTTATTTCACCTGTAGGTCGAAGACATAGCTTATGCATCATTGTCCTTGAGGTCAATATTTTCTTATGACGATATTAAAAAATATTTAAAACGTAAAATACAACTATTTATATAGTAAGGGTATTTTGGTCATTTTAGTAGCCAGAGCGATGTATCTTTTTGGTCATCAGAATAACCCGTAAGTCCTAATTATTTTAGGTCAAGGAAATGGTCACAATAAAAAAGGATTTTATTCTATTAAGAAAGTTTAATTTATTTTTTAGACTAGAATAAAATAAAGGAATGAGAGAAATTAATTTTATTATGTAGTTTAATTGATTAATTAATTATTCATGGTTTAAACCCATATTGAAAATTAAAAAAATTAACGTGGGCTTAAACTAGTTAATAAAAGGTTTAAATAATTATTTAAGTTCATTTGAGCTCATTAATTATTTATTAGGTTATTTTAATAGGTCCAAGAAATAAATAATTAATGGTTATTATTTTTGGGCTCATTGGGTTCAAGAAAAATAATAAGTTAATTTTAGCCCAATAGCCTGAATTAAATGGTTATTTTTATTCACGAAACAGAAGAGTCGAAGCTTAACCAAACCTCTTCTGTTGATAGCTTTCGAAAGTTTTGAAATATAAAAAACCCCGGTGTTTTGGTTGTCTGATATTGTGAAGAAGCCATAGGTCTCGGTTGGCAGAGACAGACGCATGCAAGAGAGAAAAGAAAAAAAACTCTCAAATTGTTTTTCCCTTTATTCTCTAAGCTTTCTCACTCTCGTTCGTTTTTTTTTTTCCTTTTGTTTTTCTTGATTTTGCTAATAAATAGCAAAGATTCAAGAAGTGTCATTCATCGCCTAAGTTGTTTCACCAACTAGATTGGGCGGTGGAATATTCTGAGAAGTAAAAGCTTCGCGTTCATACCAAGGAGGAGTCGAAGGATTACTGATTTTTTGCCAGAATCGTCGTTCGAGACAAGTTGCCACTCCAGTGGTTTGCACTTTTTTTTCTCAGCCAAACAGACTAAGGACATGCAAAGGTATTGGTTTTTGGCTTTCCGCTGTGCCATGTCTTTGTTTTCTGCTTTTCAGTATAGCTTGCATGGCTTCCATTTTGATTTCAAAGCGTCACCACCAATACTCAAAAGGCCAAGATTACCTTTGCATACTCCATCTATTTTCAATATAACCTCATCTTGTCTCCCTTTCAACTAGTTGACAATTATATTAGGTTTTATAGAACAAGATTTCCAGGAAATAGGAAATAACCTAGAAAATTAAGAAAATCAAAGAACATAATTAGCTGGGAAAACTAGCATATTTGAAGCTAAAGAGCTGGCCACTGAGTGAGTGAAAATAGGTAGGCTAAACTGAAAACCCTTATTTCTGCACTTGTTACGGAATTTTCAAATCTCCCACAATGAGATAGCGAAGAACCTACAGAGAATATTGGATCCTTTAAAGCTCCATTTCAACTAGTAGTTGAAAAACTCCTTGAAATTGCGCCTATAGTTAGGCAAAATTTTCCGAGGAAGGTGAATAGTAGCAAGTTTCCAAAATACCCTAATCACCTCACACTTGTAAAATAAGTGGAAAAATGTCCCCTTACTAGTTAAATAAAAAGCACAACAAGATGGGAGCTGGAAACCAGTCCTTTTAAGCTGAGAGTTCGGTACAAGACAACCATTCAGCATTTTCCACATGACACATTTATGGTTGGTTGCAGTTTAAGTTTTTTCTTATCGGCTGCAACTGGATGTTCATTCCCTTTGTGCCTTATAGTTTTCCATGCTGATGCAATCATGAAAGAGTCATCTTGAGATGTTTTCCAATATTAGCTGAGGAAGCCACCTCTAAGGGTGGGAGGAGTACTGAGATTTTCATAGCAACTGGAGAATCCAAAATTGTATGCAACATCTTCATGTTCAAAAACCCATTAGACACACACTGTGACACTCTGAGTTGTAGCTGAGTTATCCCAGAATTCAAGTTACAAAGCTTACCGAAACCAGTCCAATTGTCGAACCAAAAGGAAGAAGATCTAGTCTTAAGTATGAAACTGATGTTGGTTTCTGGTAACTCTCTAACTTTGAGCATACGCTTCCATATCATGGAAGAAGAGCCAGTTGATAGGATTTGCATAGGATGGCGGCCCAAGGGATTGTATTTAGCATAAAAAAATTGTGCCCAAAGAGATTCCTTCTGCCTAAACTTCCGCCACAAACTAAGACCAAAGGTAACACTCACATCAGAGATAGAATGTATACTAAGACTATTTTCACTCCAAGGTAAGCAAATAGTTTGCTACGCCTTCTAGTGCCATTTCTTCTCAAAAGAAGAGTAACCCCAAAAGAAATAGAAAATGCTTGCTCCATAGCTGCAATTATAGATATGGACGGATTAATAGTATGTAGGATATGCAAGGGCATAGCAAGTAATACCGACCGAATAAGCTGAAGACGTCCTGCCTCGGATAAAAACTTATACTTCTATCCTGTTAGGCTAAAATATCCAGCCCATTTAGTTGGAAAATTAATGCCCACAAAACAAGCAAATAAAAGGAAACCAAAAGTAGAAGTCATTCAAGGATTTTGGTGAATTCATTGAGAGAGGCGGTGGGAACAGCTAAAAAATGCAGGAAGCCATTAGAGTTGTTTTCCTAGTTTTTGTGCCTCAATTGGATAGTGATTCGGATTCTGATTGAGATAAAATTTGATTTTACGTGATCCTCTCAACAAGACCTACTCATCTAACGGTTTAGATTTCAGTTTTAGTAACATCGTTCCAAACTCAATTATTATTTGGTTGTAATTTTAGGAGAAGATATTGATATATTATAAGTGTGACTCTAGTTTTATCTAGAGAAGACTTTGTATTACCCATTATTGTTGATAGTGAGAGTTTTTACTAGATTAAGTCCCGTGATTTTTTCCATATCGAATTTTTTACATTAAAAATCTTGGTTTCTTGTATTATTTACTTTGGTTCTTTCTTTTACCTGCTAATATTATTTAATTGGTATCTTTGGTTTATTCCTATTCTTTGATTGGCACTTGGGAATTAGTTTTGGTCTTGAGATAAGTTGTGTTTTGTGTGAAGCTTGGTATTTTTGCTCACCTTTTAGTTTATTTCTCAAAAAAGTGGTGTCAAAGCCTTAATTGATCAGCTGGCTAATTTATGCTAATTAAAAATGGATGATTTAGATAGTGGGTGCATGATAAAATTGAATATATCAAACTATTCAGATTGGAAGCCTAGAATGGAAGACTAACTGTATTACAGAGATTTGTTTGAACTTGTTCTAGGAGATAAACGTAAACTATCTGATATGAGTGATGAAAAATAGGTTAGCATGCATGGAAAAACAGTGGATAATATTAAAAAGTAGATTGGTCAAAGTATATTTCAACACTTTGCAAGAGACTAGAGCTGATGTGTTATAGGATAAAACTTGAATGAATGTTTGAACAAAAAGTTGGAATGAATAAATCTTCTTGTTTAAGAAATATTACAAAGATTGTGCTGATATAAGTGAGCATTTGAGTACCTTTCAGGGATTGATAAATCAGGTAGCTTCATTGAAACTGAACTTGGATGATGAGGTATATGCTTTATTATTTTTCAATTCATTACTAGATAGCTGGGAAACAATAGTCGTGTCTGTTAGTAATTCTGCTCCAAATAGTGTCTTAAACAAGGCTATGGCTAAAGAGACAATGTTGGATGATGAGATTAGGAGGAAGGAACAAGGTACTTTTAATGAGTCCCAAGCATTGATCATGCAAAAGAAAAAAGGAAGGGGAATAAACAAGAGTAAAAGTCCTTACAATAGGAATGATAGATCCAAGAGCAGATATGAGTTCTTGGAAAATATTGAGTGTTATCATTGTAAAAAAAAAAACGGCACTACAAGAAGCATTGCAAAGTTGAGAAAAAGGATAATGGTAAGGTGAGAGATGGAGAAGAGACTACAGTAGTAGTGGCAGCTGATGATGATATGTTGGTATTTTGTGAAGATAGTCATATCAATATTATCAATTAAGACAGTGATTGGATAATTGATTCAGGTGCATCACATCATGTTACTCCACACAAATATTTCTTCTCAACTTACACCGAATGAGACTTTGGTTACGTTAAGATGGGAAATGAAGTTTCTTGAAAAGTTGTTGGCAAGGGTGATATTTGCTTAGATACAGATGCCGAGTGTCAGTTAGTCTTGAGGAATGCCAAACATATTCCTGATATTCACCTTAATCTTATTTCCACTGGAAAGCTTGATGCTGAAGGCTACTATAGTTCTTAAGGTAGAGGCAAATGGAAACTCAGCAAAGAGAACCTAATTGTTGCCAGAGAAAGGAAGCAAAATACTCTCTACTTGATGCAAGACAAGTTGGGAAAAATGAGGAGTTAATGTAATTCAAGATTCCTCTATTAATCTTTGACATAGGCGACTTGGGCACATAAGCGAGAAGGAAATTCATACACTAGTTTGCAGACAACTTCTCCCTAATATAACAAGTACTTCTTTTAAATCATGTGTTGATTGTATTTATGAAAAACAATATAGAGTTACTTTTCAAAGACTTCATTCATCTAGAAAGCTAAATCCGTTAGAATTGGTGCACACTGATGTCTGCTACATGAAAGATATGTCTCTCAGTGGTGTAATTTATTTTGTTATTTTTAGTATTGACTTCTCTAGAAAAGTCTGGTGTACTACTTTGAAATCTAAAGATTAGATCTTGGTTATGGTTAAAGAATTTCACAACAAGGTCGAAAAGGAGACTAATAAACAGTTAAAGTGTATTCGAGTTAATAATGGTGGTGAGTATAGAGGACCATTTAAAAGCTCCTGTAAGTCTCATGGGATCAAACTAGAGAAGACTGTACCAAAAACACCACAAGAAAATGGAATAGAAAAAAGGATGAACAGAATCATCACTGAGCGGATCAGATGTATGCTTTCCAATACCAAGCTGCCAAAATCCTTTTGGGGTGAATCAATGAGGAATGCTGTTGACCTGATTAACCTTTCTCCTCCAGTTCCTTTGGATGATGATATTCTAGAGAGAGTATGGATAGGAAAAGAAATATCGTTCTACTACTTGAGAGTTTTTAGTTATCGTGCATTTATCTATATTCTCAAAGATGAGAGATCAAATCTTGATGTAAAATCGAAGCACTGTATTTTCTTGGGATATGCACATGGAGAGTTTGGCTACAGACTGTATGATATAATGGAAAAGAAATTGATTAGAAGTAGAGATGTTATGTTTCTTGAAGATCAAACCATTGAAGATATTGAGAAACATGATAAGTCTAAGCCAAAACCAAGATTCTCTAATAATACTCCTTCTAATTCAGTTCTAGTTCCTGCACCAGCTAGTTCTGATGAGCTAGTTCCAAAAATAGATGATTTAAATCAAGGGGAAGTTGAGGATGAACAAGGAGAAAGTATGGATGATAATAATGATGTTGGTGAGATTGAACAAGAAGTACTACAACCATAGTCACAAGATGAACCTAGGAGATCTATCAGGGAAAGAAGACCCTCCACTAGGTATAATTCTAATGAATATGTATTGTTGACTGATGGAGAAGAGCCAGAGTCTTATAGTAAGGTTTTGGAACATGAGAAAAAGGAAGAATGACTGCAAGCTATACAAGAGGAGATAGTATCCTTACAAGAAAATCATACCTATGATTTAGTGAAATTGCCTACAGATAAGAGAACACTAAAAAATAAGTGGATCTACAGGTTGAAGACTCAAAAGAATAGCTTACAATCTAAGTACAAGGTAAGATTGGTTGTGAAGGGGTTCAGTCAGAAGAAAGGTATAGACTTTAAAGAAATATTTTCTCTAGTGATAAGGATGGCATCTATTCGAGTTGTTCTTGGAATTGCTGCCAGTTTGAATCTTGAGATGAAAAACTTGATGTGAAGACAACCTTCCTACATGGTGACTTAGAAGAGGAAATTTATATGGAGCAGCTGGAGGGGTTAAAAAAAAATGGTACGGAGAATCCGGTATGTTGTCTTAGGAAAATTTATATAGTTTGAAATAAGAGCCGAAACAATGGTACACGAAATTTGACTCCTTTATAACAGATCAGAAATACAACAGAACCACATCAGATCATTGTGTATATGTGAAGAACTTTTTAGATGGCGATTTTTTTCTCTTGTTGTATGTGGATGATATGTTGATTGTTGGCCATGATGCTGTGAAGATTGACAGGTTGAAAAATGAGTTAAGCAAATCTTTTGCAATGAAAGATTTGGATCCGGCTAAACAAATTTTGGAGATGAAAATCACTTGAGATTGACAAAATGAAAAGCTTTAGTTATCTTAAGGAAAGTTTATTGAAAAAGTACTTGACAGGTTCAACATGAGCAATGCTAAGAAAGTTTCTACTCCACTTACAGGTCACTTTAAATTAAACATTGAGTAATGTCCAAAAAGTGTGAAAGATAAAAAAGACATGGAGAAAGTTCCTCATACTTCAGCAGTTGGTAATCTGATATATGCTATGGTTTGCACCATGCCAGATATAGCTCAAGAGGTTGGAGTGGTTAATCAATATCTCTCTAATCTTGGTAAAGAGCACTGGAACGCTGTCAAGTGAATTCTCAAGTATCTTAAGGGAACTTCCAAGTTATGTTTGTACTTTGAAAATGACAATATTATACTTGATGGATACTCTGATTCAGAAATAAGAGGTGATCTTGATAAGAGAAGAACTACATCTGATTACTTAATGACTTTTGTAGGGAGAGCAATATCGTGGTAAAGTAAGTTGCAAAAATGTATTACTCTTTCTAGTACAGAAGTAGAGTATATCCCAACTACTGAAGCTTGTAAAGAAATTCTGTGGTTGTAGAGACTTCTTCAGGAATTAGGCTTGAAACAAGAGAAGTATAATCTTTATTGTGACAGTTAGAGTGCCCTTCATCTATGTAAGAATTCTACATTTCACTCTCGATCCAAACATATTGATGTAAGATATTATTGGATTAGAGAAATTTTGGATTCCAAGTTGCTAATGCTTGAGAAGTTGCACACAGATGATAATAATTCTGATATACTGACTAAAGTATTACCCAAGGAGAAATTCTTATTTTGCAGACAGAAAGCAGGTTTGGTTGTACCCCCTAAATGAGTTGGAGGGGGAGATTGTTGGACTAAAATATCCACCCCATTTAGTTGGAAAATTAAGGCCAACAAAACAAGCAAATAAAAGGAAACCAAAAGCAGAAGTCATTTAAGGATTTTGGTGAATTCGTTGAGAGAGGCGGTGGGAACAGCTAAAGAATGCAGGAAGCCATTGTAGTTGTTCTTCAAGCTTTTGTGCCTTAATTGGATAGTGATTCGGTCCTATTGAGATGAAATTTGGTTCTACGTGATCCTCTCAACAAAACCTACTCATCTAATGGTTTAGTTTTTGATTTTGGTAATATCCTTCCAAAGTCAATTCTTGTTTGGTTGTAATTTTGGGAGAAGATATTAATATATTATTGGTATGCCTCTAATTTTATCTAGAGAAGATTTTGTATTACCCATTATTGTTAATAGTGAAAGTTTTTATTGGATTAGGTCCCGTGATTTTTTCCATCTCAAGTTTTTCACGTTAAAAATCTTGGTGTCTCGTATTATTTATTTTGGTGCTTTCTTTTACCTGCTAGTGTTATTTAATTGGTATCTTTGGTTTATTCCTATTCGTTGATTAGCACTTGAAAAATAGTTTTGGTCTTGGGATAAGTTGTGTTTTGTGTGAAGCTTGGTATTTTTACTCACCTTTCAGTTTATTTCCCAACACATCCTAGGGTATGCCTATGAATTTTGTCTAAAGCTAGCTGAAATATGGCCCTTTTTTTCTTCCTTTGAATATTGGACACCCTAAGTAAGTGAAAGGGAGGTGCTTCTTAGAGAAGGCCAGCTTCAATTGAACTTGAAAAGCTACGAAGGACGAAGCTTTATCAAAGTTGATAAATAAACTCTTTTCTCTATTGATAAACTACTCAGAAAAATTCTGATATTCCTGTATAATAACAGAGATAGCTTTAAGGGCTGCATTAGTGGAAATAATAGTGTCATTAGCAAAACTTAAATGAGAAATAAGAAGACATTCTGGAGGAACATTATAAGGGATTAAAGTGCCATAATCTAGAATTGCATTTAATTCTCTGGATAACAATTCTTGAGCAATAATGAAAAGAGTGGGAGAGAGAGGATCTCCCTGCCTGAGCCCCTAGTTGACTTAAAGTATCCAGAAAGTTGGCCATTGCCATTGACAAGAACTGAGAACTAACAATTAGACAGACAATTGTGGATCAAATGAATAATATGTTGATTAAATCTAAATCTTGTCATGACTTGAAATAAGGAAGACTAAAATACGTGATCAAATGCCTTTTGCATATCCAACTTCAAAATGGCATTACTTGCCCTTGATCTCCAGTTAAGAGAGTGAACCTATTTATGCGCTAAAAGAATATTATCCACAATGTCCCTTCTTTTTACAAATCCACACTGGTTAGGGGAAGATAACTTTAGGTAGCACCCTAGACAACTGAGAGGCAAACTTTTTTGTGACAATCCTGTTGCAATAATTGCAAAGACTTATTGGACAAAAACCCCGAAAAAAGAAAGAAGGACTTTAATTGGGAATGAGCACAATCAGTGTGCTTGTAAATCCTTTCGGGAAAGGCACCCCCGCAAAAAAATCACCAATTGCTTTCATTACATCCTCTGCAATCACATCCTAACATGAAGTGAAAAAAATATCCCGAAAAACCATCCGGTCCTAAAGTACTATCAATACCAAGCCTAAGCACCACTTCCTTAACCCCATCAAGGATATGGATACAAGGTAACATTAGATTATCTTGTGCAGAAATAAGCTCCAGATTATTATGTAAAAGAGAGGATGATAAGGAGTTTGTGCCACTACTGCAAGCAAATCAGAAAAGAAATCAATAGCTACATCTCGTATACCTTGTGGTTGAGTTATCTTCACACCTGCATTATCAGAAATGGAGGTTATAAGCAGCTTATCTCTTCATTTTTTACAAAAGGAATGAAAGAAAGCAGTGTTGGAATTCCTCTTTTTCACCCATTTTATCTTAGACTTGTCCTTTCAAAAATCTTCCTTTACTCTCAAATGAAAAGAAAGTCTAGCATTGGCCTTTTGTAACTTCTCCCTGTGAAGAGAAGTAACTATCATACATAATTTTTGCCTAAAGCACATATCCTCTGTCTTCTAGACATTATTGAAAACATTAGAAACAATTCCTTATTCCATGGCTGTAATGCCTTTTTTACAAGTTGAAGTTTGCCCATCAAAATTTGCATACCATTCCCATAAATAGCTTTGTTCCATTCTTGTTTCACTAGCCGTTGAAAAATTAGATGACGAATCCACATTTTCTGGAATTTGAAAAAGGAACACTCTAACAGGCGGGGTCACAAACTTAAGGGTAATCAATAGTGGATCTGATCCAAATCAAATAAGATGATCAACTTTCATGAAATAAACAGAAGAAGCCTTAGAGGTGTTAATGAGAATTCTATCCAAATGGTCATACAAGGCCTTTCTCCTCCTCTTGCCCAAGTGAACCTATTACCAATAAATAGGGGGCTTTGAAGAGAACAAACATTAATAAATGAAACAAAGTCTGACATCGCTGCATAGATAGGTGCTGAGTTGCTAGAATATTCAGAAGCTTCACTGATAACATTAAAATCATCTCGCAATAGCCAAGAAACCCATCATAGTAGAAGAGATATCCATAAAGGAAGACCATAGTGGAAAACGACCAGCTCTACAGCAAGAAGCATAGATTACAGTTATGCGAAAAATAATGCCAGTGGGCATAGAGATACCCAACTACACAAACTGGTCATGATCAATCAGAATAGAGGAGTCAACAAAATCCTTCCAGAATATTCATACTTTCCCTGACCAATTAGAATAGTAGCACTAGAAACCTAGCTTACAAGCAAACATATGAATTTCATGTGCACTAATCATTGGTTCTAGAATAGAAAAAGGTATGCTAATTATGTTTTCGAATAAGTCTTTTAAGACATCTACAAGAAAAGCAAACTGCCACACCTTTACTATTCCAAATAAGAGTATTCATTTTAATTAGGTAAGTGGTAAAAACCTGAAGAAAGTTTTGCCTTACGACAGGGCAGAACTTTACGCTGTTGAGAATGATGCTCCTGAATTTCCCTTCCAAGATGAGCAGACTGCTTATGCATAAGACCAACCTCTTATATGTTAGAGTAATAAGCTTTTTTAATATCAGAGATTTCATTTAAAGGCTATTCATCATCCTGGACAATTTCCATTAGAGGCATTTTGGGAGATATACATGTTAGAAAATAGGATCGATATGCTTATGTATCAACCAAATTAAACCCTGAGAATATGTGAAAATGAATCATACATTTGTAGATATCGTATTCACCAATACGATCCTTGAAGTCTTTGGCCTTCTGGTAACGCTCCAGACCCCCAAATCTTCTTCAATATAATCTCCCTAGACCAGAAAATTGCTAATCATATTTTTCCTTTCTCTCTTTATTGAGGGTGGACTCACACAAAAACCTGAGAGAACAAGAACGTTGTTTCTCACGTATATAAAAAATAGAGTCATAAACTAATATGTATAGTTGATTCTACCTCAAAATACGAATCCTGATAGAATCAGAAAAGTATAGTTGGTTACAACTATTTCTACTTATCCTATTCCATCTCAAATATGATTTTTGATTTTCTGCAATTTTCATTAATAAATTACAAATTATTATTGTTCCATAATTAGGAGCCACTGAAGGGATCTGACAAGATACAGTTAGACAAAATTCCAATAAATTATTTTATCAACAAAAATAATTTATTAATTATGTTTCACTCCACTAAAAGAACGTAATTGCACCATTGGTCTAATCACAATTATTGGAGTCAATAATTATATCCAATGATTGATTGATTTGATAAATTACCCCCATCGATTAATATAATACTTTGAATGAGGTAGTATGACCACAGTACCCTTCATTCAAATCCTCAATTCTCATCTTCAATTTGACAGTACTATGTGACCACGTCACACTTACAAATTGAATTCAATAGATACTATTAGAAGAACTTATGAGGAAATGATCTCGCCTATTAAAAGTGACAGATTCTATATTGTATAATAATTATTTCATATTTATTTCACTTTGATTTCCAAGATACCGAGATATTGGTTATTAAGTTAATCTCACTCTTTGGTAACTCAAGGAACTTCAAGTTAATAAATATAAATAATTATTTGCTCAGGATTAAGATATTATGTATGACAATCTTTTAATATTTTATTTGTATGGTCTATTCCACAAACAAACATTGATGGTCCATCCAATATATCAAAATATATTCTAAATTTATCACCAAAGTCAAAGATAAACTTCAATAAAATTAAGAGGATTTCACCAAAATAAATTGTCCAAATTTATTTTAGATCACGGATAATTTATTTCGAGTTAAATTATAAATCAAGTCTTTCTGTGTTTAACAAATAAACACTTAATTAATAATATCTAAATAATTCATGGACAAAATAGGCTTATACATATAAATATATAAAAACATACTTTATTTAATTTTAAAATATAAATATTGTATTTACTCGATGGGCATATCTAACAAAATTCTCCCATTTGTCCTAGAGTAAATGAGACATGTCAGAAATACCCATACTTTTTATATAACTTCTAAAAACAGTTACAGGTAAATTTGTAATAAAAGGATCAGCAAGATTTTTAGTAGAAGAAATCTTGCATACTTCTACATCTTCACGTTGAACAATCTCTCTAAGTAGGTGATATTTACGTTTAATGTGTTTACCACGCTGATGGTTGCGTGGTTCTTTTGCATTTGCCACTGCACTACTGTTGTCACAGTACAAACTAATGGCTTGAGATGTAGAAGGAACCACTTCAAGTTCTATCAAAAACTTCTTCAACCATACCACCTCTTTAGTTGTTTCACAAGTTACCACATATTCAGCTTCCATTGTAAAGTCAGTAATACAAGGTTGTCTGATACTTCTCTACACAACTGCACCACCACCTAGGGTGAAAACAGAGCCTGATGTGGACTTGTGAAGATCTCTATCAACTTGAAAATCAGAATCAGTGTAACCTATAGCTATCAATTCTGGAGTTGAGTAAACTAGCATATATCATTGAGTTCTGTGAAGATACTTGAATATATGCTTTACTGCTGTCCAATGTTTCGGTCTTGGATTTGACTGATATCCACTGACCATCCCAAAAGCATGACAAATGTCTGGACGAGTACAAAGCATAGCATGCACGAGACTTCCTACAGCTGATGCATAAGGAACTCGTTTCATGTACTCAACTTTATTAGGAGTTTTAGGACTATGTTTCTGAGATAACTGAATTCCATGTCTGAAAGGCAATTGACTTGTCTTGTAATTTTGCATTGAAAATCTCGTTAGTATTTTGTTAATATATGAAGCTTGGGATAAAGCTATTTTGTCAATATATCAAACTGTTTACCTAACCAATTTTTCATCAATGTTAATGTCCTTACATCATTTTCAATGAGAATGATGTCATTAACATACAGTATGAGAAAAATCATCTTACCATTTATAATTCTCTTATAGACACAAGATTCATCAGGATACTGATTAAAATCATAAGATTGAATGGCTTGGTCAAACTTGATATTCCAAGACCTAGACGCTTATTTAAGTCTATAAGTGGACCTGTTCAACTTGCATACTTTATGTTCCTGACCTTTTTGGATAAAACTATTTGGTTGTAGCATGTAGATACATTCGTTAAGATTTCTATTAAGGAAAACTGTCTTGACGTCCATTTGCCATACTTCATAATCGAAGTGGGCTGCAATGGATAAGAGGATTTTTATAGACTTTAGCATGGCCACAGGTGAGAAGGTTTCCTCATAGTTAATACCTTCTCGTTGGGTATAACTCTTAGTAACCAATCTAGCTTTGAAAGTTTTCACTTTTCCATCTACTCATCTCTTTCTTTTGTAGACTCATTTGCACCCAATGGGTTTTACCCCATTAGATAGGCCCACAAGTTGCCAAACGGAGTTAGTGTACATGGATTTCATTTATGAATCTATTACACTCTTCCAATGGTCTACGTCTATGTCTTCTATAGTTTCTTTATATATAGTGGGATCTTCTTCTTTCTCAAAAGAGATTGTTTGAAAAGCTTTTCCATAGAGTAAGTATCTAGAGGAATGTCGAATGACTCTCTCACTACGTTTAAGCTGTGGAGGTTCTTGGATGATTGGACTTTTCTCCTTCTCGTTGACTGGAACCAGATCTGTTGATTCCTCAATGACTAGATTTTAAATATGGGTAGGAGGCTCTTCCATTCTATGTGCCGAAGAGCTATGGGTATAGAAGGCGTAACATCTATTTCTCTCCCACTGGAATTTGACATGTTAAGTGGCATAGATAAGAATCCACTACGTGAATTTTGAGTATTGGTTTCTGCAACCATTTGCTTGGGATTATCTTCCTTAGTTAATCCCAAAATAACCCTACTCTTGGATCCACGTTCTTCTATGTACTTGTACTCTAAGAAAATTGCATTTGTGCTTACAAATATTTTCTTATCTTGAGGACTATAGAAGTAGTATCCCTTGTTCCTTTTGGATACCCAACAAACAGACATAAATTTGATCATGATTCCATTTTATCCATCTTTTCCTTTAGCACGTATGTAGGACAACCCCAAATACGGATATGTATCAAATTAAACTTCCACTCATTCCATAATTCCAATAGAGTTTTAGGGATAGACTTTGATGGAACCATATGTAATATATATGTCGCAATTTGTATAACATATCCCCAAAAGGATGTATTGAGTGTAGAAAAGCCTAACATTGTCCTGACCATATCTAACAAGGTCCTATTTCTCCTTTCTGCCACTCTATTTTGTTGAGGAGTGCCATGTGTACTTAGTTGAGATAAGATTTCAATTTCTGAAAAGTAAGATCTAAAGTCATGGGATAGATATTCTCCACCTCGATCTAATCTAAGTGTCTTAATGCTTTCCTAATTGCTTCTCAATCTCAGCCTTAAATTCTTTGAATTTTTCTAAGGCATCAGATTTATGAGTCATTAGGTAAACATATCCATATCTTGAGTGATCATCCGTAAAAGTAATGAAATACTCATACCCATCTCTAGCTTGGACACTAATTGATCCACATACGTCAGAGTGTACTAATTCTAAGACTTCATTTGCTCTATTTTCTTTAGAAAGAAATGATCTTTTGGTTATTTTACATTCCAAACAAGATTTGTAAACTTGAAAAGGTTCCATCTTTAAGTCACTTAAAGGTCCTTCTTTTACAAGTCTTTGAATTCTATTTAGATTAATATGACCAAGTCTAATATGCTATAGAAGAGTTTCATTAGTAGGAGATAACTTAATGTATTGGTTAGTTTCATTATGATATAATGAACTGTTGGTAGGTTTCAAAACTTACAGATCATTATTTAAATATCCACGCATATCAAAGAGTTATTCAAAAATCTCTCTACTGATAATTTATAAAAATTAACAGAATATTTTTGTTTGAATAACAAAGAAATCGAAATCCAATTTCGATAAATGTCGGGATAACAATATTTCAAAACCAAATATTTATTATCAAAATAAAGATAAACATAAGCTTTTGCAGATATCACTAATCCTGTGCCAACCTTTAGAGTATGCTTTCCTTCATTGAGGTGTCTGGTTACGTGGAACCCCTGTAATGAATTGCAAACATGTGTTAGTGGCTCTAGAATCTACTATCCAAGTATTTGTAGAATCAACCACTAAACAAGTTTTAATATAGGATAACTCACCAGTACCTTGCGTTTAGATAAGTAATCTGGGCACTGTGTCTTCCAATGTCCTTTTTGCTTGGAGTGGAAATATTTACCTTTGGGATTTTCATCCACTTTTGCTTTCTTAATCTGCTGCTTAGGCCATTTTTTATTATCTTGCTTCATCTTATTTCCTCCTTTTCCCTTAGGCTTGGAAGAGGAAGACCCAGCATGAGTTAGAACAAGAGCGTTACCACTTCCCACTTTTCGGGTAGCCTCGACGCTTTCAAGCTTCTTCATCAACTTTGTAAGAGACATTTCCATCTTGTTCATATTATAATTAATTTTGAACTATGAGAACATCTCTGGGAGAGTTTCTAGAGTCATATCAACCTGAGTCTCAGGCTTAATTTCAGCCCCGAAGACCTCTGTCATATTGAACTGAGTGATTAATTCTAACATATGATCCCTCACGGGTGTTCCAGGTTTCATGCGCATATTTATTATGTGCCTTATTGCTGCTTGACGGGCCTAACGTCCTTTGTGCTCAAACATTTGTTGGAGCTTCTCATGATGTCTATAACGGTTGTTATGTTCTCATGTTTTTGTTGCAACACATTTGAGATAGATCCCAAAATGTAGCAGCGAGTCATCTCATCAGAACTTAACCACTTATCATAAATCTCCTTTTATTTGCACGTAGACTGTTCAGTAGGCTTAGCAGGACATGGTTTAGTTAGCACGTATTTAAACTTCTCAGTAGTGAGTACGATTACGAGGTTCCATTTCCAATCAATAAAATTTTCTCTAATCAATTGGTTTTTTGTTAAAATTTGAAATAAAGTGTTGGAAGTCATTTTCTGAAGTTAAAAAAATAAAACATATGAGACATTCATCATATCATGATGCGTGATCAATATAAAATAGTATAATGCATGATCAATATGATAATATTTTAAGTAGTACTAGAAACTACTATTAAAATACGATAACCTAAAACTCTACGGTTACATATACCTCTATAGGAGATAACAATTTAACTTATAGTTAGGTTAATATCCACAGCCTAAAACCCCAAAGTAATATGCACCTCTATAGGAGATAACAATATAACTAATAGTTAGGCCTGGATCATCCTACTAAAATTAATATATCTTGCATCTAAATGCAATATTAGTTTTAGTGTTATTAATATTATGGCCATCATAGACATTATTTGGATATTCTATAGGAAGTCTTTATAATGTCTTTGATTAAAGCATAACCCCTGTTAGTGTTATACCCTAGAGGCAATCACTTGTACCTTATATATGATACATTTTATTTTAATAAAAGGCATTATTTATCTTACAGTTTCTTTTTATTACTTTTATGTAATATAACTGTTAGATAAAGTCTCTAGCACAACACTGTATTAAGAAAATTATGATAGAGATCATGATATGAGATTCCTACTACACTGTATAATGTTAGTACTTAAATAGTCCCTAGTCATAGTATTAATGAGACAGGACATCATTAATACATTAAGACTAGCATGTGTTAGATTTCCTGATTTGATTAGACGGTGGTTCTCATATCCGTGAGTATTGAGATACTCAAAGTTAACACGTGGATGCTTGTTAGTCAAACAAGTTCATTGGATGACCTAGCTATGAGATAATCACATGGATAACTATTTAGTGCCAGTGATATAATCTCAATATAGTAAATGTGCAAGTACCCTTAGACTTAAGATCTCTAAGGTACTTTGTTTGCTGAGCCTTGTACTTTGATTCAAATTTCTGGAGCTCGATCGAGGGTCGCCTATGGGATGGATATTGGGTATATTGTGAGGTAAACGAAAGTAGTTGAGAGGGTCAATAAAGGATTCACCACTCCTAATAGTAGGGGCGAATATTTCATGGCCACTTGTAGGAATTATTACTCAAGAAGTCCTTGGCCAAGGCGTATGTGCATTGGAAACAGTTCCAATTGATATACATTTAGAGTAGTAGGTTTCTGGTACAAGTATAATTATATTCGGGTCAGAATTAATATATATTCTGGAGGGAGTTGTCATTAATTTCGTACTCCAAATCGAATGAAATATTGTATGGTGAAAGTAATTAATTGCACTGTAGTTTGTTATTGAATGGATCATGCAAGCCACTTGATTTTCTGAACTCTTGGGTGGTTATGATGTGTTACTAGATATCGCTCATGATATCAGAATATGGGTTTATTAATTGATGAATTAATAAACTAATCCTTATTAGAATTAATATGATGAATTCTAATTAATTAAGGATTATTAATCTCAAAGACATTTGGTTTAATTCATGTTTGCTACCAATTGACCGGGAAACCTAATAGGTCATACACAATAGAGGATTCTATACTCAAAATGTTATTTGATAACATAGTGGGGTTTATTGCGAAAAAGGAAAGTTGTTGTGGCTAAATTATAATTAGTTATATTTATGGGTCAATTTGTAATTCTGTGAACTTGAGGGGTTCTATTTACAAATTAGAGAACTCTAATTGTTTAGAATTCTCAGCTATGGTTTTATGTGGAGATTTTCGGGTGACTTCAAGGGTCACACAAGAAAAACATAACATGAAAACCAAAGGTCACATGAAACAACTCTACAAAAACTAAGGGGCATAAGATGCCTTATGATCTTTTGTTCTCTTCTCTCTCTCTCTCTCTCTCTCTCTCTCTCTCTCGTGTGAGTCTCTCCAAGAGAACACTAAGACTCTTCTTCTTCTTTCTCTAGTTTTACTGAACAAGAAGAACAAAGAAGAAAAACCTCAGCCACCATTATTGTTTTCTGCTAGCACAGAAAATCTTGGTGCTTGAGTGTGATCTTCCATGTGGATATTGTTAGAGATAATCATACACTATGATTATTGTGATTGGACATTCAACTCTCATGGTGATTCTTCAAGAGGATTGTTGGATCGCACCACAATTATCATACTTGAAGAAGGAAAGTTTTTGTTTTCCACACAATCAAAGAAAGGTAAAAGCTGTTATCTTTGTTCTCTTTATATTTCTTGTTTTCCACACATATACGGATCTTATTATGATATCTCTTTTTATTCTTCCGCTGCGCCGTATATAATACGCGAGAGATACCCAACAACCCCTATATTCATAATTTTTTTTATAAAGTTTCCAATCCAATCACATCACCTATAGGGTAATTATAAATGAATTAAACTTTTTAAAAAATAATTAAAATTTTAATGCCCAATCTAGTAACCAATAAAATGTAACCTTCCTATAGGGAGATTATTTAAAATGGTACAAAGCAAACATTAATTTTACTAATGGGCTAATAGGAGAGGTCTAAGGTTAATTAAAATTAACCATTTTACACTTATTTTTTTAATAAAAAATATTAAATTATTTATGCGTAACTAAATAATACATAAAGCGGCGTTAATGCAAACTATATTGCACGTTAACATGAATGATACAAAATTCAATCAAATTAAATAGTAAAAAAAATTATAAAATAAAAATAATTTTATGGCCAACCTAGACTCATAAATAAAATTACAAAATTATAATTGAAAATTTAATTGACTAACAAAATAGCCAACTTTTCAATCTTCTACCATATAATTCTGTTGGAGTGAATCCTTGTCACATGATCTTCATTGGAGTAGCGGTAGGTTGCTTAAAGCTCCTCCAAGGTGACCAAGGATCAAATCCCAAATCTGTCACCTTGCACCCTTTTTTATTTTTAAATAAAGGAAAGCTGTCATTCTAGCCCTGCGGCCAACTTGGGCTACGTTGGCCTAGCCGAGCTACTGGCCCATTGCCCAGCTCACCGCTGGTCCAGTCTGGCCATTAGCCAAGCTATTGGTGCCACTGGGCTATGGCTCTAGCCCAGGCCGCTGGGCCCAAGCAGCGCCCAGCCCAGGCTTGCAAGCCTCTGGGCTGGACTTTACCCCAAACTGGGCTGTGGCAACTGGATCTGCTAGCCCAATGCTGGGCCAGCCCAGTTCTAGCCATAGGCTTTCTTAATTTGCCAACGAATTTCACAATCGATCTTCTGTACTTCGTTCGCTTCGCAATTTGTCAACGAATTTCTCAATCGATCTTTTGTTCTTCGTTCGCTAAGCTCCAGTGCCTAATTACAATTTTTAATAACAACATAAAAATAATAATAATAAATAACTCAAAAGGAAAACATGGAGACGTAATCCATCCCTTTTGTTACAAGACTCGATAATACTTATACATATTCACCGAATCAAAGACTATGGCCATAAAATTATTTTGAACAGAATTAATCAAATTATTTACCATGAACATAAATGAATTATTCATACACCGCTCAACTAAATATATGCATAAAAGATTTAATCTTAACACATAAACATATATCAAAACCTGGCTCTGATACCAATTGTTAGGAAATAGGATCGATATGCTTATGTGTCAACAAGATTAAACCTTGAGAATACGTGAAAAATAATATATCTTTGTAGATATCGTCTTCACCAATAAACCCTTGAAGTTTTTGGCCTTCTGGTAACGCTCCAGACTCTCAAGTCTTCTTCAATGTAATCTCCTTGGACTGGAAAATTGCTAATCGTATTTTTTTTTCTCTCTTTGTTGAGGGTGGACTCACACAAAAAATTGAGAGAACAAGAATGTTGTTTCTCACGTTTATCGAAAATAGAGTCATAAACCAATATGCATAGTTAATTTTATCTCAAAATACGAATCCTGATAGAATCAGAAAAGTATAATTGGGTATAACTATTTCCACTTATCTTATTCCATTTGAAATACGATTTTTTATTTCCTACAATTTTCATTAATAAATTATATTATCCCATAATTAGGAGCCACTGAAAGGATATGACCGGATATAGTTAAACTAAGCTCTAATAAATTATTTTGTCAACAAAAATAATTTATTAATCACGTTCCACTCCACTAAAAGAATGTAACTGTACTCTTGGTCTAATCGCAATTACTAGAGTCGATAATTATATTAAATGATTGATCGATCCAACAATACAAACAGAATTCTGCAGACGCACTAGTACATCAGTAATCTCTATATGCATTGGTACATCAATAAGTACGTTTGTTGTATCCAGGGGATTATCAGCATAATCTAAATCATTGGGACCTCGGGCTTCATCTATTGAAACGGGTAGGCAATTAATGACTCCTTTTAGGTTTATACTAGCAGACACATATGGTGTCAATAAGATAGGCATAACCATGACTGACGGGGAGGAAGACATAATGCCAGTAGGAGTGTTGATCTGAATGGGATAAACTGAAGTTGGTGCCTCTATAGCACTGATAGGCACATTGGCTGTAGGTGCATGTCATATTCTCAGCACAAGCTATGCTATCACACCTTATGTCCATTGGGCGTGGCACGACCGTATCACTAGAGTATTTCTCTAATAATACAAAGGCTTACATTAAAAACTTAAATAATCAAAATATTTTCAAAAAAATAATAAACCAAATATATCATAGCTAATATTTTTCCCCAAGAAAAGTCTGACCAAAACCCAAGTACAACCTGAATAACTTATTATATGAATGATAAAAATCTAATCTTACACTTGTCCCATCAAGTGCTTAACTAACACAAAAAGAATTTGAACAAAAGAATAACAAAAGCACTAAAAAAAAAAAAAACTTGAATTGTGACTTCGTTCTATATCCCGAACATATTCCTAGTAGAAAGGACCTTTGTACCACTAATTATCATTAAAATCTGAAAGGAAGAAATATTGAAGAGTGAGCTAACTACATGCTTAGTAAGTAGTAATGAATCACTTCCCCCAAATAAAGTTTACTTTTACATAATATGGATGTATATATATATATATATATATGTATGTATGTATGTATGTATTTATTTATTTATTTATTTATACACACACACACACACACACACACACATACACACAACATCATCAAACATCTTCACAATAGGTAATGACTTTCACGGAATATTCAGTTCTAAAACATTCTTATAACCCATTAATAACATAAGTTTTTATTTACATACATAACTCATAAGTTTCATATTACATTCAATTGCATATATTGTGAATATTAGAAATACATCAAATAATTCATTTACTTCAAAAACTAAACCTAACTAAAATAATAAAATTAGTATTTTATATAGTTTATAAAATTTTGTAAAAGCATGTTCTTGAATCACGAAGAGCAATTCAGTTCATGCCTAACACTCTCTAACGTAAATTTTTTTTTCTCTTTTTTTCCCCCTTTATAGCAGAGAGAACACATTTTTGTTTTCTGTAAGAATCACTTTCTAAGGCAACATTTCATATCTAGAGTCCATCACGTAACAACGGAATTTCAAAAAGAACAAAGAGTTTCAGAGCGCATCACAGTTTAAATCATTGCCTTCATTTGTCTTTTTAAAAACAAAACCTATTGGTGGGCCTTGAAAGGACTTCACTTCGTGGCCATTCAATCCAAGGCAAAACCATTTTGTTTTTTCCCCCCCCATTTTCTTTTAACAATAAGGAGGGTGGCTCCTGCTTGGTTGTTTCACATTAGGCAAGTTAGCCGGCAAGACCCTTCTCATTTTTTTTTTGAACACATAATTCTTTTTTTTAAAACAAAAATACCAAGAATTTAAGAGATAAAATAGATAGCATACATACCAGTGACGAACACAAAATATGTAGAAATATTCATTCATGTAAATTCACACAACCATTATCTTTTTCTAGCTAAATTTAATTTATTCAGTTAGAAAAATTCAAAAAGGCTTAACCTATCCTTAACGTTACAAAAAGATTAAAACTTCGGCTTGTATTTATTCCAAAAAGACGAATTCGATCTTAACTTTGTTCCAAAAAGGTTTAACCCACCTTAGAGGCATCACATTCAAAGACATATAAACAGATTTATCATGTACAACATTCATCAAATACATTCACAAGGAACTATGTCTCTATAATATACAGAATACAAACACTAAAATACACACCAAATATTAACCAATCATTAAACTTATACTTTGATAAAATACCTTACTTTGTTCGAAAATTCTTAACCAAAAACAACGTTTTTATTCTATTATTCATACAAGAAAATAGAAGAGATTCATTCATACTTATCTCTTAATATCAACGTTTGAAAACTGTAACAGTCTATGGTGTTCCTTCCTTCAAATCCTAGTTGAACTCTCTAATATACCTTAAAGGGGAGGGTGGTGAATAAGGTATATGACAAACAATTACAAATTATGAGGTCTTTTGAAAATCTTAAAAATAAGAATCAACTAAGTGTGTGTACCACAAAAAATAGATTGTCCGTGTAGTTTTGAATGTGTTGCTAAGGAACTTTCAAAAGTTCTTCTAAATGATGAAATAAAAATCTATAATTAAGATTGGTAGATAAAACATAAAAAACAGTCTCACTTAATCAATATAAAAGTTTTTGATCAAATCAATAAATGCAAAGAGGAGTATAATGCTTTCAAGTCGAATGAGCAGTAAAAAAAAAAAAAAAAAAAACGCAGGCATGAATACCAGAGTCAATGCAAGAGAGTAGACTTAATGATTTATAGTAATTCTATCTTCAACCAATCTACATCCACTATCTTAAGTGTACACTTAAGGATTTCAAACAACTACTAAACACTTTTTTCTTAAATCAATGGTGTAGGCTATACCAATCTTACATAAGAAGATCACAACACTTGGTTTTACTCTCAACCTCTATAAACACACAATCAAGGCTCACCTCAATTGGGTTTTACACCACAACTTTGATACATTCAACAAACAAGGCTTACCCCAATTGAGTTTTACACTATAACCTTGAAACATAAGAATTTAAGGCTCACCTCAACTGGGTTATACACTACAACCTTGATACACAATAATTCAAGGCTCACCCCGACTGGGTTTTACTTCCCAAAATCTTGATACAAAGTTGATAAAAGATGGAGTATAGAAATAGCTCATAGATTGAGCAGATGTGAACAGCTAAGCACCTTTGGCTTTTTACCTTTAGATGATTTGATTTCACAATGAAGCACAATGAAAAGGAAGATTTTTGTATTCTAAAGTGTAAGAGTATTTTTGAGAAAGATAGCACAAAAATCTTGCAAAAAATTGTGTTTAAATGGCTTTTATAGAAGTAAAAATAAGACAACAATGGCTAGTAACGACTAGCCATTACTGTCAGATTTTTTAGAGTTTTGGACCCAAGGATCGGAAAAAGATGCATCCAAAAAGTGAGTCCAAAATGACACTTTTCTAGGCAGAAATATTTAGACACTATTCCAGAGTTTTGGACAAAACTTTTGGATGCAGAGTCCATCAAAACTATTCAATCAAAACATTTGAAAACTTACTCTTTAAAATCATTTTATTTTCATGTGCTTTAAGGTAGAACAAAACTGTTCATAAGGTAAAGAGATATAAGAATTTTCAATTGATACATTTAACAACGATTCCTAGTCTATAATTCTTTTCAAGGGCTTTACGGTATGTAAGCTTTTAAGATGACGCTATGCTTGATCAATCACTCTTTTGAATTCCATTTACTTAAGAGTTGCTTGGCAATCATATTTGCAAGCCTTGGAAGAATTGAAGTCAAACATGTCCTATCACATATAAGTCACACAAGTTAATCCTCATTAATATTTGTCATAAGTTAAAATACAGGAGAATACCCTTAGGGCTAACACTCTCTCTTTTTTCCGTAGCTATTGACGACTATTGGAAAACAACTATATTTTTCACAGATTTCCTTATTTAATAAATCGTAGGGTTTCTTCAACTTTTAAATAATTTCACTTAAGTCCCTACTTAAAATATTAACCAAATAGGATTCTAATTATTATTGTGTTAGGATTTAACCCTTAACAAATTCTAAAATATCTCTATAAATAAAAGACTTCCAAAAAATACAGGTTTTACATTCTACGCCTCTTACAAAAAGTTTCGACCTCAAAACTTAACATTTAACTTTACCTATCAATCATTCCTATCAACAAAACAAAAAGACACGTATATAACTTAAATTTAAAACGTAATGCATCTCACCTTTTTGGGTTTCCTTCTCTACTTCTTTTTTATGTAAAGCAAAAACACGTGCATTGGTCTTCTTTTGAGTATCTACTCCTTTTTCTTCAGTCAGATTTGACTGAATTTGCTGCTTTCTTTCCAGACAATCGCGCACTTTGTGACTGGACTTCCCACAACCGAAACATACACCTGCTTTCCATCTACATTCTCCATCATGGTAATGCTTGCAATTGTCACATAATTTACTTTGCATCCCCGTAGTGGTATTAGTGTTGAAGCTCATTGGAGCTCGTCTCTTTCCTCGTTGTCCTTCCTCCCGAGGAGCCACAAGTCTAGTTTGCGAAAAGTAATCCGTATTTTGTCTTTTAACACCTCACTCTGCATCTTCTCTTCTAATTTTTATCTCGATGTTAAGGCTTCATTGGTAAGCATCCTCCTAATTAGTAGACTGTACTACAACATCCTAGCTCGGATTCGTGCTTGTAACCCATTCACATATCATAATGTCTTGAGTCCAGAATCTGCCATGACTGAAGGCACATATTGTCCTAAGGCATTAAATGGACTTGCATACTCAACTACCGTCATACCATCTTTTTGCACCAAGTCGAAAAATTGATTTTGTCTCTCCAATTGCAAAGTGTCAGGAAAGTTATGATTCAAGAATGCCTTCTTAAATACGTCCCACAAAATTAGTTGTCTATCAATTGAGTAGGCAGGTTGTACTCCTTTTCACCATTTCTGTGCATTTTCCATGAGAAAAGGAAGAAGGACCTTGACTTTGCTTCATTCGGTACTTCCAGAATCTCGAAGTTTCACTCTATTTCTTTTAACCAATTTTCGGCCTTATCCGGATCTGCGCCTCCGTCAAACATTAGCATGCTGGCTTTCTTTAAATATTTGTAATGAGATCTTGTACCAGTTGAATTCCTTCGGAGCCGCTCTTCTTGAGCTTGAAACATGAGTTGCTGCTCTTGCTAAATTTGTTGTTGTCCTTACATCACTTGAGCAATCGCCATTAATGCTGTAGCAATGTCTAGATTCACTGCAGGAGGAGCCATCCCTTGTGGTGGAGGTGCGTTTGACGGTCCACCTTCGTTTTGTCCTCTTGTGGGTACTCTTCGTCTCTAGCTAGAGGTACGCTCAAATCATTTGTCTCGTGAGAATTTCTATCGGACGTCTCGTCATGTCTTCTACTAGCTTCTTCCCGTCATTGTTCACCTACGTGGCAAAATTATTCCTTTTAACTTAGGCCCAAATCGAAAACTTAATTCATACTTATATCTCAAACTCATAATTTAATATCATAACTTATTGTATCAATAATCATTCTTTAAATAATATAAGGTGGCTCCATATCTAACTATTCCAACATCCCAATAAGATTAAAACCTATTACTCTGATACCATTAAATATTATACCCCGTGTCCACAAGGCGTGGCATGACCGTATTACTAGAGTATTTCTCTAATAATACAAAGCCTTATATTAAAATTTTAAATAATTAAAATACTTTCAAAAAAATAATATACCAAATATATCATAGCTAAATTTTTCCCCAAGAAAAGTTTGACCAAAGCCCAAGTACAACCTGAATAACTTATTACATGAATGATAAAAATCTAATCTTACACTTGTCCCATCAAGCGCTTAACTAACATGAAAAGAATTTGAACAGAAGAATAACAAAAGCACTAAAAAAAAACTTGAATTTTGACTTCGTTCTATATCTTGAACATATTCCTAGTAGAAAGGACCTTCGTACCACTGGTCATCATTAAAATCAGAAAGGAAAAAATATTAAAGGATGAGCCAACCACATGTTCAGTAAGTAGTAATGAATCACTTCCCCCAAATAAAGTTTATTACTTTTACATACACACACACACACACACACACACACACACACACACACAACATCATCAATCACTTTCATAATAGGTAATAACCTTTATAGAATATTTACTTTTTAAAATATTCTTATAACCCATTAATAGCATAAGTTTTTATTTATATACATAACTCATAAATTTGAAATTACATTCAATTGCATATATTGTGAATATTAGAAATATGTCAAATAATTTATTTACTTCAAAAACTAAAACCAACTAACATAATAAAATTAGTATTTTATATAGTATATAAAATTTGTAAAAGCATGTTCTTGAGTTACGAAGAGTAATTCACTTCATGCCTAACACTCTCTGATGTAAATTTTTTTTCCTTTATAGCAGAGAGAACATAGTTTTGTTTTTTTTAAGAATCACTTTCCAAGGCAACACTTCATATCTCGAGTCCATCACGTAACCGTGGAATTTCAAAAAAGAACAAAGAGTGTCAGAGGGCATCACAATTTAAATCACTGCCTCCATTTGTCTTTTTAAAAACAAAACCCATTGGTGGGCCATGAAGGATCTTCACTTTGTGGCCATTCAATCCAAGGCAAAACCATTTTGTTTTTTTTTTCCATTTTTTTTAACAATAAGAAGTGTGGCTCCTGCTTTGCTGTTTCGCTTTAGGCGAGTCAACCGGAAAAAACCTTCTCATTTTTTTTTTCTCAAACACATAATTTTTTTAAAACAAAAATACCCGGAATTTAAGAGATAAAACAGATTGCATACATACCAATGACGAACACAAAATATATAGAAATATTCATTCACATAAATTCACACAACCATTACATTATTCTAACTGAATTTAATTTATTTAGTTAGAAAATTTCAAAAAGGCTTAACCCAGTCTTAGCGGTCCAAAAAGATTAAAATTTTGCCTTGCATTTATTCCAAAAAGACGAATTTAATTTTAACTTTGTTCCAAAAAAGTTTAACTTACTTTAGAGGCATTATATTCAAAGAAACATAAATAGATCTATTATGTATAAAATTCATCAAATACATTCACAATGAACCATGTATCTATAATATACAGAACACAAACACCGAAATATACATCAAACATTAACCAATCATTAAAATTTATACTTTGAGAAAATACTACACTTTATTCGGGAATTCTTAACCAAAAAATAACAATTTTATTTTATTATTTGTATAAGAAAACTAAAGAGGTTCATTCTTACTTACCTTTCAATATTGACGTTTGAAAACTGTAATAGCCTGCGGTGTTCCTTCCTTCAAACCCTAGTTGAACTCTATCTCTTTCCGTGTCTGTTGACGACTATTGAAAAATAACAATATTCTCCACATATTTCCCTATTTAATAAATTGTAGGATTTTTTCAACTTTTAAATAATTTCACTCAAGTTTCTACGTACTTAAAATATTAAACAAATAGGATTCTAATTATTATTGTGTCAGAATTTAACTCTTAACAAATTCTAAAATATCTCCATAAATAAAAGACTTTCAAAAAGTGCCGGTTTTACATATGCGATCAACCCTGATTGAAGTAGGGTTTTAGACATCTTCGATATAGGTTTGTCTACTATCGCAAGTTTCGGAACCTAATGTTCTATGGTTTTGGAGGGGACATTCTTCACTGTGTCCTTTTTAGATTGTATTGGAGATCCACAAGAATTCGAGGTGTGCCCAATTCTACAACAACTAGAACAATAAGAAGGCAAGTTTTCATATGTGATGCTTTGATGAAATCATATGTTCCAGTACTAATCCATAACTGAGTCGGATTCTGTTTCAACAAATCAATCTTTACACATACACAGGTTACACTCAGATGCGTAAGAGTGGTAGCGGCATCATCGATCTTCAAAGAATCTCGATAACAGAGGCCAATGAGAAAGGCACTAATTTAGTAAACATATGGAAGGGCAAGTGCTCTAGAGCTATCCAAATCGGCACTGATGTTGGATCTAATGTAACACGAAAATCTAGTGTTTATTTGAGAATCCTCATTAGAAAACCAAGGAGGAACCGTAGCACTTTCAACCACAATCTGAGATAATCTTCCTCCATGGCGGGTTTGATCATAATGTGCTTGGAATCAAGCCATCTAATGTTAACTGATCCTTTTAGTCTAATAGTGTTGTACTATTCTTTTGATAGCTTC
Source organism: Voacanga thouarsii (assembly GCA_026120185.1). Taxonomy (NCBI): domain Eukaryota; kingdom Viridiplantae; phylum Streptophyta; class Magnoliopsida; order Gentianales; family Apocynaceae; genus Voacanga; species Voacanga thouarsii. The sequence goes on from JANUWF010001483.1 coordinate 1,335,200, forward strand.
TATTAAAGGCTTTCCCTAAGGGAATTTGCCAACCAGAGCAAACTTGTGTGGTGCGGAGAGTTCATCGATTTTAGAGGCTGTAAAGAATAGAATTGGTTTACCTTTGTGCTGTAAGATAGGTTTAAAAACATCCAAAGAGTTAGAAGAATGGGTGAATAGGAAAGTAAAGGACTTCCAACTCCAGGGGCCTGGAGCTGCTGGCGGGGTTGGCGGGGGCTGCTGTTATGGCTGGCCAAGAATTCAAACCCTAGTAAAGCTAAATATGAAAAGTTTCAAGAGAGTGTAATTTTGTATAAATGGAACTCTATATTGCTGTGATAATTAGTGTCTATGTATCTTGAATACATACACGAATTGTTGCCTAGAATTCTAAACAAGTATTCAATGAATATTGTTTAGAATACTGTGATAATTTAATGCCATATTTATGACCTTACTACTTACCTAGTCTATAAATAAGTACCTCATATTCTATTTTTAAATAGAGACAAAAAGAGATCAAATAATTAAAAAATATCCTTATCTTTTTCTTATCTTTACCTAAGCATTTTTTATATAATGTTCTTATTTAGTTTATTCAAGTTTGCCAAGTGAAGAGTCTTGTGCTATCTGCTTTATTGTATTTATTGTATCTTAGGTAACCGAAGTCTACTTTAATCTCGAACACTCTTATCAGAGAAGGCAAATTTGTTTTAAAAGAGATTGTATTGAACACAAGTCTTGGATTATTGCCTTCTTCTTCTCTTTAATTCTAATTATTATTCTGTTTAAGTTATTCTTATTATTCAACCATATTAAATATTTATATTTATTTTTGTGTTTCTTTAACATTCTTAAAAAGATTCTTATTAGCACGGTTTAATATGGCAACTGATATTGTGAATAAGCCTATTGGAGTTGGTTTCAATGGCTCGCATTCTACCATTGCTATTGCTTTGCAATTACTTACAATGGTTAACCTTATTTGGTTTCCACCAATCACAGTGAGAAACCAAAGAAGTTCAATGGTATAAATTTCAAAAGGTGGCAACAAAAGATATTGTTCTATCTAACCACTTTGAATCTTATGAGATTCTTGATCAAGGATACTCCAAAATTACCTGAAGAAGAAATAGATATGCAAGTCATTAACATGGTTGAGACTTGGGAGCACTTTGATTACTTATGTTGAAATTATATCATGAATGGCTTGCATGACTTGTTGTATAGTGTACAAAAAATTGCAAAGCACTATGAGAATCCATAGATCATAAATATAATACGAAGTATGTTGGCACAAAGAAATTTGTTGTTAGCAGATTTCTTGATTATATAATGTTGGATTTTAAGATTATTACTAGTCAATTGCAAGAAATCCAAATTATCCTATATGATATTCTAGTTGAAGGCATGTTTCTAAGTAACACCTTCTAAGTGACTGTTATTATTGAGAAATTGCCCCCTTAGGTAGAAGAATTTCAAGAATTACCTTAGACATAAATGAAACGATGAAGTTGGAAGAGCTTATTGTTAAAATTGAAGAAGAAAATAGAGTTAAAGAGAGCAAGTCATTCGATCCTATTGCTGCTAAAGTAAATATTCAGGACTAAATCTAAGCTTGGCATAAATAGGGAAATCACAAAGCCTAAGTTTCAAAGGAAGCACTTCAATTGTGGAAAGCTAGGAAACAAATTTGCTGACTGTAGAAACTTAAAGAAGAAGAAAAATGAAAAGATAAACATGATATGATATCAGTGAAGATGTTTTAGATATGAACCTTGTAGCTGTTATTTTTGAAGTGAACTTGATCAGGTCAAATCTAAATAAGTGGTAGATTGACACTGATGCTACTAAGCACGTTTGCACAAATAGAGATTTGTTCACCATATTTGAACCATCTAAAGGGAAAAAATGTCAATGGGAAATTCTGCCTTTGCTCCTGTAAAAAGTCAATGAAAGGTGTTATTGTGAATGACCTTTGAAAAACTTTGGCCTTAAATAATTTTGTATGTGGTAGAAATACATAAGAATCTAGTATCTGGGTTATTGTTAAAAAAATATAGATTTTGCACGATGTTTGAATCTGATAGTGTTATTTTGTCCAAATCTAGAATATATTTTGGAAAAGGTTATACAATTAAAGGGTTGTTCAAGTTGTATGTAATGACTATTATCAATAAAGGAAACAACTCTTCCACTTATTTTCTTTAGACTTCTAAAATGCATTCTAGATTTAGACAAAATATGAAACACTAATTGGTGAATTCTGTGAACATTATAGAATTATACATGAAGTAACTCCACTTTGTTTTCCTCAATCAAATGGTATTGCTGAATGTAAAAGTGCATTAATGGTGATCAAAAAGTTCATTCTACATAGCACTTTGTTGCTTTAAAGGCTAAATACAACTCAAAGTTAGCTACTGCCCTTTCAATAATGGAAAAAATGATTTTTTTCCTACGGTGGATCCCAGAACTAGCATAAACATGATACCCTTTGTAACACACAATTGGAGGTGAGTTCATTTTCTTTGGACATTTAATCTGTTTTCGCATTTTAAACAGTTTTCTTTGCAAGTTCCTTCTGGCCCTTCTAACTCATATCAATTGCTTTTATCTCCATTCACTCTTGGATGATTAATCAGAGTGCATTTCTTTACTTTGTGATTCTGGCCATGTTCTTCCCTTCTACTTGTTCTAAAGTCCTGATATTTCATTTGCTTCTCATTTACATCTGTGCTTGTAAAATTGATGGTGGATTTTTAGCTATGACTCAAGAATTTTGAATCGTCTTCACTAGGTTAACTATTATCTTGTACGAAAGATTATTTGTTATGTTTTCCAGAACTTAACTTATCATCTCCTCCTTAGGTAGAAAGGGAGCCTCGACCTTAAGAATTTAGGCAAGAAGGCATACCTTGGTGTTATTTTATTTCCCAAAATGTTTTTGCCTTTAGTGGAGGTTCAATAAAAATGAAAAAGTTATTTATATTATTATCTGCATTAACACGGGATCAATTGTTCCATTTGCTTCTTTAAAAGTGGTGTTGCATGTTCCAAGTGCATTTCTTTTTGTCAATTATTTGGTCTAAATGACTTGGTAACTCACATGCATTTGAATTGTTACTCAATGTCCCCTTGTTAACTATTGTTATTGTCTTGTTATATATTATTTTTAGAACCACAATCACTATATTAACTATTGTTTTGACTCCCTTGTCAATTTTAAGATATTTTATTTTGTTTTGCTTTTCAAGTTAATTGTATATTTTAGTTATAAGGAAAAATGGGAAGTATTGGGAGTACAAATAATAGGACATCATAATCAGTGAGAAAAGAGAGAAACAAGGACGATCTATAATATTTAGAATTACATAGTTAAGGAAGTTGTGTGCCATATGTCTATTTAATGACTCATAAACTACATGAGAAGTTTGTTAGAATCATATTATTCTTGAATAACAGAAAATTTGGTGTTCACATTTTTACTATTATATTTGGTCTCCCTGTAATTGGAACAATATGTAACTTTAGCCTGAAGAAATTATAGTTAAAGAAGATGATGAGTTTTGTTATTTCTACTAAAAACATTATGTGGAATTAATAAGATCAACTTCATCTTTTCATCCAGTATGGTAATCATTTTATTATGATTTTAAGAAGATAAGCCTTATAAAGTACTTTGAGGATGACATTTCTTATGAAATTTGCTCCTTTTTTTTTTTAAAAAAATTCATCTTTGTCCTATTTCTCATTGTTTTCTGTGTATTTTTAGAGTTGGGAGAAAACAATTGACTACTACAGTCTTGGGTAAGGACAAATGCTTGCAAGTTCTAAACTAAGAACTTTAACATTTTCTGTGTATAAATAACATTTAGTTATCTTTGAAGTTAATTACTAATTTATATATATATATATATATATATATATATATATATATATATATATATAGTGTACCTTAAATATAAAGGGCTAAAATAATATATTTCAAAATACAAGTCCTTTCTCTTGTTGTCTATTTCACTAGAACATAGATGTGCCTTGAAACATTGACTACTATGTTGTTACTCAATTTATCATGTTTCTTCTTATGAAAGATGCTCATATTCTAAATATTCACAGTGATCAATTTTAAAATGGTATAGACGTTGAAGATGACTTAGTTATCTTGATATTTCTTTTAGGTCAATTCCCAACTCATTAACAATGTATGTACGCATGGATTGACAACACAGAAGGTTCTTCTTTCACCTCACTTGCAACGTGTTTTCGTAAATTTATTTTCCATCAACGTTCTAACTTTTTGTAAGTATTTTAATTTTGATGTTGAATTTTGAAGTTGGAATAAGCAATTTTTGCCACCAAAAAAAATATATATATATATAGTTCTATGTCAAAATTTGTCATACATTTCTCTCTATTTCCAACGCAATTGCTCTAGATTTCTATTGTATTATTGTATAATAAATGCCTACATATCTTTAACGCCTTCTGTGCACTTATTTGATTTTAGTATTACTATTTCATTCAACTTATGGGTTAAAAGGTATCACACATGGCTTTAGAATGTACTCTGTAGTCATACCCAAACATGGTTGGTATCCTTATTTTACTTATTTAGTGATTGACTTTTGGATTATTTATTTTTGAGTTTTTTTTATTGGTCTTCCAAAATCTTGAAATCATTATATCACAGGTTTTGTCTCTTGCAGGGCCTTTGCTTTTTTATTAATATAGAATCTAATCCAAATTGCAACAATTTATGTGTTAAACGAGGGAGAAGGGTTTACTTTGTTACTGCCTTATGTCTATGGCTTATTCTCATAATTCTTTTGATGGTCGACCAAATAGATGTGATGGATAAGTTGATAGTTAAGATATCCAATGATCCAAATTGGGAAATTGTAGTAGGTTTATGCAGTAATTGTATAGTATTAATAATTTTATTTCCTAAAAAATGATAGGTTGATAATAGTGTAATACTTATTAATATCTTTTTGTTGTGTATTGAGACCAAAAAAAAAAAAAATCTCTAATTTTTTCTTGTCTTAAATGCATAGGTGATAATATATAGTGGGCCAAAAATTATTCCATCAACTGCAAAAACTACCATAGTTACATGATTTGAATCTTGAAAAACTCAGTCTTTGAGTGTCACCGAATTCAAGAAATGCAATGTCAACAAAAATTGTTTGGTTGAAGTCTTAATTTTTCTAAAGTCTTAAATGATGATCGCTAAAACAAAGCATTTGGCCCTGTAGGAGGTAGCAATTGGAAGAACCAAATGGAGGTATATGCCTTGCCCTAAAAAAATGTAGGTTACCTGCCTTTCGTCATGGTGAATTTGGCTTTGGTATTTACAGTAAGGAAAAATCAGTATGGAGCAAATATGGCGCTGATAGCATGAATTCATTAATAAATATATAATCTTCTGAAGACAAAAAGATATAATAGAGAGCGGAGAGAAACAAGAATTGTATTCTTGCAAGTTTTTGAAGACTCACAAGTTGGTAGGAGGGTGGAGATTATTGGATGTTTGATAGAAGAGCTAATGAGCGAGAGAGATCTGATGGTATATAACTCATAGGAATTTTGAACTTATATTTTCATGCAACAATTAATTATACAATTCGCAGGCTATAATTGTGAATTTGGTTTCAAGTATAATTTATTCCACTTTATATATAATGTAATATAGGTCTACAATTCAAGTCATTCCTTTTAAGTAATGCTGCTGAACAATTTCAGATTTCCATCCTCATTTTTGTTTCAAAAAACAAACATTAGATAGAATAAAACTTTAACCATTCAAAGGACCAAGATTCAAACTGGTGTGGTTTCTTAATTTTGGACTCAACAAGAAAATATGATTTTTGTAAAGCATAAGGCTAAGGCTGCAGGATTAGAGAAAATTAATCTATTTATTCATAAAACAATCAATCATAGTGTTTCAAGCACATAATAAAATTCAAGATAAAATTTGTACTACTAACACTAAGTCTAGACCTCTACATCTAACAAGGAAACGTAAAATAATCTAAACCAAGAATAAACTACTCTTTAAAACAAACACATTAATATAGTAAGTATAGAATAAATTATGTTTTTTTCACAAAAGAAGCTGCTTGTGCAAATACTAACATAGGAATGCTGATTTTCTTATGGGGATATTGGCATCATTGTATGCATCATAATTCTATTGTAGTTTTCTTTCTAATACTTAATATTAAACAAATTACAACTGTAAAAAGAAGGCCAAACTCATGAAATCGTTTTATCTAAAAACATTATTTTTTTTTGCAAACAATATTATATGAGGAAGATTTCTAATTTCTTGTACAACTTTAATTTGTGGTTAAAAATTTAACATTATCATTTGAATTACATTTTAAAGTTAAGTTTTCATAAGAATTATGAGCATTAAGAAATCATTACACATATCAAATGGTGCTATTGCTTCCAATACATAAATGAGATATAAATGTATAGTCATGATATTTTATTAGTGTAAATGACTAAAGTTTAAATTTAGTGAAGTAATATTACATATATAAAGAGTGATTTTTATTTTTAATTTTATCTGCTAACTATTTTATTAGAAACAAATACTAATATTATAAAATTTATACAATTGAAACTATTAATTACTTTTGATATAGTTAATATTTTATTTATAAATTTTATTAAATAATAAAATTACACAAATTATATTTAAAGACGGGCAAAGTCTCCACGTGTAGAGCAGAGACATCAACTATTATGTATTAAATTTCAAAAGTTAAGTCACAAAGAGATATACATTCAAAAATCTTTTATGGAAAACCATTTGCATTAAAAAAAAAAAAAACAAGTACTCTGGATACTGGATTTCTTCCATAATTGGCAAAATGGAAAGATAGTGGAAAACAAAGATGGAAAGCGAAGCTCAAACAAAAGAGTTTCAATTGAAGCAAAGAGCAGCATCGCTTGCTTCAAGGGAAGCACCGACCCTTGTGATGACCATAACAAACGTTGTAACTTCTGAAAGGAAGCGGCACCACTAGAGATGGTACAAGAAATGCCTCTTGGTCAAAGAAACTCAGCAGGAAAAACTTTTGAGAGAAAGCAGCGCCGCTCATGCTAAAAGAGGCCATGCTGCATATTGTCTGTTATGATACGACCTAACAAGAATTTCAACTGAATTCTAGGGATTCCAAATGTCCAAACTATACAGGAAGACATATTTGGATGTCTAAAGGATAACTACAACATAAGGACTCAAGATCATAGTTTCAAATAACAACAAACATTCATAAAGAAGTAATCAATTTGAATGTAATACGGTTTCATCATGCCATTAAGAATAATAAATACTTTTGTATGAATTCTAGTGCCAAGCATTTAAAACACTTTAGACCAACAATTACTCCAACAACCAAATGCCATCTTTAATACACAAAATATTTACCAAACTTTAAATGCTTCTAAAACATTATACTCCCTCCGTCCCATAATATAAGTCGTTTGACTTAATTTCACACATATTAAGATTCTTAAAAACAAGACGACTTTATGTTTTTTCTTCCTAAAACACCCATATTTAAATGTCTTGGAAACAAGAGAAGATAGGAGGGAGAAAGAGAAGGAAAGAGAATAATAAATAAGGACAAAAATGTAAAAACAGCTTCAAAACCTTCTTGAAAAGTCTCCAACGACTTATAATTTAGGACAACAAAAGTAGCTTCAAATGACTTATATTTTGGGACGGAGGGAGTATATATGTTGAATTATACTTGGGATAAGATGTTGGATAACTGATATCAATCTCTAACTACTATTTCCAGTTAGGAAAAGGGTCAGAATAGAGATTAAGTATTGTATTCCCTAGCACAAGGGTCAGAATTTAGATAGGTTTAGGGAATCTCCATGATAACTAACCACAAGTATCAGGCATCCCAAAAGTCACTTAAATAGAAACTTCAAACTTTCACAAATTCATGAAGCCATGCATTAAACTCATATACATATGTATCCTTAACATTAAAGAAATCATAATATATCATACTCAATTTGAATTTATACTCACAACATAGTATTTTCATAAATTCAAAAGTTATTAAATTTCCAAAAAATGAATAATAAAAAAATACTGTAAAACCTTCTTACCTGGACTATCATGAAGTCAAAGCAATCCTCCTATTGGCTTCCAAAAATCTCTAATCACCTATAAACTTCAAATTTGTGGACTAAATCAGAATTTAGACGCGTGCTAATTTCTTCTTAAACAATCAGAATTTAGACATGTGCTAATTTCTTCTAAAACAATCCTACAAAGTATCCTTCCTACATTAGAAATTGTAAACCTAGGAATGGTGAGGAATCCATCTAAGGAAGGATTAAATCGTTAACTTATCTTAGTTTTGAGTTTCAGATTCTAATATCTTCTTCAACTCATTTTTTCCATTGTTCTCCCCTTTAATTGCATGGATACTGAAATGATGTGATAATCATCAGAAATCTAGTGTAACTAAATGACAGAATTCTTAATAAAATTAACGAATTCCTAATTAATAAAATAATACTAGTTAATAAGCCCTTAACATAATATATAATTGACTCTAAGACTTATGGTTAAAAGCCCACCTATTTAAGATAAAGGCTATGAATTAGGGAAAGCCCAAGGAACATATGGAAGGTCTTTGGGCTCACAAAAGGTCCACTTTCATGGCCACAAAGAAAAGTTTTCTCTAAGAAATGAGATGACAAAGGGCTTTGGGGCCTTAACGGTTTGTAGTTTTCTATGGGGCCTTAAAATGCTATTTTTCAGCTATAAATGAACAAATTAAGAAGCATTTTTCTCATCCACCTTACTATAATTGGATGATTCTTAGGTAGATTTTATACACACAGAATGGCAAAAAACATTGCAAAGATTGCAGTATTTGATGAATTGGGATTGAGGACCATATGCCAAAATTATCAACCTAACCCTTTGTTATGGTTGAGAACAAGAGAAGAAATAAAGAGTAAATTAAAGAATTTATCGCTCAATAAAAAATATTTGTATTAATTAAATTATTATTTTGAATTAATGAGTAAAATACTTACTAATCATCATTGCTTTATTAACTCAACTGTGATTATATTGCTTATTAGTGCTTAAGAATCAAACAAAGCATGCGCCCTCTCATCTATTATAAAGTTATTTATTTATTTTTTTTTAAAAAAAACATGCACTTTTGACTGAAACAAAGAAGTGTTGATGATGCTTTTCCCCATATGTTGTGTTTGTAGATATTTCGAGGAGATTCCTATGACCCGAGGCAATGGTGGAGTCATGTCCAATGGAGCAAGTCCTTTATCTTGCAGTACGACACTGATGAGTTGAAATAATAGAGGTAGGGGAAATTGGCTTTTCATGGGCTGGCTATTTTGAGGATTGGGGTTGCCATTCCCAAGTGGAGAGAAGCCAAAGAGAGACTATTATCTTGGTGTCCAAAACTTAAAATAATTATTATTAAATTTTAATTTAAAATAATTATTATTTTTTAAAAATTATTATATACTCATAATATAATTTATTATTTTTCTAATTTTATTTGAGCTTCATCTTACCTCTACATATTTAATAATTTTTATTATATTTAAATAAATTTATATCAAAACAATTCCTATTTAATATTGCTTTTGTTATAAAAATAATAATGTGGCTATTTATTTTTTCAAAATTATTCATTTATTTTGAAGATAGATGAACCAATGTAAAAGAAAATCCACATCATCACAAAATGATACTAAAGTCATAATTTTTCTCCGTCATCATCTTCATGAAGATTTAAAAGTGAAATACTTTATCGTGAAAAATTTACTTATGTTGTGAAATAATTTGAAAGAAATATTTAACCATAAAAAATAGTCATCCTTTCAGAAGTATGATATGCTTGGATGCACCTACGATTATAAGATTTTAAATCTGTCAATAAGTATAATTTTGCGATAATTAAATTTTTTAAAATTTTCATTCATCTTTTTTTTTCCTATACACATTGCGGCAATCAAATTTTTAAACAACTTAGGAGATTTTAAGAGACTTTAAGAATTTCGCCTTCACATAGCATTCCTTTATGACTTGACGGGTTGCATAGTTTGACGGAGTTAGAATGGAAGAGGGATTTTAAGGATTTAGAAATATAAGAGTTAATACAAATTTTTTTTCTTGTCAAAATAATAGTTTAGGAATTAAAAATTTAATGATTTGAGAATGAAATAGTCAAATAGTAATAATGACCACACAAGACAATTATAATTTAAGAGTATAAATTTAAGTTCTAGGGGTATAGATTTAACCATTCCTTTTAAATTTTTATAAATATTAAAAAAAATTAATATGTGTGGATTATTTAATTAATAATTATTTGAAAACGCATTGAAAAATTCTTTAAATGTTAGATCGAGTAGAAGCACTTGCAATAATATTCCGCATTAAGACATGGGAATAAAGTGTGTTTGTTCAAGTATGGAATTTGGTTCAATTGAAGGGATTGTTGTTGAAAATAAATCATTAATTATGGTTATTTAATTATATCAATTTCTATAAAGATGTTCATGATCTTAGATTCTTAGCAAACGTGAGCTTCATTGTTATTCCTCTTATTTTCCTAGAATAACTTGTAGTGGCAAAATTTAAGAGCATTACTACTATACATTATTGGATGTAGAATTAGTCAACACTAATTTTATGATATAAAAAGCAGTGGAAATATTATTAATTAGAGGAAATCTATGCTTGGTTTAGCTTCATATATCAATTTAATTTGATTCCAAGTGCTTTATACACACAAAATACTTATGAGAATTTGCAAAGAAAATGCATGGCAAATGAAGATTAAAAAAAAAAAGGCTCATAATGGTCAAGATATAATACCAATTCTCATGAGAATACTTATCCATATCTCAGAAAATTGAGGAGCTAATCCCCAGGTTGATCCTCCTCCAAGTATTTAACTAGAATGAAAAAAAGAAAAAAGAAAAGTATTAGTGATACTTGCATGAAATATCAAGTTAGAATTAAACCATCAGACAATAGCTTCTTGTTGTCATCTAACAAATAAATTGCAATTAAGTCCATGGGGGTTTTTTTTTTTAATATACAAAGTCCACTAGTTAAAATTGGTTTTTAAATTTAAATTGCTGCAAAAGTGGCTTTTATGGCCACTAACTTTTGTAACCAACATATTTTAATGAAAAACAAATATTATGAAACATAATGCCTGTAAAAATATTATGATCAAAATTGTATTACTTTATTAAAGAGTCATTGTTTCACTAAGAACATAGTAGATATATAAGTTACAGGAGTTATGTATTATTTATGAAGAAAATTTCGTAATTTCATGACTTATAATTTAATGACTTATAAGTGAGTTAGAAAAAAAGAAGATCAAGTGGCCTACATACCTTGATCATAGGCAATATAACTTAAGGATTACTCTAATTATCAAGGTAGAACGTTTTATTTATATATTTTAAAAGTATATTTAAAAAATTTCTCTTTTATTTTCTAATTTTTAATATCACTATAATCGTGTTATTCTAACATATACTATCACACATCCTTTAGTATTCTAACAAGAAGTATAATACATGAATCTTTCATTCTCAACTAAGTGCAATAAACCCTCTTATCATGTTTTTTGCAGTCCATGGGATGAAAAGGACGCTCTCAAGAAACTGAGAGGAAAAGGCATATGCATTGTTGAATATCAACCCTTTGAAATCTCTCAATGAAACATTTGGATCCATGAGGAAAATTGAAGTGTATACGGCTCTTTAATTGATATCCATCTTCCACAGCTACCCTTAAACGTATTCCATATTCCACAGCATTATTCTACCATCATTTTAGATTCAAAAAATTTCTTTCCACTCATGAGTCACTGTCTGTTCATTCAAATGTATAAAAATGGCAATATTCTGCCTTGTATTTTATTTCTTTTTTGTATGTATTGGGATGGTGCTACGATGTTTCCACCAAATTTCACATTCTATTCGTGAGATTATAATTCACACATATCCATTCTATATTACATTTTGCAAGAAGATGGAGAAGATCAAGAAGAAAAGTTTGGTGCCAAGAGCTACATCATCTATTGCTTGACTCTTGTCTTCTTTAAAAAGTGCATTGTGCTTTATATATGTTCTTTTTTTTTTATTTTCCTTAATACATTGGGGATGAGAAATGGAGATATAAATTAAATTTAAAACCTACCTATCACTTGGTATGGAGTGTTTTTAAGCAACTTAGCTACTACCTTCTCACTAGTTCAATATATGATACCTGAACCATCAACATACTTGATATTAACTCTCTTTTTTTTAATTATTAAATATTAGCTTGCTAGTCCGACTCTCTTTCTCGATGCTTTATTGTTGCACTACCTGCTTTGGCCCTATAAAAATGTTAGAGAAACACAAAAACAAATATAAATATTTAATATGACTGAATAATAGAAATAACTTAAAAAGAATAACAATTGGAATTAAAGAGGAGAAGAAGATAACAATTTGAGGTTTGTTTTAAATATAATTTTCTTAAAATAGATTTGTCCCTTCTAATAAGTGTGCTCAAGGTTGAAGTGGACGTTTGTTAATTTCCCAGAATACAAATGGCACGAGAAGCGGTTAGCACGAGGTTCTTCACTTAATGAACTTGAATAAACTAAAAATGTATTATATATAAAAGAATGCTTATGTAGAGATATGAAAAAGACAAGGAGATTTTCTTATTGTTTGATATCTTTTTATCTCTGCTCTTAAAAAGAATAAGAGGTGCTTATTTATAGATAGGTAAGTGGTAAGATTATGATTATATGGCATTAAATGATCATAGTATTCTAAACAATATTAATTGAATTCTTCTTCAAAATTTTAGGCAACTATTCATATCTATATTTAAGATACATGGAATAGTTGCCACACTAAAGTGGATACATCTCCTACTTTCATCTTTTATGGTAAAACATTGAAACAATTCATTCACCCATTCATAATCCATGCCAATTTCCAACAATTCCACAAATGAATGAAATATTATTTTAACTTCAACTTGACATAGTGTTCCACAAATGAAAACCTGCACAAGATAGTTAGGTGTTATCCTTTAAACAATCTCTTATGAGATATATGCACTATACTAACTATTTAGTACATACGCTATATATATCTTTGAACTATCCTACTTTCTTGTGTAAATGAAATATATACTTCACACAATATCAATTTTCAAGCTTGTTCAGTTCTCATAATTATGTTAATTTAGGCCATGAACATTAACTTGGTTCTACAAGGGTTTCTAGAGAATTGAACCTCACACAATTCTTCTTTTGAAACAACCTCAATTTTTTCTCACATAAGTAATTTACTAAAGTCTCGAGTAATTAATCACTTACTTAAGAATCATTAAAGCAAAACATTGCTATCCTATTTATTACTTCAAAGTCACAATTTCGTTAGAGAAATGGGTTGAGATTATCTCCCGCTATAAACACATTAAGTCTTATAATTAGGTTGTACTATTGAACCTAAATCTTGGGATCTCCTAGCAACTAGGTTCGGTTTCTTTTATAACACTTATTCTTTTACGAGTTTTAATCTTATTCCCTTTATCATCTTTTTAACTAACTAATCTCATTCCCTTTGTCACCTTTTTAACTAACTCTCTATTCAACCTTTTAGTTAATAGATCTGCAATATTCTCTTTTGACTTCACATAGTCAGTAGGGAAAACACTTGTTGATGGAAGTTATATAATGGTATTCTGTCTTCAATGTATGTATCTAGATTTACTATTATATATGTTACTCTGTGCTCTTCTAATAACTAATTGACTATCACAATAGATACAAATTGGTGGCACGAGATTTTCTCATTTTGGAATGTCCTATAAGAAATGGCATAAACATTCAACATCTTCACCATATTTATCTAAATTTATGAATTCGAATTCCATTATAAATCTCAAAATAGCATTTTGTTTTGAGGACTTCTAAAACACAGCAACACTAACTAATGTAAACACATATCCACCAATAGAATTTGAAGCTTTTATATTGGATATTCAACTTGCATCAATTGATCCTTCAAGAACAGCTGAATATGAAGTATAATAGTCCAAAATTGCGAATATATCATAAACACTTGTTGCTACTTTCCAACGGTCTGCACTCAGATTACTTATATATCTACTAAACTTACTAACTGCATATGCATACAATATCTAGTCTAGTACAACTCACTAAATATATTAGACTTCTAATAACTCTAGAGTATTTTACTTGAAAAATACGCTCTCTTTTATTCTTAGATAAAATGAGACTATTGTCTAATGGTGTTCTAGAATAACCAAAATCCTTCCTGTTAAACTTTTCAAGAATATTATCCACATAATGAGATTGGCTCATGATAAAACCATATATTAATCTTGTGATTTTAATTCCTAATATCGCATTAACAACTCACATCTTTCATGTCAAATTTTGAATTCAACATGTTCTTAGTTGATTTGACCAACTGATCATTACTGCCAACAATAAGCTTGTCATCTACATAGAGACATAAAACGATATAGCCTTTTCTGTCTCTTTTGTACAAACACATTTGTCACACTTAGTGACTTTGCATCCATTAGTAATCATTGCACTGTCAAATTTCTCGTGACATTTCTTTGGTATTTATTTTAAGCCGTACAATGATTATACCAATGTATAGACTTTCTTTTCTTTTCCAAGAACTATGAACCAATCCTATTGTTCTATATAAATTTCTTCATCTAAATCCCCATTTAGGAGAGCCATTTTTGCATCCAACTGATGTACCTCAAATTTCTTAATGTTGCAATTGTAATAATTATTTTAATGGAATTTATTCTCATCACAACATATAAGTATGAAAGTAATCTAAGCCTTTCCGTTGCTTGTAACCTTTGATTACAAGTTAGGTGTTATAAAGGACCTTCTTAGGAATTCATAACCTAAGTATAATTTTTTGGTTCCTTTTCTAATAGATAAGTTAGAAAATCATGTCCAAATGATTTTTTCACCCATACTATTTTGCTGCACCTTGGCTCAAAATCATGAGTTGAGTCAAGACTTTTACTATGATGTCCTTGATTCATAGTATCAAATATTCACTTTGATGAATTTATTCCACTATTGGATTTACAAAGAAATATATTTTCAAAAAATGATGCATTCCTTTATTCCATTGTCATTTTCTTGTGTATTCACGAGAAAATGAATCATTTTGAAGTTGGAATTAACGAAAGAAAACATTTTTCCTTTGAAGAGACGAGGGGGACAAAAGAGGGAGAGATAAACGAAGGGTGGGGGATTCAGAAACGTAAGAAAAGGAAGATAGAGAGGCAAATGATGGGGACCAAATCTTCATCAAATCTGAGCCACATATACCAAATTTAAACATATCTCAACCATTAAAATTCATAGTGATATTGAAAGAATAAATAAAAAATATTATAAAATGACTAAAATATCCGTGACGACTAATTAAATTTACCTTATAAAAAGTAATTTGAAATTATTGATGAAATCTCACCCATTCAATGTAAGATGATAAAATTTAGACCATTAAAATTTAAAAATCTTGAAGGAAAAATTAATAAAAATTTATTAAATAATATTTTATGACTATTCGATCCGCTCTTCACTTTTAGTATATACATTTAGATGTAACATACTCAATCCTAAACGAGTTATCTTTCCTTATTGAGTTAATGAGTTTATTTTCATTATTAACATTTTTGTAGGTTCTCAGTAAGAAGGTAAGTAACTTGAAGAATGATTTGATGAAGAGCTTGAGTGACTGGATTTGAGGCTTTATCTTGTGTACTTTGAGATATTTTGGATATTCTATTGAGTGCCAATTATGTATTGAACATTTTTTTTGAGTTGCAAATTTTGAGTTTTTGTACTTGGGTAAGTTTAAATGTTCCTAGACTTTATTTTGTAGTTGGAAAATTTCCCTTGATGTAATTTCCAAATGGGTCGTGCGGAATTAGTTTAGCATGTTTGAGGTTTAACATTCCATTTTGGATAATGTCATGTCATCCTTCGGTGCAGTGCATAACACCTTTTTACCACTTTTTGTTTCTATTTATTTCCAGACTCGAGTGCTTTTCAGCAATGTTGCTGAGGAAAAAGGGGAAAAGGAGTAGACAATGTGTAAAGCTTGTAGTCATTCTCAGTATTTCCCAGTGATGAGAGCAGTAATCTGAAACAGCGAAAAGAACTGGAAAAGAAGCCTTTTGAGATACCGAATAGAAATTGTTTCTTTTGAGAAATACATTGACAATCCCTTGTAATGAGATTTGTAATGAGATCCTGAAAGTTATCCAAACTACAGCTTATGGAGGACCAAGTGAGAACCATGCTGAGGCTGCATGGTCACTATTGTTCGAGGAGCGTGAGTATAAGATGCAGACAGTTCAAAGGAAAAGCGCTGCAGGATCATTGCCATGGCTAATTTTGCTTCTACCATAGCGAAGTTTTGTCCAATGCATATTCGAGGTCCCCAACCAAATGGAATAAATGCAACCTGACCCTTTGTTGCATTCAAAACCCCTTCAGCAAACCTCTCTGGATTGAATTGCTTGGCATCATCACCCCATATTTCTCTATCATGATGCAACAAAATAACTGGCAATGTGACCAAACTCCCAGCAGGCAAAGAATATTTTCCTAAATTTGTGTCTTCGTGAACCCTTCGATTCATTGAAACTAATGGTGGATATAACCTTAAAGTCTCGTTCAAAATCATGGTCACCTGTAATAACATTGCTGTTAGAGTTGCTGTTTTGATCAAGACAGTTGGCCTAATACTTCTCTTACAAGTTCGATTAGATCAAAGCAGCAAATTTGACACCAGTGAATTTTCAAGACTTTACACTTACAATCTTAAGGTGATTGAGGCCTTCAAATTCTGGTTGATTCCTGCCGAACACTTGCAAGACCTCTTCTCTGGCACGGGATTGCCAGTCTTGATGCTTGCTAAGCAAAACCATAGTCCAAACAAGCAAGACAGAGGTGGTTTCTTCCCCAGCAAAATAGAAGAGTTTGCACTCTTCGATAACATCATTGATGGTCATGCCAAATTTCTTATCCCCATGTTGTTGAATTTCTTTGTAGTTCGACTCCAATAATATACCCAATAAATCATCATTACTGGCTTCCCCTGCTTGCATTGCCTTCACTCTTTTGTCCACAATATCTCTAATTGAATCTTCAACAGTTCTTTTGATGTACTGCATTCTTTTGTTTCTCTTAGTAGGCAAAAACCTACACATAATATGAGTAATAGGAAAACTTAGTTAGGAAGCAAAATATCAGGACAAACAGATGAAATTTTTTCCTTCTGATAAAATTTTTTTCTGCAAATTTGACAGTAAAAATGATTTTACCTATATCCAGGTATGTATAATATTGTCCTCGCAACAGTCATAACATGGTCTGCCTGTTCCCTTTGGAGTTCAAATATCTTTTTTCCTTCTTCAAAGCTACTGCCAAATGCTGTACGCGAAATCGCATCACTAGATAAGTCCTGAAGATGAGGCCAAATATCCAACTCTCCTGATCCTTCTGGTGAAATAATTTCCTCCCATTTGCTCAACATCTCACTTGCACTCAAATGGAAAGCAGGCAACATATGCTTCATGTAAAAATATTGAAAAGATCAGACCCATCAGTACTAAAATAGGATATCATTACTCATCAGTAAGAGTTCTTTAATGATCAGAATCTGGACAAAAGTAGCAGTAAACAAAACCTTAAGCTTCTCTACATGGAAAGCTGGAGTGATTATTTTTCGATGTTTCGTCCATTTATCGCCTTCATAGCTTACTAGCCCTTCTGCCAATAATTTGGTAAGTGCATTAGAATGAGGCTTTTGGAAGATGGTATATTTGACCATGACTTCCTTAGCAAGTTCGGGCTCCAGGATGAACACAGATGGATATGGTCCCAGCCACATAAAGGAATTAGTACCTGAAACTCGAGATTTTACAGAGTTTAGTTAACAACCAAAAATAAAAAAATGAAAAGGGGTTGGGTTGAAGACAGAATTACCATATTTCTTGAAGGTTTTGACGAAGAAAGGAATGACCCGAGGCACGATATCATCTGAGAGACTGATGGGCTTGGAATTAGCCTCTCGAAGCATCATCCCCAGTTCATTCAAGTCACCGAGAAATGGTTTGTAGGGGTTTCCATTAAGCCCTTGTCCGCTAAGGAACTTCTCCATCCTTTTTGGCTTCAATAACATGAAATTCAACACTTTCCATGCTAAAATCAGAAGAGTAAGAACACAAGAACCTGCAACGAAGCTGTACGGAATCTCCATTTTCTGCTCTGGGATGAATTGATAACAGGGGCTTGCTTTCGCTATCTTCTAATATGGGCTAACGGAACGGGAAATCTTGGATTGGGATTTGAAGATTGTTAAAAAATATGCCGGCCTGTAATTGAGTTGTACAAAGCCTAAACCAGAAATGTATAATCAAATTAGAAAAACTAGACGCACACGGCACAACTCATCAGTTAGGACAACTTGACACAGTAGGACTTGGAAGAAATAATCTATCTTATAAAAAATAATTTATTAAGCAACTAAACACAAAACAGTCAAAAGTTGTAAGAAATATTGAATAATTTAGCTTATAAAAAATAAATCTATTATCTAAACTATTATAAGAAACGCAAAACAGTTCCCTTATAAGAAACAAATCTACTACCTAATGATGTGCAAGACTGGAGATGACTAGAATTGGATATGATACAATGTTCAAAACAATCTAACTTTGCCTACAATATTCATTTAATTTTTTTGTTTTTTTCAAAATAAATATTTATTTATATTTTTAAATATATTAATCATTAATATTTTCCTATCTTACTCATCATTTAATATAATACATGTATGAGACAAAAAGAGAGATAGCAATAAGAGCAATTAATTTGGAAAGAGAAAAGAATATTTATTAGGGTTATAATTGAAATTTTATATAAAAAATATCATTATTTTCAACCCCTTACTCTGTGTGCAAATGGTCACTAATGAATGTCTATTTTGAAACGGATGAAATATTATTTTATATTCGTTTCTTGAGAATTGTCATTTATTCCCAACACAGTATATTTTTTCTCTTTAGACCTACTGAACCTCACATATTTAATAATTTTTTACAAAATTTATTTCAAACTAATTCTTATCTAATACTCGCAATCTTGATCAAAATCTTTTCCATTGCTCCAAAATTGAAGGAAAGATGAAAAATGTTCAGATTTTTGAGACCCAAACAATGGATGTTCTTTGTTTCACTCACTACATATTCACAATGGAGGAACATCCTCTGCTCCAAGCAAGAGAAAACTTGTTCTTTTATGCAAGTGAAAGCAAGCCAAATTGGCGGGTCACTTGCTCCTAGGGAGGCCTTGACAATACGATAGGCATGTTTAGCATGATAGAAGGAAGAATACTTATTCCCTACTTAAGGAGGGAATTAAGTTTACCCTCACTCCCATGACCCCTAGTGAGGTGAACAAAGATCAAAGAATCATGAAGGAGCAAGAAAAGAAGAAGGGAGCGTAGGATGTTAAGCCAAAACAAGAAATTGAGAGGAGAGAAAAAGAGAGGCAAGAAAAAGAGTTTGGTATGAGTGAGCAAAGACAAGAGAGGGGAGGTAAAAGAAAAGTGAATTTCTTTGCAAAAGAAAGTGATGTCATAGAGACTAAAGAAACTAAGGAACCGATTATTCTTCTTTTATGCAAGTGTTCTTATGTTTCTACTAATGATTTTTCATTGTCTTTACCTAATGAGATTGCAGTTGTTCCTCAAGAATTTGAAGTTGTTTTTCTAAAAGAGGTGGTCAACCGAACACTTACCCAATTCTTGCAGACCATAATCAAGGAGAACTTGACCAATTGGGAGGAATGCTGGACGCACCTTGAGTTTGTTTGCAAAAGGACTTTTCACTCCACCACTTTTTATTCTCCTTTCGAAATTGTGAATGTTTTTAATCCCCTAACTCCTTTCGAATTGATTCCCTTACTTGTAGGTGAACGAATGAACTTTGATAGAGCTAAGAAGGTGACAATGGTAAAAGCATTCCATGTAGATAATGGCAATGATTCGGAGACGAATCCTTTTCAAGAAGGGGGAGATGATGAAACTCCACTTCATCATGGAGGTCAAGATAAAGGAGGGGGAGGTGTGGCCATGTAAGGACAAGGGCTGGCGACGAAGACGAATGAAACTCGTCCAAAAAGGAGGCCGCCAGAAGACGGTCGGCGCCGGCTCTAAGCAGCCAAATCGGCACCAGCCTCATTCTGCTCAACAACAGGTTCATCTGTTGTTCGACCGCCCGAAAACAGAACATAGCCGGCGCCGGCTGTGATGCCCAAACCGGCGCTGGCTGCACCCTAGGCAGCCGACAACTGTTTTGCGTTTTAATATTTTTCTCCGATTTTCTTCACTTGTAATTGCTTATAAAGACTTATTATGACCCAAAACTGTAATTAAATCTCAGGGATTACTTAGCTAGGGTTAGGATAGTATAAATAGCATATTTAATGATTTAAAAACACAATACACTTTACTTGAATTCAAAATTTGAGAAGAGAATCTTGAGAGGCCCTAACCTCCTTATTCATCTTGTTCAAGACCAAGCTAAAGAGTTAGTCCTCCTTTTGTAAAAGTCTATAAATCTTTTGGATAATCCAATGTTGTTTCTTTGAATAGGTCTTAGTTGCTTTGTTCCTTTAAGGTTTGTTTGAAATCCAATATTTGGGTGCCTATTTTCTCTATTCTATTTGTTCTTGTTTGCCTTTGTTGCTTCAAGGATATTATGGTAAGATTATAGTGGAACTTTCTACTCATCTTGAGGGTCTTTGAGGCTTTATTCTTCAAGGGTTTGAAAGAGTGTAGGTAGTTATTTGATTTTCTCTTTTTTGGTCACAAGAATCTCTGTTTTTTGTTCCTTTGAGTTGAGTTGAAACATAGCCAACAAAAACACCCATAACACCAAGAAAAGCCACCAAGAATTCGTATCAAAGAGTTTGGTATCAGAGTAAGGAAATCTTTGATTCCCATCAAAGCTTGAAAACAAGAAAAAGAGCCCTACAAAGTGAAGAAAAAGAAAACAGAGAAAAATCCCGTCACTCAAAAAATTGCTCCAAAAAGGTCTTGAAATTTTTGTTATATCTTGAATTTTCTATTGAGAAATTGCTCCTTGATGTTGTTATAATCCTTGGGAACAAATTTATCTTGTGATTGTGTTGAAAATTGGCTTGAATGTGGGTGAAAATTCTGGTTGTTCTTAAGTGATGAGATTGCAGTCAAGGTGTTTGATAAATGTTCTATGAGAATGTTTTTTGCTATAATTGGGAATTTTTTATTCTTAATTTTCATTTTTTGGGATATTGAGACTTAGTATATTAGTCTAATGTTGAATTCCATGTTCATTGAACTCAATTTCTCTATTGCACACTTGTGACCATCTTGTTATTCATCATTCTAGTTCTAGTCGTTCTTATTTCTTTGTTCTTGATAATTCGTGATTGTTTCTTGCTTAGAAGTGTTTCTTGTTCTTTTAGTGTTTGTTCTTGTATTGATTGAATCCAATTTTCTTAAAATTCTTGATTAAAAACTTGTTTGTTTGAGGTGCCCAATAAGTGTTTGTTGAAATTCTCCTAAGACCCCTTAATTGGAGAATTCTTTTGATTTGTGTAATTTACTTAGTTGGACTAAATCTTCAGCTATTGGGGAGAATTGTGATTGAATAAGAAGGTTTGAGTGTTGAGAAAAAGGCAAAAGGGAGAGCCTAATATTAAAAAAGCTTAAGAGAGCAAACACGAGCGTGGAGTGATCAACCTTAAGAGCCAACACGCAAGGAAATGCAGTGAGGATCTATTTTTCTTTCTAATCCGTTTGTGTTGCAGGTATAAGTAAGCAAATATTCCATCACCATGGCCCATGATCAAGAAATCTCTAGGCCTAACTCAAGTGGATCTAGTAGACCTCAAGAAAAACAAATTGATGCTAGGGAGCTGCGTGATGATTTGTAAACTATGATGAGGACAATGCAAAGCGAGTTTCAAAACATGACAAGGGAGTTGATAAATCATCTTGGACAATCTTCTACCGTTGCACAAAGGAGAGGCCAAGAGCGTTTTGAAATGCCAAATCTAAGGATAAGAGAAGGAGATGCCCATACTCCTCCGTTACATGCCCAATAAGGGGAAGAATATGATGAACACTCTATTGGGGGTTTCCAACAAGCTCCTATGAGAGGAGGAAGACATAGCTTGAGAGGAGAATGAGGTAGAGGCCAAGGGAGGAATGGATGGAACAATATAAGGGGACTAGAAAGAGAATTTGAGGGAGTTGATGAGGTTATGATGGGGAACAAGTTGAGGTATTTGGGGAACAACATAGAGGATGGGTCCATATAGTAGGAAGGAGAAAAGGAAATGATGTGGAGAGAGAGTTGAGCCATATTAAATTGAAAGTGTCCATATTCTATGGCAAGAGTGACCTCGAAGCTTATTTTGAGTGGGAAAGCAAAATGGAGATATTTCTAGAAAGCCATAACTATAGTGAGAGGTCAAAAGTGAGGTTGGCTATTTTGGGATTTTCAGAGTATGCCTTGGTATGGTGGGAGCAAGTTAGTGCTCAAAGGAGACAAATGAGAGTGGAAACCGTGTCTAGTTGGAATTTGTTGAAAGACATGATGAGAGCAAGGTTTATACCACACCATTACTACAACGATCTTTACCAAAGGCTCCAATCACTCAAGCAAGGGAACAAGAGTGTGGAAGATTACCATAAGGAGATGGAAGTTATGTTGATGAGACCTCAAATCTATGAAGATCCTAGAGCAACAAGAGCGAGGTTTTTTGGAGGATTAAATAGGGAGATTGCCAATTTGGTGGAACTGCACCACTATGATCGATTGGAGGATATCGTACATGCCGCTATGAAGATTGAAAGGTATTTAAAGAGGAAGGCAATTACTAGACCATCACTTCCAAACCCCAACATTTTTAGCAAGTTGCCAATTGAGAAGGATGAAGCCCCTAAGCCATTCCAAAGGGACTTCTACAAGTCTAGAGAGAATTGAAAACCTATGGAAGGATGGAACAAGGATAAGGAAAAAGCCATAGAGAAGCAACAAAGGAATAGGGATATCAAATATTTTAAGTGCCTTGGATATAGACATACTTCCTCCTGAGTGTCTAAGCAAGAGAACGATGTATACTAACCCCTATGGTGAGGTCTCCACCGACGAGAAAAAAGAAGGCGAAAAGTACCAAGGAGACCAAGAGCGAAGAAAGGATGAGGAGAGTGATGAAGGAGAAATTGTTGGTCAAGAATACTCATTGGTAGGAGTCACAAGAAGGTTATTGAATTCACAAGCCATTGAGAATCAAGATCACTAACAAAAAGAGAACATTTTCTACACTAGATGTCTAATCAACAAGACTCCATGTAGTGTCATTACAGATAGTGGGAGTTGCACTAACGTGATTAGTGCAAAATTAGTTGATGAATTAGTGGATAAAACACCCCAAGCCCTACAAATTGCAATGGCTGAATGATAGTGGAGAATTGAGAGTGAACAAACAAGTTTTGGTGTCTTTTGAGATGGGGAAGTATACGAATAAAGTACTATGTGATGTGGTACCCATGCAAGCGGGTCACTTACTCCTAGGGAAGCCTTGGCAATACGATAGGCATGTTAAGCATGATGGGATGAAGAATACTTATTCCCTACTCAAGGAGAGAACTAAGTTTACCCTTACTCCCATGGCCCCTAGTGAGATGAACAAAGATCAAAGAATCATGATGGAGCAAGAAAAGAAGAAGGGAGCGCATGATGTTAAGCTAAAACAAGAAATTAAGAGGAGAGAAAAAGAGAGGCAAGAAAAAGAGTTTGGTATGAGTGAGCAAAGACAAGAGAGGGGAGGTAAAAGAAAAGTGAATTTCTTTGCAAAAGAAAGTGATGTCATAGAGACTAAAGAAACTAAGGAACCGATTATTCTTCTTTTTATGCAAGTGTTCTTATGTTTCTACTAATGATTTTTCATTGTCTTTACCTAATGAGATTGCAGCTGTTTCTCAAGAATTTGAAGTTGTTTTTCTAAAAGAGATGGTCAACCGAACACTTACCCAATTCTTGCAGACTATAATCAAGGAGAACTTGACCAATTGGGAGGAATGCTGGACGCACCTTGAGTTTGTTTGCAAAAGGACTTTTCACTCCACCACTTTTTATTCTCCTTTCGAAATTGTGAATGTTTTTAATCCCCTAACTCCTTTCGAATTGATTCCCTTACCTGTAGGTGAACAAATGAACCTTGATGGAGCTAAGAAGGTGGCAATGATGAAAGCATTCCATGTAGATGATGGCAATGATTCGGAGACGAATCCTTTTCAAGAAGAGGAAGATGATGAGACTCCGCTTCATCATGGAGGTCAAGATAAATGAGGGGGAGGTATGGCCATGCAAGGACAAGGGCCGATGACGAAGACGAATGAAACTCATCCAAAAAATAGGCCACCAGAGGATGGCCGGCGCTGGCTCCAAGCAGCCAAACCGGCGTCGGCCTCATTCTACTCAACAACAGGTTCATCCGTTATTTGACCACCAGACGACAGAACACAGTCGGTGTTGGCTGTGATGCCCAAACCAGCGCCGGCTGCACCCTAGGCATCCGATGACTGTTCCGCGTTTTAATGCTTTTATCCGATTTTCTCCACTTGTAATTGCTTGTAAAGACTTATTATGATCCAAAACTATAATTAAACCTCAGGGATTACTTAGTTAGGGTTATGATAGTATAAATAGCACATTTAGTGATTTAAAAACATAATACACTTTACTTGAATTCAAAATTTAAGAAGAGAATTTTGATAGGCCCTAGCCTCCTTGTTCATCTTGTTCAAGACCAAGTTAAAGGGTTAGTCCTCCTTTTGTAAGAGTCTATAAATCTTTTGGATAATCCAATGTTTTTTCTTTGAATGGGTCTTAGTTGCTTTGTTACTCTAAGGTTTGTTTGAAATCCAATATTTGGGTGCTTATTTTCTCCATTCTATTTGTTCTTGTTTGCCTTTGTTGCTTCTAGGATATTAGGATGAGATTATAGTAAAACTTTCTACTCATCTTGAGAGTCTTTGAGGCTTTGTTTTTCAAGGGTTTGAAAGAGTATAGATAGTTATTTGGTTTTCTCCTTTTTTGTCACAAGAATCTCTATTTTTTGTTCCTTTGAGTTGAGCTGAAACATAGCCAACAAAAACACCCATAACACCAAGAAAAGCCACCAAGAATTCGTATCACATACACACACACACGCGCTCATATATATATATATATATTACCCACAAATAAAATGCAATTGCCGAATGCCTTAATAAATGTCAAAATAATCAAAAGTAGACAATATTAAAGAGAGAGTCATATTCGAAATACAAGTTTCATGACATCCAAATTTAACATTTACAGTCATCCTTCAAAATTGAGAAATACAGTATTTTAATACATAAATAGCTCCTCAAACCAAATGTCATTGATCTTGTCTCAATCCCAAGTTGTTGTCATACCTCGACAGAAAGATTGTATACAAATTGTAGACACCTGCAAAGCGAGGAAATATTTCCGAGCAATGTAAGTTCTAGTCTTCCTTTAGATTATCTTAACTACATTATTTAGTTTTTGTGTTGTAAGTGCATCTAGCTCCACCATTTGACTAGCCCTTAAAATGACTTTTGTTTTTCCTATCTGCAACATTAATTGACAAATCTATTAGAAACATGTATTGAAACCCAATACAATCTAGTACAAGGTACTTGTACAAAGTTGACATTATATGAAAACTAGTTCTATAAATAGAAACCTGAAGTTGTTTAGAATATTTACACTGCCATATGCAAAAACAAAAAATTATATAAAAAAGAGCTGTATAATCAAAAATTGTCATCATGAAGTACATCAAATCATTACTTTTTGAAAGTTCTCAAATCAGTATGCTCAGTTAAGGTTATGAAAATTTCCTTTTTGTCAGCAAAGGACTAAACCTATTTGGGCCATATTCTTATAATCTTTAGCCAAATAATTTCACTACTTAGTATATCGAACAATATCCCCCATCTCCTTACCAAAGCCCAGGATAACTACAGCATCTACTATCGAATAACAAGTGCGTGCCTAAAAAGTGAAAAAAAAAAAAAAAACTGGCTTGTGACTTCTCATGCCGCTGTCTTAGAAGTAGAAGTGCAAAGTTCTGAACAACATACACCTGCAGCTCTAATAAATGTCCTATAAATACTAGATAACTTAAAACCTTCAAAGCATAGACCACAAGAGTTCCCGTCCCAAATATATCAGTCCTAGGAATGATCAATATTTGGAGCCACATGAAAGATGTCACCTGCATGCCCAAAAGCACATGTACGCAACAACACTAGTGCTTTCATTTTGAGTTACCAGTTCCCTATAAGCAGCGTGGGCTTCTATGAAACAAAGCCGACATCTTTCAAGGAGCATTATTTTATAGTGTTCTTTAGCACTTAAAAGATTTGTGCCTAATACTAAAATCAAACTGGATAACATTCTTTGATATTTCTAAAGATTTTACACAATACATGTTTGATTGTTAGCTTACTTTATTTTTTTCATGATTAAGACGATAAGGAACATAAATATTATTCACAAGTAGAATAGGTCTTATTCTCAATTAGAATCCTTTTCTTTTTTAGAAGTAACAATTGTCCATAAATATTATTTAGGACCATTTTCATAATCAAAATGCAAAAAATTCATAAGTAATTAGCAACAATCAATTAATTACCTTAATAACGCACCAATGCTGTCCTAGCCAGATTTTGTAATCCTTATGGTGGGAGATTCTTAACTAACAAGCAGCTCATTGAACTTATTGAACAAACAAAATGTACAATTACACTATGGTCTCAAATAAGAGGAAAAACATAAGGATATTCTTAAATCAAGAGGTCACCTGCTTATGAGCACATCTGTGCTTCAATACAATGTCTTCTGAGGCCTGCAAAATCATTTTGGAATATTGTAGAAACACATAATATACAACAAGTTTAGGAATCAATTGTAAAAAATAAAGTAACAACAAGGACATATAATTACTGCTGTAAAAGATCGTTCATCTTCCAAGGAAAGATTAGAGTGATGTAAATCAAGTCGATCAGTGACTGATTTTCTAAATCGTCAAACTATTTTCCAATTTTGTTGTCATTTTCAATATGTGTACCTTTACCTTTACCTTTACATTTTCAATAGAACAAAAGAAATAAAAAAGACAAAAAAAAGGAGGAATTAGATGGAAGAAGAGATGTGTGAGCTGTAGAGAGAAGCAAAAAAGAAATAAGCATCTTTTTGTATTTAGAAACGCATTTAAAAGAAAAAGGAAAAGTAATGCAAATTGCTCTTAAATTGACCACAAGTGTTTTAAACTCAATTAATCAAAACTAAAAAACCTTAGAGGGGAGTAAATAAGATTTTCGACAAATTTAAACACTTTTTCGAAATTTGATTTTCGAAATCCTCTTTTTGTTTTAAAGACAGATCGTGATATATGAAGAGTATGCGAAGTAGAAATTCGTGTAGCTTTAAAGAGATATTTAGGATCTTAAAGAGATGTATCTATTATAATTTGTGGACTCCTAAATGCATGAAACATTCAGGAATCCCTTCAGAAGATCCAAGCTAAATAATTAAGATGATCTAGGGGTTACAGAATTACCTCTACTCGCCGTAATCAAGATCTCTGGATTCTGGTTTTCTGGCATACGTACAACTTAAACGATCATCAGATACTGCAATGTGTGAGTACCCTCTATCGGAAACATATGGCAAACTAACTCATTACCCGGGAGTGCTAGCGTTTAGGGTTTTGAGAGGCTTAATTTTTCTGGTAATGGAAGCACGAATGTTTTGACAGAGAACTAACCTAAGAAGACGGCTAAGGTTTTCTTTTTAAAACCACCCGAACCTCTTGGAGTACAACTCTCATAATATTTTATCATATTCTATTTTAATTTCAAATTAAATTAAAACTAATATGATAAGATTCTGCCATTATCTCGATAATTTAACTAATTACTTTATCGAGTCAGATTCTTATAATCTGGACATCCTCCAGATATATTGAATGTGGACATATTTCCAGATTCATTGTATCTGGCCATTTTTCTAGGCTCGATTAATCTAGACATATTTTTAGATACATCAAACCTAGTTACCAAAAAAATAACCTAACGTGTGTCGCTTAATATGTGACCCTATAGGTTCATTTAACACTAGCAGTGTGCCTAAATCACATTTAAATAGCCCACAAGTTATAAGCGGTTTCTAGCAAAACATTATAACTATCCAGGTCAAATGAAGATCAGTGATTTCTTTGAACTAAACTATAACATTATATTTAGTCATTTTGTCATAAGATATCCAAATTAAACATAAGGCACGGAGCATGTCATATTTATTAAACTTAACCAACTATTTCTTGATCTTATGGTAGACTGTTCAGACAAATAATATCAATATCTCAAATTAATATATTTGAGTACGACCATATATTTTAACAGTCTAATTTATCAAGGGACCTATGGACATCTCTTCCAAAATTGAGAGGAACAAATTCCTTCACTATCAATCATATTCCTCTCTCTAATTTATATATATCCAACAATGGTCTAATTTATTATTTGGTTAAAGACAACTTTAGACAACGTTAAAATATAGAATTTATCAAGTAGGAAACTATGATGAATTCAAGTCAAAGGACTTTTAATATCATTATGGTTAGAAAGTACTTATGACATGTTCTATGAAGTACTCTCACAGTAGGTCATGTCCAATACAACATTCTCTAACATTTATTTATATTTTGATTTGATATCACATATATCCATGACTAGTAAAACATAGCCATCAAATCACAAATATACTAATATTAATTTATTATTGTTCCATTAATAATAATCGATCAGGGATGATTTAAGAATAGTGATTGTATTTGTTATAGGGTTTTACTATCAAATCACGTACTTGACGACCAAAAAATTAAATGCACTATTTATAGATAGAAATGCCTCATATTATTATATAATGACCATAGTATAAGTACAAATTGTTCTAGGGCATATCCCTAACAGTGCCAAGTATGTGCAATCAATACAATAGTAAAGATGGGTTGATAAAAGTCACAAAGATCTCTTTGAGTGATTGAAACTTTGTGCAAAGAAGTTCACAAACATTCAGAAATAAATGCAAGGAAAATGGACAAAAGATTTATAGTGGTTCGATCCTCAAAGATCTACATCCATTACCTTAAACTCACACTTAAGGATTTTAAACCAGATCACTATAAACCTCACTCAAATCAATGGTGTTTGACTGCACCAATTAACAAGAAGATCACCACACTTGGTTTTACCTAAAACCTCTCAACCAACTACAAATCAATACTCACCCTAAATGGGTTTTACACCATAACCTTAATATACACAAGGATTAGAGAAATAAGACAGAGATAAGTCACAATTTTTAGCAGATCTAGCAAACTTGAGCACCTTTGGCTTTTTACTTTTGGATGATTTGATTTCACAATGAAGCACGAAGAGAGATTTTTGTATTTTGAAAGTATAAGAGTGTTTCTGAATAAGTTAGTACAAAAATCTGTTTGAAAATCATGTTTAAATAGCTTTTATAGAAGTAAAAAGTGAAGCCACAATGACTAGTCAACAACTAATTTTCTATCAGGATCTTCAGCGTTTTGGACTCACGAAGTGGACGGATGTGCGTCCAAAATAGCACTATTCATTTAAAAGAGTGTTTTGAAAATTCTACAGAATACTAGATAAATGTTTTGGATTCAAAGTTTCTTCCAAAACATTTCTCCAAAATTTTTATAAAAGTCAGATTCAAAACATTTCCATTTAAAAAACTTTTATAAGTGCTTCAATGTAAAATAAAATTAAGCCAAGGTAAAGAGACATAGGAATTACAAACAATACCTTGAAGTAAAAAATCCTAGTCTACAATTCTTCAAGAAAGTCTTCAAAATGTGCAACCTCAGTTGATCATTCATCATTGCCCTTGAGTTGTATAGATCATTCAATATTCTCAAGATCTTGAAGAGTGAAGGTCAAACATGTCATATCTCCAAATTCCTATCACATGTAAATGCACATATTAGTTCATATTAATGTTTGTCATAAGTCAAAACACAGGAGAATGCCCTTCGGGCTAACAATCTCCCTCTTTTTGAGTGATGACAAACTTGATGGGATATGATCAATAATATAAGTTGTATGGATATGTAAGACCGAGAAATTTAAAGGATTAAGATCGTTTGAAATGCAGTCTCTCATCATAGGACTCAAAGATTGTTTATGAGTATGATATAAGAAAGATGATCTAGTATTATCTCATAAACAATAGCCCTATGAGCTTATGGCCCAACTAACCTCCGTTTCCTCCTTCCTTTCAAAATAGGACTATTTCACAAGGAAATAGCCACATATAGTAAAGGCAAAAATGAATATATAAATATATACTAGTGGAGGTGTAAAGATAGTGTTTGTAAGACAATGCTCACCCCCACTATGTACAGAAGATACACTGATGTTGTCGTAGAAAAGAATCAGAAATTACACTGAGATATGAAAATTTTAGATGTCCAAACAATGCGTCCAAAATAGAGCAAAATAGGTTTTCGGCTAACAATTTTGGATGCAAGAAATATTCCTTCAAGGTCCAAAACTCACCCTGTGTATAAGTAGGGTTATCAAAATGATAACTTTCATAGATAACTGCTAATCTATTTATCGGTTCAAGGGACAATCAGGGCATCATAAAAATCCACACATCTAAAATAGATAGACAGTTTGTATCTATAAAAGTAATAAATATTCATTATTTATAAAAATGAATGGAAGTTAAAATTTTAGATCAGTTAAACATAACGAATCATTACAGATGTAGTAATTATGGTATAGTCAAGAACTGTAATCCATTACAGCTAGGACAAACTCATTTTAGAATTATAACCCATTCTGGAACCAACGATTGTAACCATAGCTAATAACAAATCAATGATCGAAACCACATATCAAACTAGAATAAGTCACATGAAGACATAACCATATCTATTAGTCAATATTAGAATATCAAAAAGTATCAACAATAAGATATTATCAGAATATCAGCCATTATCATGTTAGTGTTGTGCCCTAGAGGCAATCACTTGTACATTGTCTATGACACATTTTCTTTTAATAAAAGGCATTATTTATTTTACAATTTCTTTTGTTTACTTTAACTAATATAACTTTCGATAAAGTCCTTAGTACAATACTGTGTTAAGGAAATCATGATAGAGATCATGATATGAGATTCCTACTATAATGGATGGTGTTGATACTTAAATAGTCCCTAGTCATAGTATTAATGAGACGAGACATCATTAATGCGTTAAGACTAGCATTTGTTAGACTTTCTGATTTGATCAGGCGGTAGTTCTCATAACCGAGAGTATTGAGATATTCAAAGTTAACACATGGATGCTTGTTAATGGAACAAGTTCATTGGATGACCTAACTTTGAGATAATCACATAGATAACTATTTAGTGCCAGCGATATAATCTCAATATAGCAAACGTGCAAATATCCTTAGACTTGAAATCTCCAAGGTACTTTGTTTGCTGAGCCTTGTACTTTGATTCCAATCTCCGAAGCTCGATCGAGGGCCGCCTGTAGGATGGATATTAGGTACATTGTGAGGTAAACGAAAGTAGTTGAAAGGTTCAATAAAAGATTCACCACTCCTAATAGTAGGGGCGAGTATCTCACGGCCACTTGTAGGAATTACTACTCGAAAAGTCATTGGCCAAGGCAAATTGTGTATTGAAAATAGTTCCAAATGATACACATCTAGAGTAGTGGGTTCTTGGTACAAGTATTATTGTATTCGGGTCAGAATTATTTCTGGAGGGAGTTGGCACTAATTCTGTACTCCAAACCGAATGAGATATTGTATGGTGAAATGAGTTAATTGCACTGAAGTTTATTATTGAAGGGTTCATGTTAAGCCACTTGACTTCCTGGACACTTAGGTGGTCGTGATGTGTTGCTAGATACCGCTCATGATCTGAGAATATGGGTTTATTAATTGATGAATTAATAAACCAATCCTGATTAGAATTAATATGATTAATTCTAATTAATTATGGATTATTAATCTCAAAGACGTTTGGATTAATTCATGTTCTCTACCAATTGACTGGAAAACCTAATAGGTCACACACAATAGAAGATTATATACTCAAGATGTTATTTGATAACGTTGTGGGGTTAATTGAGAGAAAGAGAAGTTATTGTGGACAAATTATAATTAGTTATAATTTGTGGTACAAGTTGTAATTGTGAGAACTTGATATTTCCAATTACAATTAGGGAACTCTAATTATTTTAGAATTCTAAATTTTCAGTGAATTTTTGATTTTATGATGATATAACCGAAAACCCTAAGGGTGATTCACGTGAGAAAAACTGCAGCCACATAAACCTTCTCTTCTTCTTCTTCTTCTCTCTCGATTTGGTCTTGAAAAGGAACCCTAGCCGCCACTTAGAATTTCTACTAGTACAAAAAACTTCGTGCTTGAGTATTCTTCTGTGTAAATTACTATTAGAGATAATCACACACTGTGATTATAGTGGTTAGACGTTCAACTCACATGGAGGTTGATCACAAGGATTACTGGATCGCGCCCCGACTTGAAGAAGAAATTTTTGTTCTTCGGATGATCACCCAAAGGTAAAAGCTGTTACTTTTACTCTCTTTATGTCTTGTTTTTCACACATAGACGGGTCCTAGGAGGGTATCTCGTTTTATTTTCGACTGCACCGTATGCGATACGAGCTCGAGATACCCAACAATGATATCAGAGCCATGCTATGTGTGGTTTACGGACATTGTTTTGGCATGAAAAACTGTTTTCATGTTTGTCTTTGTTTGCTGTGAAAATCATTTTCACTCAAGTCAAAATTGTTTCGATCTTTATGGGTTGGGTCCGTAGCACAATATGATTGTGTAAAAATCACAGCGTATTTCGAAAAGATGCTTTCTTTTGTGTTGAAAATTTCTGCAGGAAAAACGTTTTTCTGCAACATGGGTGTTGTCCTCCGTTTCATCTTAATTTTCCATTTTGATTTTGTTTAAACTAACAAATTGGTTGTTGTTTATAGCTTCAAAACAGAAAATACAACAGAGAATTGTTCTCATTGAAAATTTGCAGAAGAAGAAAGCACTAGAAATTGTTTCTGGAAGTTTTTGAAAAATCACTGCCATTGTTGCAGAACATAGGCAGCGCCGGCTCCGGCCTCCAAGCCGGCGCCGGTTCCATTCCATTCACAATGTCCAAAAATCGTTTTGGAAGATAAAAAATTTTGGAAATCAGAATAGAGCCGGCGCCAACTTCCAAACCAGCGTCGGTTCTGCTCTGTTTGCAACCTCCAAGTATCTTTAAAAAAAAAATCAGAATAGAATTTTGGATGGAAAAATCTCATTTGATGAGAAACGGGACCTAAAAGTATTTTCTCAAAATTAGTTTTGAGACAAACAATTTTATTTTTTCAAAATAATAATTTTGAAAATAAAAAATTAGTTTATCTTTCTAAAATGGTGATTTTAGAATTCTATTTTGTATTTCCAAAATAGTGATTTTGGAATGATAAAAATATATGTTTATTTTGTTTAAGCATAGTCAATGGCATGGTGGATGGTTATGGACTAAAACTGATTATATCTGTTCATGCATTTTATAGTCTTGGTTTTTATGAAATAGGGCCTGCGTGTCCTGCCTTCTCTAGAATTCTTGTGTAATTCCCTTCTCATCTAACTCCCCTCGAATGTAACTCGAGGTTATCTCTCTTCAGGAAATTGTGTAATTAGTTTACATAGGTTAGATAGGAGTAGAATTATTTTATTCTGGATATGGCAACCAAAACAAGGCGAGAAGGTAAGACCTTCTACTTAAATCATGTATGAACATATAGGGTTAACTATATTAATTTCTTTTGTGGCTCAAAGAAATTAATTTAGGGTAAAGTCCATAACCATACCATGTAATCGCTTTATTACCATAATTATCAATTATGTGATTTATTGATTTTTATGCATGTCATTCAACGAAATCACTAAAAGGAACAAATCCCTTAATTAATATTAAACATAATTCCTTCCGTTAATATAGTAAGAACGAGAGTCCTTTTTCGAGATTAGGTTGTTGGGCAAACCCAAGCCTACTTGACATCGGGCATGTTCAAGTTATGGAATTAAATTCCTGATTAATGGGTCGGGTTTAACTAAATTCTTTATCCCGGCTAGACAAACTCAAGCATAAAGAAATTTAGAGGAAAAGTTGGGGTAGCCCAAAAGGCTTTAAGATTAAAAGCTATTAATCACCCAATGATCCAGTAGTTACATACAATGTAATTGGTATTGGATACCTGCCAATAAACTTAAGGATGGATTGTTGGGCAAACCCAAAGTTATTCTTAAGGAATTTGGATATCGGTCCACTAGGAAATTTTCCAACGGGCTTTCCTGAATCAATAGTAGGAGCTATTGGTTTGAGTAAAATAGTAGAGTAAAAATGCGTTTAATTAAAGTCCTAATTATTTGCATATCATGTGTATATACAAGTAGCTAATGTTCTCTATCTTTACATCTAGGTCACTTGCATCATGTCAACAAACTTGAACTTACATAGCATCTTAGAAACCAACAAGTTAACCTAAATCAAACTATCTTGACTGATATAGAAATTTGAAAATCGTTCTCAAATCGGAAGAGTTGCTCTACATGCTAGATGCTCCTATTCCACCACTACCGGCTCAAGATGCTCATGCTGATGAGCATGCTATCCACAAGAGGTACAAGGAGGATAGTGATACAGCATCATGTATTATGTTGATATCCATGACTCCTGAGTTGCAAAAACAACACAAGCATATGGTTGCTCAATCGATTATTTTACATCTTCGAGAATTGTTTGATGCCCAAGCCAGAACTGAGAGATATGAGATCTCGAAGCAACTATTTCGTTACAAAATGGCAGAGGGTTCTTCTATGGCCACTCATGGGCTGAAGATGCTGAGCTTGATCGAGAAGCTTGGATCTCTTGGGTTTGCAATAGATCATGACTTAAGTATTGACTTAATTCTATAATCTTTATCTAATAGTTTCTCAAAATTTGTAATTAACTATCAGATGAACAAGATTGAGTCCACCATTCCTAAATTGATCAATCTTCTCAAAATTGCAGAGTCCTCCATGAAGAAGGATTCCAATATGGTTTTAATGGTAGAATCTTCCTCTTCTAAGAAGAAAGTTCAAAAGAAGAAGAAGAAGAAGGCTTCCATAAAGCCCAAAGGTGATGTGAACAAGAAGGATGCAGCTACCAATGACCCATGCCGTCATTCTGGGAAGATGGGCCACTGGAGGCACAACTGCAAAACCTACTTGGAGATCATCAAGGACAAGAAATAGAAGGAGAAGCTTACAAGCACTTTTACTTCTTCTTCAGATATGTTTATGATTGAGATAAATACTGCTTTTAGAAATGAGATATATGTATTAGATACTGGATGTGGATCTCATTTATGCAATAACTTGCAGGGACTAAAGAGTAGTAGAAGGCTAGATAAAGGCGATGTGGACCTACGTACTGCAAATGGGGCAAAGGTTGCTGCACTTGCTGTGGGGACATACGAGCTGAACTTGCATTCGGGATTAATTCTAGAACTGCAAAACTGTTATTTTGTACCAATTTTAATGAAAAACATTATCTCAGTTGCGTGTTTAGAGTTATATGGATTTCATTTGATATTTAAGAATAAGGGTGGCAATCGTGTCGTGTTCGGGTTGGCGGGTCGTGTCAATTTGAGATAATTACACTTGACAGGCCAACCTGAACACAACCCGTTTAATAAACGTGTTGTGTCGTGTCAACCCATTTATCTTGTGTCGTGTTCGTGTTATAAAATGGGTTGACACAATTAGACACAAAAATTAAATAAATAATTATTAAATCCAACAATCCGAATACTTACTAAACCCACCAATCTGTGCACCATTACACAAAAAAATTTACAAAATTAAATCAAATCATATAAAATTAAAAAAACTAATAAAACAACCCATAAAGTCATAAAAAATCAATAAAATAACAAACTATCCTACTTAATATTTAGAGATCTTAATAAATTCATAAGATTTAATCTTAAAAATCTAAACAAATGTAGTTTTGTAATAAAATTGGATTGTTTAAAAAATTATTTTCTCTAACTAAAAGTCATTGTAATAATATTATTATTATAAACACTAAATAATAATTAATTAAGAATGATTCATTTACTATATATCAAGTGAATAGTTGCATTAACATCATTTATTTTTCTTAAGAAGTCTCATATAATTAAACAAAATAGACACACAAACAAAATAATTAATTCAATTAATTCATGTAAAAAATTAAATTATCTAATTTTTTATAGTGAAATTTGTAAGGTATTACAAAAAGTATTAAATATAAATATTAAAAAAAGTTAAACGGGTTCGTGGGTTGAAACGGGTTGAACCCGTTTATGACCTGTACACATTTAAAGTTAAACGGGTCGACCTATTTCGACCCGAACTCGAGAAACCCCAACCCTAACCCGCTATAACCGTGTCATTTTCGTGTCATGTTCAATATTGCCGCCCCTATTTAAGAATAAATGTTGTTCTTTTTCATTGAATGATATTCACTATGGTTCAGCAACTTTGGTTAATGGTTTATATGTTCTAGACTTGGATAATTGAGTTCTTAATATAAATAATAAGAAACCTAAGATAGATAACTCTAACACTTTTTACTTATGGCATTGTCGTTTGGCCCATGTAAACGAAAATCGTGTTACTAAGTTGCACAAACTTGGGGACTTAGGGTCATTTGATTATGAATCATATGGCACATGTGAGTCTTGTTTATTAAGCAAAATGACTAAAATTTCTTTTCCAGGAAAAAGAGAACGGGCCAACGAGTTATTAGAACTTATACATTCTGATGTATATGACCCAATGTCAATATAAGTAAGAAGAGGTTACAAATATTTCATAACCTTTATCGATGACTTCTCACGATACGGGTATGCGTATTTAATGAAATACAAATCTGAGGCATTTGAAAGGTTCAAAGACTTCAAGAATGAAATAGAGAGATAACTTGGCAAAAGTATTAAGACTCTAAGATCTGATCGAGGAGGGAAATATTTGATCAAGAGTTTCTGAGTTATCTTAGAGATAATGGGATATTATCTCAATGGACTCCACCACATACACCTCAACATAACGGTGTATCTGAGAGAAGGAATCGAACCCTTCTAGACATGGTACGGACCATGATGGCTTCAGCAGACCTACCAAAATTGTTTTGGGGGTATGCACTAGAGACTTCTGTTTATATATTAAACAGAGTTTCGACAAAATCGGTTGATACTACCCCATTTGAGATGTTCTTTGGTAAGAGACCAAAGTTATCTCACTTGCGAATATGGGGTTGTCCTGCCTTTGTCAAAAGGCCACAGTCAGACAAACTTGATAGTAAGTCTGATAAGTGTTTGTTTGTGGGATATCCGAAAGAATCTTTCGGATATTACTTCTACCTACCCCTCAAAAACAAATTGTTTGTTTCGAAGCATGCCGTCTTCTTAGAAAAGGAGCACATGCTCAAAGGGGACAGTGGGAGTAAGATTGAACTTAGTGAAGTTCATGAAGATCAAACAAATGAGGATCAACCGTCTAACCCCACATCTATTGAGAGAATAGATGAACCTTCTGATACACAAAAACCTTGTAGATCTAGTAGGATACGTGTAGCACCTGAGAGATATGGATTTCTCATTAGTAACCACAATGACGTATTGCTCATAGATGAAGATGAGCCTACTACCTACAAGGTGTTCTAATAGTTCAGAATCTGGCAAATGGCTTGAGGCCATGAAGTCAGAGATGGATTCTATATACAATAACCAAGTATAGACTTTAGTTTATCCACCCAAAGGAATTAAACCTATTCGGTGCAAGTGGGTTTTCAAGAAAAAAATAAACATGGATGGTAACTTAGTTACCTATAAAGCACGACTAGTGGCGAAGGGTTATCGTCAACAACATGGTATTGACTACGATGAAACCTTCTCGCCAGTAGCCATGTTGAAATCCATCAGGATACTCCTAGTCATTGCTGCTCATCACGATTACGAGATTTGGCAAATGGATGTGAAAACAGCTTTCCTAAATGGAAATCTGATTGAGGAAGTGTATATGACACAACCTGAGGGTTTCACATCCAATGATAGCACAAATGTGTGCAAGCTACAAAGGTCCATTTATGGACTTAAGCAGGCTTCTGGGAGTTGGAACCTCTGTTTTGATGAAACAATCAAAGAGTTTGGTTTCATTCAAAATATAGATGAGCCTTGTGTATACAAGAAGGTTAGTGGGAGTGCAATCGTTTTCTTATTACTTTATGTAGATGACATATTGATAATAGGAAACAATATACCTGTCTTGCAAATGGTTAGAATTTGGTTATCCAAACAATTCTCCATGAAAGACCTTGGAGAAGCAATTTATATTCTTGGAATAAGGATCTATTGAGATAGATCCAATAGAGGATTATATACTCAAGATGTTATTTGATAAGGGTTAATTGAGAGAAAGAGAAGTTATTGTGGACAAATTATAATTAGTTATAATTGTGAGAACTTGATGTTTCCAATTACAATTAGGGAACTCTAATTATTTTAGAATTTCAAATTTTTAGTAAATTTTCGATTTTATGATGATATAACCAAAAACCCTGAGGGTGATTCACGTGAGAAAAACTGCAGCCACATAAACCTTCTCTTCTTCTTCTTCTCTCTCGATTTGATCTTGAAAAGGAACCCTAGCTGCCACTTAGAATTTCTGCTAGCACAGAAAATTTTGTGCTTGAGTATTCCTTTGTGTGGATTACTGTTAGAGATAATCACACACTGTGATTATAATGGTTAGATGTTCAATTCACGTGGGGGTTGATCACGAGGATTGCTGGATCGCGCCCCGACTTGAAGAAGAAATTTTTGTTCTTCGGACGATCACCCAAAGGTAAAAGCTGTTACATTTACTCTCTTTATGTCTTGTTTTCCACACATAGATGGGTCCTGAGAGGATATCTCGTTTTATTTTTCGCTGCGCCGTATACGATACGAGCCCGAGATACCCAACATATCAGAGTCTGTAACGCATGACTGTATCTATAAACCATCAAAAACCTTATCAAAAACCAACAAACCATATCAAAAACTATTTGTATCAGAACATGATTAGAATATGATCCCAAAGATATATATATATATATATATATATATCCCAAATTTTCTCTCCCTTTGTTATCAATAAAAAAAACATAAAGTAAGCAGTAAAGGTAAGACAGATTAAAGTAGTATCCAGGGTCCAGGGAAATAAAGAAAGTGCTAAAGCATTAGAAGGGGAGTAGTGAGGTAGTAAGAACAAAAAGACATAAGTGTTCAAAATAACAGAATAGAAAATGTGAAAACCCAAAGAAAACGTCAACTTCAATGTTCAGAGGATGATGACAGGCTCAGATTTGCCTCCTTTGCTGGTTTTCTTAAACTGTCCAGCAAGTCTGTTGGATTTCCTCTTAACCACTACATGTTTCTGTCTTTTTCTAGAAGAAATATGTTGTGAGCAGTCATAGTAGGAGTAGGTGGTGCGAATTCTTCCTCATGCACAGGTGTCTGCCTTCCTTGTTTATCTTCCTTAGTTTTCTACTTTTAGCTACTGTCTTTTTCGTGCAGCTCCTCCTTCTTCTTATTTGCCTCACTTAGCAATGGCCAGTGGGCCGGTTCAGCCCACTAGGCCAGTGTGTCGGGACCGGCCTGGACCGACCACTGTGCACTGGTCCGGTCAATATCATTATTTGTTTTGGCTTTATTGATAGTTTATTTATTTTAGTTATTTGTTTAATTTTTAAGTTAATTTATTTTTTATATTTTTCAATTCTCTTATTTCATTATTTGTTAATACTTTATCTTTTTGAACTTTTATTTGAATTTTGATTGCTTTTTTTTTTAAGAAATAATGGATCCAAATCAATATCATTATTTTTCTTCATCCCAATCATCTGCACATTTTGATTTTAATATTGATCCAGCCTTAAATTTAATAAATAATGAAATAGGTAATGAAGATGAAGGTCCTAGTAGGCCTAATGTTAGTGTTTCACAATCACAACCAACTTTAACAATTAATCTTGACGAATCTAATATAGGTGAGGATGATGTTGAAACAAAAGATGTTATAACTAAAGCAAAAACATCTATGGTTTGGAATCTTTTTGAAAAAGATAATGATAATGATAGGGCAACATATAAAATTTGTAATGTGATATATGCACATAAGAAGGGAGGAGGGACGGGAATATTAGTTAGACATATGAAAAGGTCACATAATGATTGGTTAGAAAGCCTACTTAAACAACAACAAATACGTACTACAAGAGGTCAAATTGTTGGTAATTTTCAATATGATCATAGAAAAAATAGAAATGCATTTGTTAAAATGATTGTTCAAACTAAATTACCTATTAATTTTGCAGAAAATCTACATTATGAACAATATATGCAAAATAATTGTCAACCAGTATGGAAAAGAATTCCTAGAACAACATTAAAAAATGATATAATAAAGATATATAAAGAAATGAAAGAGTATCTAATTGCTATATTTGATTTTTGTAATTGAAAATTTGCTCTTACTTGTGATGGTTGGACTGCAATTACTAATGAATCTTATTTGTACATTACATGTCATTGGATAGATCATGATTGGTTAGTACAAAAAATAACTATTTGTTTTAAATTATTTGAATATCCTCATGTAGGTAGTAGTATAGCTAGAATGATTACTCAAACATGTCGTAAATATAGGATTTTAAATAAAATTATTTCTATTTCTTTAGATAATGCTTCGAATAATGATTCCGTATAGCAATTTTAAAAAATAATATGAATCCTATGTTAGATAGTATTTTATTTCATACTAGGTGTGCTTGTCATATACTTAATTTGTGTGTTAAAGAATGATACAAATATATTGATGATATTGTTAATATAATTAGAAATATATTTTTTTAATTAAAACTTCCCCAACTGGGCAACAAAATTTTAAAGCATTATGCCGAGAACAATGTGAATCTTTTAAAAAATTTAGATTATATTGTAAAATTAGATGGAACTCAATTTTAGATATGTTTGAAAGCGTTATACCTTTTCAAATCCAACTTATTGAATTTTGTAATAGTAATAATTTTCAACCTCCACTAACTGAAACTCATTTTGAAAATTGTACTACACTTTCAACATTTTTATTTACTTTCAAATAAGCTACTGAACTTTTATCGGGATCCTATTATCCCATTACTCATCATATTTTTCCAACACTTGCTAAGGTAGCACATATTTTTGGTGAGTGTATGAATCATCCTCAATATGGTTATTTTATGAGAAGTATGTTTGAAAAATATAAAAAATATTATGAAGATGTTCCTATTTTATATTGTATGACATTGTGTATGGATCCTAGAGTAAAGACGACTGATTTTCATAGTATTATTGACTATTTATATGAAACATTAGATTTTGATGAATCACAAACATTGAAACAATGTATGATAAAAGATATAAAAGATAAAGCAGAGCTAAAACTTTATCTGACATGTATAATTTGTATGAATTTGAGTCTTCTTGTTCTAGTTCTCCTAGTTTAAGTAGGAAAGTTTTATCATCTAATAGTCAATTTCAACCTCCATGAAAATCTTCCTCTTCAATTTCATCAGTATTTAATTCATGGGGTATTATGAAACATAAAAAAAGATCGACTACCACCTACAACGAGATCGCAATTTATGTGATGCAGCCCTTGATAGAAAATAAAAATCAACATTTTGATATTTGTGGTTGATGGAAGGCTCATGTAAGTCAATACCCCATTTTATCTAAAATGGCACGTGATCTTTTGACACCACCAGTCTCTACAATGCCATCGGAGCGTCTTTAATGAGAGCGCTCGAATAATCGATGAAAGAAGATCTCGATTGGCTCCTCAAACTTTGGAGATGTTAATGTGTTGTAGTAGTTGATTTGCAGCTGAAGATCGGACAGCTAATTCGTGGATTATTGATGATGACTCAGATGATGAATGGGATGAACGAAGTAGTTAGTTTAGTATTCTTGTAATTAGGAATTTAGGATAAGTAATATTATGTATTTAATTTTATTTTTAAGATATTTATTATATTTTTATATTTTAATCACTGTAATATTTTTAAGAGGTTTAGGCATCAAGTCCCCCTCTTATGTAATCTTTATTTTATTAAGTAATAAAACGGGTAGGGGTCCAAGCCAAACCCCCCACCACTTCAAGATGGTTTTTTTATAATTTTAAAAAATTGTGTTAAGTATGAGGAAAAAAAAAAGAAGCATACGAGCCGGTCCGCCCCGGCCCGCGGGCCTCATGGGCTAAGGTCTCGGGTCGTGCCGATCCTAGGGCTTTTGGCCCAGGGATCGGCCTGCACACCATGCGGGCCAATCCTCAGGCCCGGCTCGGCACGCCTCGAAACAGTGCGGGCCGGCCCAATAGCCATTGCTAGCCTCACTTAATTCCTCTTCAGGAGCGTTTTCTATTTCTTCTTTTACTTGCTCAGACGGTTTCTTCGATTTACCTTTCTTTGTTGGTGCAGCAATTTC
This sequence comes from Voacanga thouarsii, assembly GCA_026120185.1. Classification (NCBI taxonomy): domain Eukaryota; kingdom Viridiplantae; phylum Streptophyta; class Magnoliopsida; order Gentianales; family Apocynaceae; genus Voacanga; species Voacanga thouarsii. Next base: position 1,378,111 of record JANUWF010001483.1, read on the forward strand.
CTCTTCAATCTGGGTTTCCTTCACTCCTTCATCCTCCCTCTCATTTTCCTTCTTAGCATCTTGTTCATTGTCATTTTCTTTCCCTTGAGCAGTTTGTTCTTCAATCACTTGTTCTTTGGGAGAAGCCGATTAGCAGGAATGGTTTCAGCATTTTGATTCTTCTCTTCCATAGTAGTTAACCTTTTTCCAAAATTCTAGATTTCTGAGTTGACACTGTCTACTTTAACAGCCAACAAATTTATGGCTTCCAAAATGCTTTGATTGATTCCAGTATCATGAATTCTCTATTTTTCCTTGCTGGATGACTCCTCTTGAACTTCTATCTCAGCCTTTCTTTTTGCTCCTACAGGTTGAGCAGTCTTCCCTTCGGCCTTAACCTTCAACAGTCTTTCCTTTTCATTATCAGAAACATCTCTGAGTAGCTTCTACTCATTATTCACTTGCATATATCCCATTTTCTCAAATGACTCAAAACTGTAAACATTCATTTTTAAAGGAGCAGGAGTGATCAAACTCAGGTCAATATTAAAGTGTTTGAACACTTTGGTTAACAAATTTCCATAGGGTAGGGCCTTGCTTCAAGTGTTCTTTGTTTGCATCATCAATTTCTTAGCAAGAAAACCAAAATTCATTGGCCTATTCTTAAATAACGCTAACACCATTACCATTTGTATGATATTTATAGACGTTTGTGACCAAAACTTGGTACCAGCATAGTAGAAACCATATGGTGCAAAATTCTACTAGGCCCGTTTAACCACTTAGTGTTCCTCTCTCTTGAATTCTTAAAACTACTCCCGCCAGTGAATGTTCTTTCAAATTTCCTCAAATCAAATAGATCAATTCCCTCAGGGAACTTATTCAATTCAAAAATTGAGTGTCTTAATCTCTAACACCACAGATTTTGTTCAATATGCTATGATCAAACTCAAGATTCTTTCCTCTAACTCTTGAGATATACCACCGGACCATAAAACACCCTCTAGTCTCCTCTAATCGGCCATTTCTCAGATTTGCATAAAATTCCCCCACTAGAGTAGTATACAATTTTTCGTCCACAGATAATAGGGCTCCCCACCTAAAAGATTCAAACATATTTAAAATATTTGCAAAATTCAAGAAAGACTCTGGATTAACGCCGTAACTTACAATTATAGTTCGGTTTCTTGAAACCTAATCATTAAAGTCGGATTCAGTTTTAGAGTCAAGAAAATGGGGTACCTAGGTCTCCAAGCTTTCTTGTTTAGGAGTTGGTTCTGAAGAATCATTTTGAGAAGTAGGGAGTTCGGGAACAACTTCCTTCCTTTTCTCTTTTGTAGTTGATTTCTTTTTCATCGTTGTTGTGTTTTTTTGAGCTTTCCTTGACTGTGGTTTCGTTGATTTGTGATCAAAAGGTAAACACTTGGGCTTTCGGTTTTTCAGAGAGAAGATGGAGAAATTTTGAAGAGAGAAAAATAAAGCTCAATATCGGTTTCAGAATCTGTGAAGAAAGAGAAAAAAAAAACCTTTTGTTTTTTATTTCCTAGGAAGTTGTGGAGATAGGTACAATCAAGTACACTAGGAAGTAATTTTCATCAGAGATTTCGAAAGCTATCTTTGAAAAGCGCCAGTATTTTGAATTTCAAAAAGAATATTTTGGAAGAAGTTATTACAATTTTTTTTTTTTAAAGATCATAGAAGCACTGTGTTGCTTTTATTTTAGATTAAGACTTCGAATGTTCATTTGATTTAAGAAAAAAATTTCTTTAAAATAAGGGTTTTGAAAAGTGAATTTTGGATTTACTCTTTGAAGATTGCATCCAAAATCTCCCTCCGAAATCATGTTTCTTCAGAAACTTGCAAAAATAGACAAAAAAAAAAAAATTAGTCACACAATTTTTGTAATGCCCAACTCTCTTCTCAAAAAGAAGAATCTGTCTTCAACTAGGGGTTTTGTGAATATATCTGTAAGTTAATCATTAGTATGGATATATTCTACGCAAACATCACCCTTAAGCACATAATCTCTAATAAAATTATGCTTAATCTCAATGTGCTTTGTCCTAGAATGCTAAATTGGATTTTTGGTCAAATTAATTTTACTCTTATTATCACATAGTATAGGTACGCAATCAAAATTAAGACCAAAATCAAGTAATGTATTTTTCATCCATAAGATTTGCGCACACAGCTCCCTGCTGCAATATATTCAACCTCGATTGTGGATAGTGATACACAAGCTTGTTTCTTCCTGTGCCTTGACATTGGAGAATGTCCAAGAAATTGACAATGCCCACTAGTACTTTTTCGTTCAACTTTGTAGCCTGCATAATCAGCATTTGTGTAGCCTATAAGATCAAAGGAGTTAGTTCAAGGATACCATAATCCATAATCGCGTGTCCCAACAAAGTATTTAAGGATACGTTTCACAGAACATAAGTGGGATTCTTTTAGATATGATTGAAATCTTGTACAAAGATAGACCGAGAACATAATATCTGGTCGACTAACAATAAAATATAACAAACTTAATCATACCTCTGTATTTCAATTCATTCACTTTCTATGTGCTATAAGTATACTGATTTCTTTGGCTTCGTTCATACCAAAACTTTTGAGCAGTTCCTTAGCGTACTTAGCTTGATTGAGAAAGATTCCATCATTGGTTTGTTTTATTTGCAATCCGAGAAAAAAGTTGAATTCTCCCATCATGCTCATCTCAAATTCTTGCTACATATAGTCTTGGCAAACATCTTATATAAGGATTCATTAGTAGCACTAAAAATGATATCATTAACATAAATTTGGACAATGAGAAAATTATCAGATTTTTCTAATTTAATAAACAATGCAGTGTCAATCAAGCCTCTTGAAAAACATTTTGAGAGTAAAAATCCACTGGACCTTTCATACCGACCTCGTGGGGCTTATTTCAAATCATAAAGAGCTTTTGAAAGTTTGAGAACATGATTTAGAATATGTTCACGAACAAAACTAGGAGGTTGTTCTACATATACCTCTTCTTCAATAAAACTATTTAAGCAGGCACTTTTAACATCTATTTGGTAAAGTATGAAATTTCTTAAGGATGCAAAGGCAAGTAGCATTCTAATGGACTCTAATCGAGCAACGGGAGCAAATGTCTTGTCATAGTCAATGCATTTTTCTTGATTAAATCCTTGAGCAACAAGTATAGCTTTATTTTTAATTACCACACCATACTCATCAAGTTTGTTTCTAAAAATCCACTTGGTACCAATAACCAAATGATTTAGTGGTCTAGAGAGGAGTTTCCAAACTTGATTTCTTTTAAATTGGTTCAGTTCTTCTTGTATGGCTAGGATCCAAAAATCCTCATGCAAGGCCACATCTACAGTTAGGTTCAATACTTGAAAGTAAAGCAAAATTGTCGACAAAGTACCGTCTAGTTTTGACCCCACAACTAGGATCACCAATGATCTGTTCTTTTGGATAACCAATTTTGTATTTCCAATCTTTTAATCGCCCTTGATCAGTGTGCTCTTCAGTTTCTTACTTACTTTATTTAGCCTATTGTTCTTCCAATTTTTCTTCTTTGACATGAATGTCAAGCGATGGAGCTTTGTACTATTCACTGCTTTTTTCTTTTGAAATCCTTACATCATCATCATCTTTTCTTGATGTATATATATTAGATTCATCAAAGACAACATGTACAGATTCTTCCACATATAGAATTCTTTTATTATACACTTTATATGCCTTTTTGTTGGAAGAGTATTCAAGAAATATAACCTTATCAGATTTACTGTCAAATTTTTCAAGACTGTCTCGAGTATTAAGGACAAAACATTTGCAACTAAAGACTTTAAAATAGGAAATTGATGGAGTTTTGTCAAACATACGCTCAAAGGGCATTTTTCTTAGAAAATGTCTCAACATAACTCGATTAACAGTGTAACAAGCTGTATTAACAGCTTCAACCCAAAAGTATTTTGAGAGAGAGTTTTCACAAATCATAGATCTAGCCATTTCTTGTAAGGTTCTATTTTTCCTCTCAACAACACCATTTTGTTGAGGGGTTTTAGCAGTTGAGAAGTTGTGAAAGACGCCATTCTTATCACAAAAATGTGTAAACTCATGGTTTCAAAATTCTCTATCATTATCATTTCTAATTGAAATCAATTTACATCTAAGGGAATTTTGAATACGTTTGAATAGCCTAGAAAATTTAGAGAATGCCTCATTTTTTTGTTCGAAAAATAAAGTCTATGTAAATCTTAAGAAATCATCTACTAATACATAAGCATACTTCTTACCACCAAAGCTAGTAGTCTTTATCGGTGCAAACAAATCTATATGTACTAATTCATGGGGTTTTGATGTAGAAATCATTTTCTTGGGTTTAAAAGAGGTTTTGATATACTTTCCAAATTGGCATGTATCACATATTCTACCTTTTTCAAACTTCATTTTAGGTAGTCCTCTAACAAGTTCTTTTGAAAATAATTTATTCAGCAAATCAAATGATATATGATCTAATCTTCTATGCCAAAGGTAGCCATCATTATCATGCATGAAAAGACATCTAATATCATATGCCATAAGATTATCAAGATAAAATACATATACATTCCTAACATAGTTAGCAACAAAAATTATTTCATTACTAGAGCTGTCCATAATAAAGCAAAAATCTTTCTAAAAAATAACTTTGCAGCCATTGTCACATAATTGACTAATGCTAAGCAAGTTGTATTTCAACTCATCAATCAATAATACTTGTTTGATAATAGTAGAAGATCATTTACCAATATTGCCTATGCCAAGAATTTTTCCTTTCTTTTTGTCTCCAAAGGTAACAAACTCATCATTTATGGCTTGACCATCTTCTAACAGGGCTGTATTTTCAGTCATGTGTCTTAAGCATCCACTATCCAAGAACCACTTTGTGAAGCTAATTTTGTCTGATAAATGTACCTATACATGAGATGGGAAAGTAATTTTTGGTACCCATATCTTTTTGGGTCCACAGGGATTAGTGATGGTTTTTTTAACTCTCCAATCAGTTTTTATTTCCAATTTAATGCTTTTCTTAACATAACACCTAGATGCATTGTGTCCATTTTTATCACTAGAAGTACAACATGTATAATTTGCGTTTGAGGAGCTTGCTCTCACAAAATAAGACTTGCATTTTTCTACTTTAGGCACGTTCCTATAATCAAGACCACTTCTATTTCCAGCCATACGTTGCACTCCAAGAAGTTTGTTCAATTTTTTTTTGCCATCATTGAATTTTTCAATATAAATAGTAAGATCATCAACTTTATTTTTCATATAATCAAAATCACTAAGCATGATTTCAAGAGAGGAGACTTTATTATACAAACATTTGTTCTTAAGTGTAAAACAGTTCAAGAAGGTAGAGATGATTTCTTTTTCAACATTTGAGCAGCAAATTGGGTCAAGTAGAATTTTGTTCTCACACATTAGCTTGTCATTTTTGTTTGATAAGGAATTGATTTTCATTTTCATTTTCATTTCCTTGTTCCTTCTTAACAACTTTTTGAGTTCATGGAACATATCAAAGAGAAGTTTATTTGCATCAACTTGAAATTACCAATTAACCCTTCAAAAGAATTTTTACAATTAAAATTCCCTTTAAAATTTACAATTGAGTTCTTAAGGATGGGATTAAGAAATTCTTACTTTTCGACACATTTACAAAAACTAAGTTACCTCCCGTTGAATGGGGTGAAGGGTAGAAATTTTCACCATCCTCCAAAGACTTCTTACGATATAGTGTTAAAAGATCCAACTCCTCGAAGTATGCTAAAGTCAATATATCATTATTTGGACCCATATTCTCCAAGAAAAGAGTGGAACCTAAGAAATCATGTGACAAAGAGAGGTTAGGATTATTAGCACATAGAGAAGAATTGAATACCTCTCTTCCCACATTGGATAATTGTCCCTCATAGCATTTCTCATTGGAGATTCTCTTGTTCGAATGTATGGGCCAACATGAACTTATGATTCTCCTCAACAATCTTAACAAAGTGTTTTCTTTGATCGCACAATCGTTGGGAAGCTTCTTCATGCCCCTGAACAGATGAATTTGTATTGGCAACAAAAGAATTCACTAATGCTTCTAATGACATCTAACTAAAAACATCAATATTAGCTTGTAATTTTGCCAATCTATCATCAATACACTAATGTTTTTTTTTTTTTAATGCAACATGCAGTACTGATGAATCATTCAATTTAATTCATGAAGACATAATAAAAAGAACAAAACAAAACGACGAAAATAAAAATTGTTCTAAACAGTAAAAATGACTTCACTGCTTCCCACGGCCTACACCTATAAAAGATAAGAAAAAAGTTAGATAACAAAAATTAAAAGAAGAAAAAGTTAGTCAATAAAACAGGGTCAAGGTTAGTAAGTTAGGTTTCAAGAGTATACATACATACATGGAATACAAAAGATAGCTCCCTTTTGCGAGAAGAACAATTGTACATAATTTACATATTTATGTATTTACATATTTACATGGTTAAATCAACAAAATTCAAGCTTTCATGCTATTGTTCCACGGCAACAGCGCCAAAAACTTGATATGTCCGGACTTGGGTGTAAAAATCATACAAAAACTAAACACATTCCCAATCAAGTTTAAATTAAAACGTTCAACCCAAATCACACATATGAGTAAGCGTACTCATCATTAACCGAGCATAGGGTTCAAACGAGTGTCGATTCTCAAGGAACAAGTAGACATTAATCACATTTCTTTCATTGTTTAACCAACTCAATAAAGTTAAAACAAATAAAAGAAAAGAAAAGAAAAATAAAAATATACACATGTCAAGGATGGAGAAGTATGTAACTCAAACCATTGTTTAGACAAATATGATCTCAAAGGATCTAACCATTGTCATAACTAATCATTCTCTTGGCACTATGAAGGATAAATGTAAATTAGCATCACTTGGTCTGTCTCAACTAATTCATCCACAAGATGTATTAAACACAATCCTTGATTAAATTTTTTTGGTCTGACAAATTTAAAATATGAAATTAATCAATGAATTCTTGGTCTGACAAACATTAATTAACCTTTAATTACTCAATCTTCAGCAATTAACCTCTTTGGTCTGGCAAGTTAACAACCAATAAATATGAAATTAATCAATTGCAACTACCATCAACCTCTTTGGTCTAGCAAGTTAAGGAAAAGAAACAGCCAATTAATCTCGTAATACGCCCAAGTAATTAAATACCAAGAAAAATAATCAATTAATCAAAAGATCAAATAACTCTAAGAATCACGAATATCTAAAACAATGTCAAATTACAATAAAACAATTAACATATCATTGATTTAAAACTTTGAAAATCTTTTTGTTTGTGTGTTTCAAGGTAGAAATAAATTGAATCATAAGGCAAAGAGACATAGGAATTAACAAGAAATACCTTAATAATAATTCCTAATCTAAAGTTCTTCTACAAGGACTTCTTGGTATGCAATCTCTTAAGCTTGGTCTTCAACATGAACACCCATTCTTGAATTCCATTACTCAAGAATTGCTTAGCAATCTTTTTTGTATGCCTTAGAAGAACTGAAGTCAAACATTTTCTATTACATATATATCACATAAGTTAGTCCACATCAATGTTTGTCATAAGTCAAAACATAGGGAATGCCCTTAGGGCAAACAATTCTTCCTTTTTGAGTGATGACAAAACTTAATGGAATTGTGATATAAAAATAATGATATGTACTGTACGAATATGTTAAACCGAGAGAAATGAGAATGTTTATCATTGAAATACAATATCTCATTATAGAACTCAAAGAGTGCTTATAAGATTAAGATAGAAAATTAAAATATCTACTTCACAACAATGGCTCAATGAGCCTATAGCCCAACCTACCTCCATATCCTCATTCCTTCCATCAAACGATTATTTCATAAAGAAATAACCGATATAATGATTTTTATAAAAGAAAGATATAGTAGATAAGTCATGAGATGAGATGCTCTCCCTTAATATTTGCAAATATAAATATTTGTAAATGATGAGAGAAAACTGGAGTCAATTTTATACGTCCAAAACATACATTCAAACTTTGATGAAAGAGAATATGGAACCTTTTTGAATATGCGTTTTGGATGTCCAAACGGTGGGTCCAAAACAACATGAAGTTTTTGAAGAAAACATTTTTGGACAAAATTTTTAGATCAAGAAAATATGAGTCCAAAATTTTCCCTGACATAATGCATGAGATAATGGCTTTTTTAGAATTTTGATTTGTCCTGGTTTTCCAAAAGAGTTTTGATCATTAAGGAAGTAATCCATCTGACTGAAATTTTTATCAATGAATTTGTCACGAAATCATGTCAATAACTTAAAAACCATCTTATCAATCACTCTAGTCTTAAATATACCTTTATTACCGAAAAGAGTACTTTTGGACGATATTCAGGATACCAAACTAGTGTCCAATTTGGGCATCAACAAACTGATATCACAGATGATCAATATTCATATTAAGTAATTCATCCAAAACTTGTTATGAATTTCATAGAAAGAATTATAGAGCCTTAGCTATATTCAGAGGCAATATGCTGGTGCAAAATATCAAATTAAAGTACAAAGTTTCCCTCATGTAAATTTACTACTCAATGACTATCAGGCAGACTGTCAATCAGTTATTTATATTATTAACAGTTAGGAACGGAGAGCATAGAACACTATCACATAGATAGATAATCAAATAAATCAGTAGAATAATCACAGCCCAGTTAATAGAGCCAATTGTAACACTCACAAATATAAGCAGAATCTTATGTAGAAACTATTCTAACATTTTCTAACAGAAACTTAAGTAGAAACTATCCCAACATTTCCTTATCAAAATAGGTAAGTATAAATCAATCCAATCATAGTCAGTCAGTTTTCTCCCCCTTTGTCATCAATCAAAAAGATGAATGAAAAAGGATATATATAGATCAATCCAATAGAAATGAAGCAATCAAAATTTAAGCAGATAGGCTTGTTCATAAGTAAAGATAGAAAACTAAATTGTTCAACTAAAAAAAAAAAGAGAAATTTAGATTTGTTCATGATAGCAGAGAGAATTGAAGGTAGTCGGGTTAGAGGTCAGCTGGAGTGCATTCTGCCAATCTGGTCACTTAGAAGATGTGAATTGTTTCAGTTTTTGACCATGTACCCTTTTGGAAGTGTTGACCAGCAATCCTACTTGATTTCCTCTTAACTATAACATGTTTTTGTCTCTTCCTAGATGAGATACAAGGTTCAGAGGAGGCCAGGGGTGCTACAACTTTATGAGGCAGGGACTTTTCCTTAGCTTGCACAGTAACAGTCACTTCATCTACAACAGGCTGTTTTTGTCTAGGTTCTTCCTCAATGAATGGTTCCTCTTATGTTGCCTTTGCTGGAGTAGGTGCTGCAAGAGCAGACACCGGTTCATCTGTTTTTACTTTCTTCTCCACTGCAGTTAGTCTATTGCTAAAATTTTGAAGTTCTGAATTGAGGCCTTCCAATTTAACAGCCAAAGAATTGATGGCATCCAAAATGCTTTCATATAATCCCTTATCCTGAGCCTGTTCTTTTCCTTTGGTAGAGGATGCTTCTTGAGGATCTTCCTTAATTTTTCTTTTGGTTCTAACAGAAGGGGCATTCTTTCCTTCAACTTTTACTTTCAACAATCTTTCCTTTTCCTCACCTTTTGTGTCTCGGAGCAACTTCCATTCATTTTCTATCCTCACATATCTCATACGCTCAAAGGACTCAAAGTTATAAACATTCATTTTTTATGGCGCACAGGGGACTGAATTTAAATCAACATCAAAATATTTGAAGACCTTTGTTAACAGATTTCCAAATGGTAAGTCTTTGCTAGAGGTATTTCTTGTTTGCAGCATCAACTTGGCAACTAAGAACCCCAAACTAATTTGCATTCCCTCAGCCAAGGCTAACATAATTACTATATGAAAAATATTAATGGAGGTTTTATGACCAAAACTTGGAACCACCACGGTAGAGATCATATAGTGTAAGATCCTCCCTTCTCCATTTAGCCATTTGGTGTTTTTGTTACTAGAATTTTCAAAACTCCTCCCTCCAGCAAACTTTTCTTTACATTTCTTTAACTCAAACATGTCAGTTCCCTCCAAAAATTTATTTAGTTCAAAATATTGAATCCCTCCATCTCTTACTTCACATATTCTATTCAACAAACGGTAATCAAACTCAATACTCTCTCCTCTAACTCTAGAAATATACTATTGAATCATAAACCCTCTCCCAGTTTCTTCAAGACGACCTTTCTTCAGATTGGCATAAAATTTCCAAATGAGCAGGGTAAACAACTTTTCATCAATAGACAGTAAACTACCCCAACCGATAGATGCAAACATATTCAATACATTGGAGAAATTCAAGAAAGATGATAGATTAACATGATACCCAATAATAACAGTTCTATTTCTTGAAACTCAGTCATTGTAATCAGACTCACTCTTCGAATCAATAAATCAAAGTAGCTGAGTTTCGGAACTCTCTTGCTCCGGTGATGATTTTGAGGAATCATAATGCGAGGTCGATAAGTCTGGTTCTGGTGAAACTTCTTTTTCTTTATTCGTTGCTTAAGCCTTCTTCTTTGTCTTTGGAGACATTTTTTGCACTTTCTTTTTTCGGTGTGACTGATTTCATTTTTGCTATTGAAAAGATAAGGGCTTTGACAGTCGGTTGTTTGAAGAGGAAGAACTCAGAGAATTTTTTGAAATTGAAGTGAGTATTTATCGGTTACAGAGTTTGGAAGAGAGAAGGAACGAAAGTCCTTTGAATACCTAGGAAGTTGTGATAGAAAGCACATTGAAAAGACCACTTAACTCAGAGATTTAAAAAAAATTGTGCTGAGAAAAGCGTAAGCTTTTTGAAATTCAAATATAAAAAAATGGAAGTAGTCATTTTAAAAGGGAAATACGAAGCATCAAAGATAATTTCGTTTTGGATTCCATCCCAATTCAAAATATACATCCAAACGGAACTTTTTCAGGAATGAGTTTTGGAGGTGGGTTTTGGACTCAAATATTGCGTCCAAAAATAATGTTGTGTGTTTTGGACACAAACACTGCGTCTAAAAATTTTGTCTACACTAATCTTGTAAAATAAAGAAAACTTGTGCAACCAGGTCAATTATGAGATTTTTGTAATTCCCAAATCTCTTCTCAGATTGTTGAATCTTTCTTCAACTAGAGGTTTTATAAAGATGTCGGCAAGTTGTTCATCAGTTGAAATATATTGAACACACACATCGTCTTTAAGCACATGATCATGGATAAAATGATGGTTAACTTCTATATGCTTGGTCTTAGAATCTTAAACAGGATTTTTAGTTAGATTGATAGCACTTTTATTATCACACAATATAGGTACGCAATTAAAGTTAAGACCAAAATCAAGCAATGTATTTTTCATCTACAAGATTTGTGCACAACAACTGCTTGCTGCAATATATTCAACCCCGGTTGTGGAAAAAGATACACACGCTTACTTTTTGTTGTGTCATTACACTAGAGAATGCCCAAGAAATTGACAATGGCCACGAGTGTTTTTTCTTTCCACTTTACAACCTACATAATCCACATTAATGTATCCTATAAGATCAAATGTGGTAATGTGAGGATACCATAAGCCATAATCATGTGTGCCAATTATATATCAAAAGATGCATTTTACTGCACATATGTGCGATTCCTTTGGACATGATTGAAACCGGACACAAAGACAAACTGAAAACATAATGTCTGGCCGACTAGCGGTGAGATAGAGTAACCTTCCAATCATACTTCTATACTTATGTTCATCTACTTTCCTACCCTTTTTATCTGGGTCAAGTTCTATAGAAGTACTCATAGGTGTGCAGATTTCTTTGGCTTCGTTCATACCAAACCTTTTGAGCAACTCTTTGGCATACTTAGCTTGATTTACGAAGATTCCATTCTTGGTTTGTTTAATTTGCAGTTCGAGGAAGAAGTTTAGTTCCCCATCATGCTCATTTCAAATTTTTGCTATATTGTCTTAGCAAACATCTTGCACAAAGAGTCATTAGTAGTACCAAAAATGATATCATCAACATAAATTTGAGCAATAAATAGATCATCAGATTTATCAGATTTAATTAACAAAGTGGTATCGATCAAGCCTCCTAAAAAACCTTTTGAAATAAAAAATTTACTAAGCCTCTCTCATACCAAGCTCGTGGAGCTTGTTTTAACCTATAAAGAGCCTTAGAAAATTTAAAGACATGATTTGGAACGTGCTCATGAATAAAACTAGAAAGTTGCTCAACATACACTTCCTCCTCAATAAACCCATTTAGGAATACACTAACATCCATTTAATAGAGCATGGAATTTTTTTAAGGAAGCAAAAGCAAGAAGTGTTCTTATAGATTTTAGTCTAGCAACGGGAGTAAATGTCTCATTATAATCAATGCCCTCTTCTTGATTGAATCCTTGAGCGACTAATCTAGCTTTATTTCTAATGACAGCTCTATTTTCATCAAGTTTATTTCTAAATACCCACTTGGTACCAATAATCGGACAATCAAGTGGTCTAGGAACAAGTTTCCAAACTTAATTTCTTTCAAATTGGTTTAATTATTCTTACATAGCAATAATCTAAAATTCATCATGCAATGCTATATCAATACGTTAGGTTCTATACTTGAGAGAAGAGCAAAGTTATTTATGAAATACTGTCTAGTTTTAACTCCATAGCCTGGATCACCGATGATTTATTTTTTGGGATGACCTGTTTTGTATTTCCAATCCTTTGGTAATTGTTGGTTCGTGGAATATTCAGTTTGTTCCTTTCATTTTTCAATTTGTTGTTCTTCAATTTCTTCTTCTTTTGCATGAGTATCTAGCAGTGGAGCTTTGAGTTGGTCTTTTCTTACTTCCTTTGAACCTCCTACATCATCATCATCTTTCATTGGAGTATAGATGTTAGATTCATCAAACACAACATATACGGATTCTTCCACACATAAAATTATTTTATTGTATACTCTATATGCCTTTTTATAGAAAGAGTATCCAAGAAATATAGCCTCATCGGATTTGCTATCAAATTTTCCAAAATTGTCTCGGGTATTAAGGACAAAACACTTGCAGCCGAACACTTTGAAATAGGAGATTGATGGAGTTTTATAAACAATAAGTTCAAATGGTGTTTTTCTCATAAACGGTCTCAGTATTACTCAATTTACAATATAGCACGTTGTATTAACAGCTTCTGCCCAAAAGTATTTTAGAAGGACATTTTCACAAATCATGGATCTAGCAATTTCTTGTAAAGTTCGATTTTTCCTCTCAACAACATCATTTTTTTTAGGTGTTTTGACTATTGAAAAATTATGAAATACTCTATTTTCATCACAAAAGTGTGTAAATTGATTGTTATAAAATTCTTTACCATTATCACTTCTAATAGAAATCAGTTTGTATCCAATACAATTTTGGATGAGTTTGATCAGTTTTGAAAATTCAGAAAATGTTTCGTCTTTTTGTCCAAGAAATAAAGTCCAAGTAAATCTAGAGAAATCATCAACTAGCACATATGCATACTTTTTACCTCTAAGACTAACAGTCCTCATTGGTCCAAACAAATCTATATGAATTAATTCAAGAGATTTTGAGGTTGAAATCATGTTCTTAGGTTTAAAGAAAGTTTTGATTTATTTTTCAAATTGTCATGCATCACAAATTTTACTTTTATCAAACTTCATTTTGAGCAATCCCCTAAAAAGCTCATTTGAGGACAGCTTGTTTAGCAAATCAAAATATTCATGACCTAATCTTTTATGCTAAAGGTAACCATTATTGTCATGTACAGAGAAGCATCTAATACCATGAGCTATAAGGTCATTTAGATAGAATACATACACATTTCCAACACGGTTGGCAACAAAGATTGTTTCAAAATTTGAGCTATCCATGATAGAACAACAATCCTTTTCAAAAATGACTTTGCAGCCATTGTTATATAGTTGGCTAATACTAAGCAAATTATATTTTAGTTCATCTATTAGTAATACTTGTTTTATAATGGTTGAGGAACCTGTACCAATGTTACTAATGTCAAGAATCTTTCATTTCTTCTTGTCTCCAAAAGTAACGAATCCTTCATTTGTAGTCTGCACATCTTCTAACAAGGCTGCATCTCCAGTCATGTGTCTTGAACAATCACTGTCCAAGAACCACTTAGTGAAGCTCATTTTCTCCAAAGAATGTGCCTCGTTTTCCATGGCCATGAAGCATATGTTGGTAGATTCGTTCTCAGAATCTTCTTCTTCAAATTCAGACCCATTCTGGTCCCAAGTACCCATTAATCATTTGCCTTTCTTTGCCTTCAGCTCCTTCTTCTTTTTAAGCATTCTACCTTCCTTTTCCTTTGCAATTGGACAGTCAGTAATGAAGTGTTCAGTGCTTTTGCATTCATAACATTGAGGCTTGAATGTTGAGGATTGTCCTTTTCTTTTTGCGAACTTCTTTCCTCTTTTGAAGTTCCCTTTATTGAACATCCTTTTGAATTTCTTTGCTATCATTGCCAGATCTTCATTGTCTACTTTAATTTCATCACTACTGTCAGATTGACTAGTTACTTCATCTTTTTTTCAGATTTCAATACTATTCTCTTTTTACCTTTATCATGATCATCGGATTTCTTAAACCTCTTGAGTTTCATTTCATGTGTTAGAAGAGAGCCCATCAGCTCTTCGGTTGGTAAGGATTTTAAATCTTTGGATTCTTCCATAGCAAGAGCTTTAGGCTGCTAGCTTTTAGGTAATGCATCCATAATTTTTCAATTTTGTTCCCCAAGGGAATAAACCTGGGAATAAACCTTTCCATAGGCTTTTAGACCATTTGTGATATTTATGAATCTAGTGAATATATCAGCAATGCTTTCATTCGACTTCATTGTGAATAATCCATAATCATGAATTAGAAGCCCCAGTTTGGATTCCTTAACTTGGTTTGTCCCATCATGGGTGACCTCAAGTAATTTTCACATGTTATGGGTTGAATCACAACTACTAACTTGATTGTATTCAGTCGCATCTAGTGCCACAACATAAGATGTTCATAGTTTGAAAATTCAATGTCATCTTAGTATTGTCTTCAAAATCAAACTCGTCATTTTGTTTAGGCATTTTTACGCCATCAACAACTTTTGACTAAATAAAATGACCATGTTCTATCAAATTCCACAACTCAAAGTTTATTGAGCACACATAGATTTTCATTCTGTTTTTTCAGAATATGTAGTTGTTTCCGTTGAACAAAGGAGGTCAATTTGTTAAAGATCCTTCAACATATGGAAGAGAGGATGAGCTTACCATAAGGATCTTTCCTACAAGGTTGTTAGACCGAGAATATGTAGACCAAGCTCTTATACCAAATAAAAAACCTTAGAGGAGGGGTGAATAAAGTTTTTTGTCAAACTAAAATTTTCAAGAAATTTGTTTTACAGAATATTAAGGTTTTTTAAGTTTCTTGGACCAACTTCACGGCAATAGAGAAAGTTATCTAAGAAAACTTTGAGAAATATCCAGATTCAGACTAAGGTAAGAAACACAATGCAGT
The DNA here is from genome assembly GCA_026120185.1 of Voacanga thouarsii. Taxonomy (NCBI): domain Eukaryota; kingdom Viridiplantae; phylum Streptophyta; class Magnoliopsida; order Gentianales; family Apocynaceae; genus Voacanga; species Voacanga thouarsii. The sequence continues at coordinate 1,393,759 of JANUWF010001483.1, forward strand.
TAATGCTATATATAGAGAAATAAAACACAGAATGTATAGTGGTTCGATCTACCAATATCTATATCCAATACCTTAAGCACACTCTTAAGGATTTTTAACCAGATTTCATTTACCCAACCTGATGGAATCAATCTATACTAAATACAAAAGAGGATTACCACACTTGGTTTTCCAAAACCTCTCAATCAACCAACAAATCAAGGTTCACCCCAAATGAGTTTTACACCATAACCTTGTTATACAAAAGAGATTGAATATCAATGAAACAGTAAAAGTTCACTTGTTTGAGCAAATGTGCACTAAGGAAAAAGCACAAACACTTTTACCTTTAAGACACAATTTGAATTCACTTTGAAGCATTTTGATAAAGGAATTTTTTGATTACTAAAGAGCAAGAGTGTTTTTTAGAAGAATAGAGCAAAAATCTATTGTCAAATTAAGTTTAGATGCCTTGTATAGAGATATAAAGTGAAGTACCAACGGCTACAAAACGGTTATAGTTTTACTAACAAATTTACCCACATTTTGGACGCATGTTTCGGACGATGATGCATCCAAAAGGTAAGTCCAAAATGACACTTTTCAGGGAAAAATGATTTAACACTGTTTACGGGATTTTGAATGAATCTTTTGGATGCAGAATCATCCAAACTACTCATTCCAAAATTTTGAGATTTAAAACTTTGAAAATCTTTTTGTTTGTGTACTTCAATGTAGAAATAAATTGAATCATAAGGTAAAGAGACATAGGAATTATCAAGAAATACCTTAATAATAATTCCTAATCTAAAGTTCTTCCACAATGACTTCTTAGTATGCAATTTCTTAAGCTTGATCTTCAACATGAACACCCATTCTTGAATTCCACTACTCAAGAATTATTTGACAATCTTATTTGTATGCCTTAGAAGAACTAAAGTCAAACATGTCCTATCACATATAAATCACACAAGTTAGTCCACATCAATATTTGTCATAAGTCAAAATATGAGAGAATGCCCTTACGGCTAACACATCCAATTAAGTGAAGTAAAAAAAAAAAAATTATGTAGTGTGGTGTATGCATAATAAGTGTGGTGTGTGTGAGTATTTGGTAGAAGTGTCATGCTATTAAAAAACCCTTATAGGGTAGGCATTTTTGTTATAGTCTTGTCAGAAAAATTTTTGTGAGAGTCATTCTTGTTATTATAGCTCTTTCAATATATCAATAAAATTAGTTTGAGTTTCCTTTGGTCCTCTTTATTTTCTCAACACAGGATTGATCAACAGGATGACATGTGCAAAGAGATGGAATGGAGTCCGTGGAGGAATAAGAGTTGGCTTGCTAAGGCTTTTTGCCCTTACAGCAGCCAGCCGGGGTCATCAAGAGGACCAGTAGATGATGTTGACACATCTTAATCCTGGCTATTTATCGTTTGATATATACTCATATTCTCATGATAAGGAATAGGACAACTCAACCATATTGTTTAGCAAAAGAAGAGTACGAGGTCTCATCACTTAATTGTATTTCTCCTTCCTGCAAAGTATGGCAAAAAATTAGGGATTTTGACTGAAATGGGTCAAAACTCAATTTCAACGCAATAAAGGGTGCGAAAAATATAGTAGTGGCGTAGAGAGGGTACCTCGCGTTTGCAAAACGCGAGGTACTTACCTCCCGTTTTGCAAACGCGAGGTAGACCTCTGACTCCTCTCCGACATGAGCCGTTGAAAAGTAGCTGAAAAAGTAGTACCGTGCATCTACCATGCGTTTCCCAGACGCGAGGCATGAGGGCTTTTTTTTGCAATTTATTTTTTATTCTATTAAGTATTTTATTATTTTGTGACTTTTTCTTCTCATTTTTTATGAAGTTCCAAATTTTTATTAGAAGGAATTAATATTTTTTAAATAACACAAAATTATATATAAATTTAAATAATACACAATTAAAATTTATTAGTTTAAATTTGACCATAACATTTAATATACGTATTTTTATCACAATTAATTTTATTTATAATGATGTTAAAAAAATTATTTTTTACAGTTAATTTTATTTATATTAGAATTTGAAATAAATTTCTATTTTTAATTTAAAATTGAATTTATTTAAATATTTATTTAAATATTTTTATTAAATACCATTAAATATTTAGTTAATTTAAATATTGAATAAATTTAAATAGTTAATTTATAATATTTGATTGTTGAAGAAAATTATAAAAATATAAATTCTCAACTATCTAAATATACTAAAATTATAGTGTCAACTATTTAAATAGTATTTAAATTTAAATCTCAATTATCTAAATTTCATAATCCCCATACATTTCATAATTCAAATAATTTTTAATTTAATTGAATTTGAATAATGTGTGAAATGTTACAGTTCTGAAAAAATAATTTAAAAAATTTATATAATATTTGTCTTTAAAATTCTATTATTATTTTTATTAAATGGCCAAAATAAATCAAACTTATTATTCTCTCTATAATTTTTAAATATAGATTATATAGCACATGTACACTAGCTTTTCATGAGGTCTCTTTTTTTTTTTAATTTCTTTTTTCTTCTATTATGCATTTTATCATTTTGTGACTTTTTCTTCTCATTTTTTATGAAGTTCCAAATTTTTATTAAAAGGAATTAATATTTTTTAAATAACACAAAATTATATATAAATTTAAATAATGCACAATTAAATTTTTTTAATTTAAATTTGACCATAACATTTAATGTACATATTTTCACCACAGTTAATTTTATTTATAATGATTTTGAAAAAAAAATATTTTTACAATTAATTTTATTTATATTGGAATTTGAAATAAATTTTTATTTTTAATTTAAAATTGAATTAATTTATAATTAATTTAAATATTTAATTAAATATTTTAATTTTGATATTTTTATTAAATACCATTAAATATTTAGTTAATTTAAATATTGAATAAATTTAAATAGGTAATTTATAATATTTAATTGTTGAAGAAAATTATAAAAATATAAATTCTCAACTATCTAAATACACTAAAATTATAGCATCAACTATTTAAATAGTATTTAAATTTAAATCTCAATTATCTAAATTTCATAATCCCCTTACATTTCATAATTTAAATAATTTATAATTTAACTAAATTCGAATAATGTGTGAAATGTTACAGTTCTAAAAAATCATTTAAAAAGTTTATATTATATTTATTTTTAAAGTTCTATTATTATTTTTATTAAATGGCCAAAATAAATCGAACTTATTGTTCTCTCTATAATATACGTATTTTACCACAGTTAATTTTATTTATAATGATTTTGGAAAAAAATTATTTTTATAGTTAATTTTATTTATATTGAAATTTGAAATAAATTTTTATTTTTAATTTAAAATTGACTTAATTTATAGTTAATTTAAATATTTAATTAAATATTTTAGCCTATTTAATGATATTTTTAAATATTTAATTTTAACTATAAATTATTGAATTAATTTAAATAATGATAATGTAACTAAAAATATTGAATTTAAATTAAAATATTTATATTTAAATATTAAATAACGATAATATTTATAAATTTAAATTTAATTTAACTATAAATTTTAAGGATATTTTATTTAATTGAAATATTGAATTAACGATATTTTAAATATTTAACTAAATCGAACTTATTGTTCTCTCTATAATTTTTAAATATAGATTATACAGAAAATTGGATAACGATATTTTATTAATGCTATTTTGACTTTAAATTTAAATATAAATATGACTGTTAATGAAATGTAATTCATAATTTCATTTACATTTAATTATCTTACTTGAGATATTTGGTATTTGCGAATTTATTAATATATATTTTTTAATATTGGTTGAGTTGAGTTTTTAACATTGTCCCCAAATCTTTTATGGCTTTATGACATTAATAGGTTATCATGCATGATTAGGAAGACATGAACTTTAAAACACGATACAAACAATAAACAATAAATTTTATTACACATGAAATAATCTAAAAAAAAGAATGAAAACTATTCCTACAATGAAATCATCGACGATTCCTTAGAGGTTGAACTCATCTTTGAGGCTGTTGTTCTTTGGGTGGTTCTTCTGGTTGTACTGCATCTTGCTCCTCATAACGGTGTGATGGATCGGGAATATCTATAGAATGCCTATGCGGTATCCAAGACCATCTAGTCGATGGGTCGGCAGCAAATTCATCAGTTGAAGATAGGTATTTAGTATCGAAGACTAGGTGCTGGAACATGGTGCTGGAAAGTGATAAAATTAATTTGCCTATCTTCAACTGCTATAGGATCACCATGTTCATAATTGTATTCTTCGCCGTGTACTGATGAGTAGTGATCCTGCATAGGAATATCAGGTATAGCATGTCTGCGTGCCCGTCTACCCCCTCTTTGCATTGGTGGTACTTCGCGATTGACTTCTTGCGGGATCAGGGTGTTGGATCAGCAGTGTAGCTTCGTCTGACTAACTCATAGGGTGGGTGGTTTAAACGATTTACCTCACCAACAGCAGTCAACAAACGAATGACAAGATCCGTTATTGATGCAAACACTCGTCAACTCACAGCATCCGCATTTTGATATCATTCATTGCCAAGGTACAATATCCGATGCATCGAATCAGCCTATATATATTTCGAAATGTTAATAAATTATTTGAGTTTAAATTTTATATTTTTTAAAAATATGCAAAAAAAAAATTACATACTAATATTTCTGTCACCCCACTACTCAATTGGTAGCTCGAATGATTAAGTTGCGTTATAGTCGGATTACCAATCAATCGCCTAGTGTGAGTCCAATACCATGCTGTATAGTTAGGCGAAACTATATTCTGATTGTAACTGAATTGTCCAACCCTTACTGTTGAATGCTTATTAACCCACTTTGCGTGATGTATTGAATCAATCTCGGACCACCCTACATCAGTAGTTCTCATGTCACGGGCATGCAAATTGCCACCGGTATCAACTACAATAGGTATTATCTACACCAATTCAAACTGTCGTATGACTCTATCTGAACGATGCACTTTTATTGTTTTCCAACAAATTAGGGATGTGATAGACTCCTAGATGCGTCGCCCATGAGTGCAATTCGAGGGTAAGGTAGCCAATATGTGCTCATCATAAGGCTGCTAGATAAACTATATAAACGTAAAATGTCAGTATTAATAATAAATAATGAACTTGTAATTAGTGTTGAAAGCAAAGTAGTTGAAGTAATACTTACATAATCATGTTGCATCCCATCCAACTGATCCCTATAAGTAAGAAGCACATGTATCGAGGTGCGGGAAAGCTCTAATGGTCCCTTCCATGCTGACCTTCTCGGGGCCTGTGGATCAACATCCTTAACCGAACGAACTTTAGAAGATCTGATAGTAGGGATACGCTCCCAAGCCCACAACTATTTCAATATTAATAACCAATGCTTAGGAAAATACTTTATTTATTTATTTTTAAAATACTAATAATATTTTTTTTAAAAAAAATATACGTTTCATACTTGAACCAACAATAATAGGCTATTGATAGGATGTGCTCTATAGGATGTAGCATTGCACATATAACGATACAGATGAGCCAATGCTGCACTTTCCCAACTAAGGGTGTCGGATACCTCTAAATCATGAATATATTTTAAGAAGCTCAAATGTACCAGACTTGTCCGAGAATAGATAGCCACCAATGAGCCGCATAATACGACAACATGTATGCTAGCCTATCATTTTTTACATCGCATTTGCAGGTAGTAGCTAACTCAAGACTCTTTCGAGTGAAATGATCTTCAATCTATATCCATCAAACTCTGTCAGAGTTGGTTGAAATCCTAATAGCTCGTCGCATATGTCAATCAACTCTAAAGGTATATGTACGAATCGGCAGTTACAGATTGGATCACCATCTACATGTAATTCAAAGAGAACTTCTATGTCCTATTGGGTGATAGCAGCCTCTTCAACTGTAAATTGAAACGTATGCGTCTTCTAGTGCCATCTTTCCACTAATGTTGTAATCAGTGGATGGTCGATCCTCATGTAACATAAACGGCGCAGTCTGCCAAAACCGGCCATGTCCATGAGCTGCTCAATACGGTGATGAATAGTCGAGCTTCTCAAAATATGCTATCATTCCTCTTTGCAGTAATAACATCACTGTATGGCTGTCCCGCCTAAATATGTGTGACCTATGTTTGTGCTGCAATCTCAATACGTCCGGTATAATAAGACCTGGATCCACTCCGTGAGATATAGGCTCATACATTTTGTTCTAATTAATAGAATTGATATATAAAAGTTAAAAATAATTTAAAGATATATAATCAACATACCAATTAAGTACAAAAAATTGAACACAAAATTAAAGATAAATAATTCGAATCATGGGTACGCACTATTAAAAATTTAGGTAATAGATAAACATTGTATCTAAATAAATTTAGCTAACATGATACAGAATTAATCCATGATTAGTTTATTCTACAGCACTGTGAGTGCAATTTCTCCTATTGTATCCACTACGATAACATAAGCTGCAACAAGGTGGTGAATCAAGATTGTGTTTGTCCATCTCATTCTGAAAATGCGCCATCCGCAATCTATCCCTCTAACGGTTCTTGAATCAGTGAGCAAATGGTGTCACGCTAAAGCCAAGATTACGCTAATAATCTTCGTGCGGAATGGGTCTGAACTGTGTTGTATAAGTCATTCTATAAGATAGTATCATGTTTTCTGATGATACTAAATCTTTAGGATTCAGCTTCAGTTGCTGACATGCTGCAAACGCGTGCAAATAAGGTGTTCCATATATTTCTCATTTGTAACAGCTACACTTCTTGGCCCCAATATTAACCTCATATGAATTATTTCTCTTCCCATGCTCATGATGTGGTGACACAATATTAAAATACCTTGATCCTAATTAAAAGTCAATCCACGGTGTATTCTTCTTTTTGTCTCATTCTTCACAAATTTTTCCCATATCTTAAAAGGGAAGTGATATCGCTCACGATTAGCCTCCTGCCTATGGTCGTTGAAATATTTGATTGTTTTTTTGAACGAAGACTCCACAATAAATTTGATAGGTAGGGCACGTATACCTTTGATGGCACTATTGAAAGATTCCACCAGATTAGTTGTCATGTTACCACACCGATGTCCACTATCATAAGCAAGCATCCATTGCTCTTTCAGAATCAAATCTAACTATGCCTTCACTTGGGGGCTTAACAAATCAATTTCTTCCATAATCTTAAAAAATTTTCAATTTTTACTTTGATTCTCAACTGCGTACATCAACTTCTTTAACTCATGTGTTCTGAACTTGCTATTGAAGTTACTCCAAACATGTCTAAGACAAAATCTATGTACTACCATTGGCTCCTGCTAAAGGAGTAGTTGATAAACTGCATTTACAATCCCAATATGTCTGTCATATATTAAACAAACTTTTTAATCATTTAACACATGTTCTCTTAGTAAGGACAAAAACTATCTCCAACTGTCATTAGTTTCTTTGTCAACGACTGCAAATGTTAAGGGTAATATATGGTTGTTAGCATCTTGACCCACTGCTGTTAAAAATTTTTCCCTGTATATACCCCTAAAAAATGTCCCGTCAACGCTGATCGCCGGTTTCATGTGAACAAATGTATCAATACAAGGTCTGAATGCCTAGAAAACATATCCAAAAGTTTTGGCTCTATTGCTGTCCATAGGCAAGAAGTGCCACGCCACGACGGTACTAGGATTTGCATCTTGTAAAGTTTGCATATATCGTGGTAGTTGTGCAAATAAAGAAGGCCAATCCTCATAGATCATCTCAATAGCATGCCTGCGTGCATTCCATCCTTTCCTGTACGACGGGGTGAAGTGCAATGTGTTATGAACATGATTATTTATTTCGCTGACTTCTTTTCGGATTATCATGAATCATTGACATGATGTGTTTTGCCATAAATTTCGCACTCATATTTCAATGGTTCCTGTTGATTGTCCGGACTAAACAAATGTGCTCTCCATGCCATCGAATAATTTGCCACAAGCCATAACTTTTCTTTTTCTGTGCACAGATCTGCAATAACATGGATGCTGTGGAGCTGAATTTTTACACTCGACAACCCAGTATGAACTCTTGCTTTCTACCACCATAAACTCACGACTGAGCCTAATAGACCACGACCGAACAGCCCATAACAACTCATTCTTATCTCTGAACCACATGCCAATCCTTAAGTCATTATTGGATTCTAACTATAAATCCATCCCCTGACCTGAATCCATGCCATCAGCTTCGTTTTCCATCTTTTGTGAAGTATCCAACCGGTCAAGATAGATTGAATATGGTGGACCGTACAAACAGACCAATTCAGAGGAGCTATTCACAGGATGTTGCAATATAGAAGGACCGGGAATATCTTCTTCGGGATTGTCATCTCCTTCATCCTCATCTAGTGAATCATCCACGGTAGACCCATCAATGTCTGACGTAGATCCTAACTTGTCTACAGTCGCCTTCGGAATACCTACCCAATTATGCTCTCGAGCTACCCAATCATCAATTGGGGTTACATCCACTGGAATACCAATTTCAGCTGTTGAAAATAATTGTTGGCTCGTCTGTACTTGAACGGATTGAATCCGGTCATGAAGTTGAGGCATACCAAACCCAGTAGAAGCCGACATGATGTATTGATTGCTAGATCCAACGACTAGGCTATCCAAAATTGATGTACTGAAAAGTGATTGGAAAGTCTGATTTCAAATATGTGGAGGATCGTTGGCTATAGTTGTTGGAAATTTTAAATCGAAGTTAGGCATGTTGATAGAAACAGTTGAGTTAAGTAATACAGTGAATGATTCAGTGATAGGAGTTAGGATATTATGCTCTGGAAGATCGTTGCTATTGCATTCAGAATCTGGACGATCTCATGGTGAACATGCAAATCAATTGGTTGTCCCTTCACGGTAGATGTATAGTATCATAAATTTTTCATATCATTGTCATCTATTATAGCAGCGGTTGTAGACCTTGTCACTGTACCCAAAACAGTATCTTCCCTCATTATGATTTGCAACTTTACAGTAGACGTGTCCAATTCTCGAATAATACATATTTTGTTGACTAAACATCCAAAACTAACTCAATTCCGAACAATCAATGCCTTGCGATAAGGACCATTAAAAAAGTCATCGTGTGTGGTGCGCATAATTTCACAATCCCAATATAACCATAGTCTTACAGGTTCTTCTAATGACATTGTGTCTAAATAAATGATGCAAGATTTTTCTATTCAAAAAATAGAACATGTTATAACTTTGAATTAATATATGAAACAATATATTATAATCAGTACACATCTATCTCAAACAGCTAAAATATTTGATATATGCAAAAAATGAGTATTTAATATATTCCACACTAATTATTACCTATTATAAAACTTACTAAGATAATTAAGATTAATTATTCAAAAAGTTAACATATATTTAATTTAAAATCCCAAAATCCCTAAAGCTTAAGGTTTTCTTATTCTAGAAAAATAATTACTGGAGAAAACTAATTAAATAATGAAGTTAAACAAGATTTTGTATTATCAATTGTTCGTAAAAAACATAAATGTTCAAATCTCAGTGATAAGTGAAAAATTAAAAAATATATATATATGAAGGATCTTTATTAAGTTAATAGCTAAAAAAATATGTAAATAATAATTTTCATACTACACGAATGTATTTAAAAAATATATAAAATAGACTATTCAAATGATATGTAAATTTTCATGCTAAAAAAATATGTAAATAATAATTTTCATATTATACGAATGTATTTAAAAAATATATAAAATAGACTATTCAAATGATATGTAAATTTTCATGCTAAAAAATATGTAAATAATAATTTTCATGTTATACGAATGTATTTAAAAAATATATAAAATAGACTATTCAAATTATATGTAAATTTTCATGCTAAAAAAAATATGTAAATAATAATTGTCATGCTATACGAATGTATTTTAAAAAAATATTAAATAGACTATTCAAATGATGTGTAAATTTTCATACTAAAAAAATATGTAAATAATAATTTGTATGCTATACGAATATATTTAAAAAATATATAAAATAGACTATTCAAATGATATGTAAATTTCATGCTAAAAAAAATATGTAAATAATAATTTTCATGCTATATGAATGTATTTAAAAAAAATATTAAATAGACTATTCAAATGATATGTAAATTTTTATGCTAACAAATATGTAAATAATAATTTTCATACTATACGAATGTATTTAAAAAATATATTAAATAGACTATTCAAATGTTATGTAAATTTTTATGTTAAAAAATATGTAAATAATAATTTTCATACTATACGAATGTATTTAAAAAATATATTAAATAGACTATTCAAATGTTATGTAAATTTTTATACTAAAAAAAATATGTAAATTTTCATACTTAAAAAATATGTAAATAATAATTTTTATGCTATACAAATGTATTTAAAAAATATATAAAATAGATTATTCAAGTGATATGTAAATTTTCATGCTAAAAAAATATGTAAATAATTACTATTCAGATAGACATTTTAAATTGGATTAATTTTCAAATGTATGCATTACTTATGGAATTCTATATAAAATAACTAGTGATTCATACTGCTAATAATAAAAGATTTTCAATCTTAACATTGGCTAAATCTTAATTGAAATTAATTATATTACAGGATTATATTAGATGAATTAGCCGCATTATTTATTAAGAGTAAAATTTTAAAATTTTAAAATATAAAATTATAATAATTAATTTTATTTAAAAAATTAGAAGATAAATTAAGAAATTAGCCACATAATTTTTTTTTACAATTTGAGGAAATTAATTTATTATTTTAATAGAATTTTAATTATTAAAAGTATAAAAATATAATATTTTATTTAATTTAAGATTATCCTAACACACTATAAATGTCACAATATACAGTAAATATATTTACAAAGCATAATTAAAATACACAATCTATACACATTTCAAACAATTAAATTAAATAACTAATTCAACTACACAATTTAATTATAAATACATACTTCAATATATATCACATCATTATAAAAAAATAAATCATATAAGAATTTAACATATAATATCTCTATTATAATATTTAAAAAAAAAATCTGTAAAATATACGTCAATGTATATGTGCTCCCGCAAACACTTTTTCTAACTGAAATTCTTCTTGGCTCCCTCCCATGCAACGGCTGATCTCTTCACAGCCCCAGGAAAATTTTCAAAACAGACAATGAAATGGAAAAAAGAAAGTAGAGAATAGACAGAATGAGAAGAAGCAGAATGGAGAATGGATGTGCGGATGATACAAATGGCAAATGTTGTATGTATATATAGGTGGATGAAAGTGGCTCTGTGTGGCTTGTGATAGGAAAGTAGAGAATGGTAAAAAAACAAGATAGGAGAACGGTCAAAAAGCCTGTGAAATGGGCTGAAAAAAATCACGTGGGCCGCTTTCAGTCGCTTTTCAGCGGCCCACATGGTTGCTGTCAAAGATCTACCTTGCATTTGCAAACGCGAGGTATCCTCTCTGCGCTACTACTATATTTTTTGTCTCCTTTATTACGTTGAAATTGGATTTTGACCCATTTTGGTCAAAAGCTCCCAAAAATTACAACAAATAAACTTGTTTCATTTTCTGCTGCATTTGATAGGTAATTTGAGAAGTAATGATTATTCTGGTTACAGAAGCAATTAAATTGGAAATCATGCAATGAAAGGATTATAAAAGAGAGCAACAGGATATCCCCGGCATGGTTTACAATCCTGTGCATATTGTTTGATTCAGAGGTCGAATACATTTCTATAAGCATGAAATGGAGAAGCAACTTCATCTCACAACCATAGATGTCATACTGAATAATCTTTACAAAATCAAATTTTCTTGAGGCTAGATAACAAGGTTTCTGACTGACAAAAATAAGGAAGTACATGTGAATATTATCAAATAATGCTCAGGCACTTTGAAGGAACTTCAAGGTCTCATCAATATGCTTTTCAGGTTGGAATTGGTTGTTATAAATGAGCTGAACCACCCCATTCCTGTCAAGAACGTAAGTTTGCCTTCCAGGCAATGTACCAAACAGGTCGGCTGGGACTCCCCACTCTTTCCTGACCTTGTTGCCCTCATCGCTCAGCAAGGTAAATGGAAGTCTGTATTTCTTTGCAAATGCCTAATTCAAGCACAAATACCGTTCATCAGCGGAAGAAGTTGGATATTTTCAATCTCGAAATAACGAGGCCTAATCAAAAGAAAGAGGAAATGCTTCATATATGCTCTTGTCATCAACTTAGCACATAAGCTGAAAAATCAAAGACAAAACATGATGAAACAAGATATGCATATATTTTCTGTAACACTATAACAGGCTGAATTAATTGCAGATGGGTTGAAATGTCCAATACTTCATAACTTCGGGAAAGTGAGAATGAACTTACATTTCCCTACCACGACAAAATGTAGCTTAGCAATTTATTATTGAACAAGTTTTTTGTAGATTTGAGTCGACTGTATTACAACTATTTACTGTTTAGTAATTCCATTTTGTGCTGTTAAGAAGAAAAAGGATACACTTGGGCTACCAGTTTAAAAAATACACTAGAAAAAGATCCACAATTCCTTACCTTCACAAAATTTCACTAGGACAATTTGCATGTCTCCATTTGACGTCTTAATAATGAAGCATATTCATGGCAGACATCTTTGGTATGATGACTTTCAGTACAAATACAGAGTTGTCTAAAGGCAGCAACTTGTTGACAGGAAAATTTAGCAAAGTAGACATCATGTTATTACTGTTCAGGACAAAGGCTGAGGCTTCCAAAATAGAAAAGACTGTGATACCTTGTGCGATGAAGGATCATCTCCACTAATTCCTATAACCTCAGCTCCTGCTTTCTTGAATTTTTCGTAAGAGTCCCTGAAAGCACAGGCCTGTAACAGAACAAACAAAAAATTATCTTTAGGAACTTCACAATTTATATGCCCAGTCTAACGATGTTCCTTTAATTCAAGCCCTGACACCCACCCGGAATCTGTGAAGAAGAAAGATAAAGACAACAGTTCAAGAAGAAAATTTGTGAATCATGTGACTAGAAAATAAGCATATGGACATATCGAACAAACCAACACAATCATGGCTTCTTTGCCTAATTTAGTTTATTTTAGCTACATTAGGGCTGCTACAATTTCAGAAAATTTACAAGTTTTGTTCTTCTGATGCACTAATCAATTTTCTGGGAAGGCAACAGAAAGGCTTATAAGATGAAAGAGTGGAGGGGGGAAAAAAACGTATTTGTCATGGTGTAAAATCTTTGAACCTTTGGCCACGTGCAGAGTTTGCATATTCCTACTTACTGGGTTTGAGCTAGACAGATTATATTTTAATCCTAGCCATCCAAATTCCCAAAAAGAAAAAGGAGAAAATCTCCCAAGAATTTAAGATTTGGAATTCTCTTACTAATGGCAATGTAAATTACCTGTTTAGTGCAACCGGGCGTGTCATCAGCAGGGTAGAAATACACAACAATAGGCTTCCCTTTGAGTTTGGAGAGGCTCACATTTCTTCCATCTTGATCTTTCAATGTAAATGATGGAGGTGCTGACCCTTTTGTCACCTTCACAAATTAAAAAAAAAAAAGCACAGCAATTAATCGCCAAACGCAAATCCAAATTCCAAGAATCAAAGAAAAAGGAAGGCAATGTACCTCGGCAACAATGGTTCTTTTTCTGAAAAAGAAGAAGGGACTGAAACAGAGGACGAATAGGTGAGCTTCAGACCATAAAATTGAGATTGAGATGACTTGGGAAGCTGAGGGAGGTTCTGAGCCAAATGGGCCTTGGGTGTTTGAGTATGTAGTAAAGAAGGGAGGGCATGTTTTGCAGAAGGAATAGAAAATGAAGCCATCGGTTTTGGATTTTAAAGAGTGGGTCTGTTTTCCAGAATTCTGGGAGTTCTGATGAAGATTCTTGAGAAACTTGGAGATAGTGAGATAAGGAGAAGCAAATGGTAGCCTATGAGAGCTGAGGACTTGGGAACTCTGTGGGGGAATTCGCCTGGGGATAGGTTGGGTTTTTGCGTGGAGGATTTCTGACCTCAACATCCGCCCCTTATACTTAGTACAATCAAAGATAGCTGCCTCAACTTACCATAATCATTTTCTCTCCCACCAAGTGAAGCTTTGGTTTTTTTTATTTTTTAAAAATATTTTTATTGATTTATTTTTTAGAATAACTCTCTTTTAAGGTTTTTGTATAAATACTAAAAAAGCAATTAAAACCTCTAATTATAAGATAAAAATAATGTCATTTTTTGTTAAAAATTCAAAAATTAATTAATGTACTTATTTAGTGAAATACTATAATAAATAAAATAGCGGTATAAATAGAAAAATAATAAATATATCTTGAACTTATAAAATGACTCATATTTGGAAATAATTTTATTAAAAATATAATTATTTTAAAATTAAAAAAATAAAAAGAGACGAAAATTTAATTTAAAATTTTCAATTTAATTTTTTATTGAGTTATTACTACAATGATTTTTTTTTTTCCTTTTCTTTTAAAGAGGTGAGAATTCTGGAATTTAGAAATTGGCTTTAAGATACGGGAATAGTGGGGCCGGCGTGCTGCTTGCACTCCAAAATTTTGGGGAAAAAAAGTTTTACCTTAACAAAATTAAAATTTTTTTAAAAAATTCATTTTTTATCCCCAAAAAAATTTAAAAACTATCTTTTAATATATCTTTTTATATAATTTATCATCTTAACTCTAAATTTTTTATTTCATCTTTGATTGACTTGTAAAAAAAATTGATAAGATAAAAACTTTTTAACCAATGCATATTATATATATATATATATATATATATATATATATATATATATTATTTGGAGATTCTATCTAACTCGTATAAATTTCAATTAGCCTCATAAATCTAAAAAAAATAAAAAAAATGGACTGACTCTCGCTAATTCTCATTCTATATCAAATTACCACAATCTTATTGGAAGGGACACCAAAACTAGTTTTTTTCACTGGACAGGCAATCTTGCCCAATTCTTTTAGCGCTTTATTCTACATTTTATTTCTTTTTTGACATGTAAAGCTTTATATAATTATTAATGAGCAATTTTTCACACGAGAGACCTTTATTTATATGTTTAATATCTAGAGAAAAAAAATGTGATGTATCGACATTATTAGACATTGGTAGAGTATTTTTTGGACCTTAGTTGATCCTGGGAAACTTCAACAGTATAATGCACTATTCTGCGAAACATGGGGGTCGTCCTTTTCCCTGTCTTGCAGCTGGGGGATTTCACTCCTTTGTTGATAATGCTGACTTAATTGACTTGGGGTTCAATGGTTTTCCTTTTACTTGGAATGATAAAAGATCTGGTTCTGCAAACATCCAGGTTCATCTGGATAGGGGTCTTGTAAATGCTTCATGGAGTGTTCTCTTTCCTCGGGCATCTGTTTCTCACCTTACTGCTCTCTCTTTAGATCACAAGCCTCTCCTACTCGATACTTCTCCTCCGTTAAGTTGGTTGTTTAGACCTTTCCGGTTTGAAACTATGTGGATTCACGAAAACTCTTCTCATGACATTATCTTGTCTGCATGGTCAATTCCTATTCGGGGCTCACCCCTTACTGCTCTAGTTTTCAGTATTAAGAATGCAAAAAATGTCCTTAAATCTTGGAACAATACTGTCTTTGGTCTCATTCCGCACAATATTGTTGCGATTCGTAAGGAGATTGATACTCTTCAGTCTCTCCCCCAATCCACTCTTGTCTTGGAAAAGGAGAAGTCTCTGCAGGAAGCCTTGGATGAGCAATTGAAAAGAGAACAACTCCTTTGGCGGAACAAAGCTAAGACGTCTTGGTTGGAAGGTGGTGACACCAATACCCGTTTCTTCCACCTTTCCACCATTGTTCACAGAAGACATAACCCTATTGATTCTCTCCTTACTGCTGAAGATGGCTGGCAGACAAATTGGGATGGTATTGGTCATGCTTTTGATCAATACTACCACAATCTGTTTACCTCCTCTGCTCCTCTGTCCCCCTCTGACCTAAACAATCTGATTTCCCCTTCCATTACAAATGTACAAAATGAATTTTTGTGTGCTATTCCTATTGCTGAGTTTATTCATCTGACAGTTTTTGAAATGAAGACTAGTAAGAGCCCTGGCCCTAATGGTATGACTCCTTGTTTCTTCAAAACTTACTAGTATATTGTTGAAGCAAATGTTGTGGCTGTTGTTTAGCATTTTTTTGTTCGTGGACATATGATTCAATCTCTGAACTACGCTTTCATCACTCTTGCTCCTAAAAGGGATTCTGCCTACAAAGTTGAACATTTTCGGCCTATTGCCCTTTGTAATGTTGTTTAAAGGTCATTTCTAAAATCTTGGCAGATCGTATTAAACCTTTCTTGGATAGCATTGTTTGTCCCTTCCCAAGGTGCTTTCATCCCTTCTCGTGGTATGAGTGACAATGTAATCATTTGTCATGAGGTAATGCACCATTTAAACTTGAAAAAAGATGGTTTGGGTCTTATGGCTCTTAAGATTGATATGGAGAAGGCTTACGACAAAGTGGAATGGTCTCTTCTCACCAAGATTCTTCACTGTCATGGTTTTACTGATTGGTTTCCCAGCCTTGTTTTAGAGTGTATATCTTCTGCCTCCTTTTCCATTCTAATGAATGACTCCCCTTTTGGATTCTTTAAGGGTCTTAGAGGTCTTCGTCAGGGGGACCCGCCGCTATCTCCATGTTTATTTGTGATATATTTCAATCTGCTATCTAGAATGCTCATGGATGCTGAATCCACCCACTCCTTCCACGGAGTTAAAATTGGACGGACCTGTCCTTACATCTCTCACCTTATGTATGTGGATGACCTAATCCTCTTTTGTAGAGCGACTATCACTGAGGCTCAGGTGGTGCAAGGTTTGCTAGATACGTGTTGTCGATAGTCTGGGTTAACTATCAATCTTGCAAAATCTACTATCCACTTCAGCAAGAATGTGCTGTCTTCTCTCAAAGATGCAATCTGCTCTACATTTCATATGTCTGAATGTGCACATAATAGCACCTATCTGGGAGCTCCTTTCTATAAGAAAGCACCTAAGTTTGTGGCTTTTCAAGGAATTGTGGAATGACTTCGACAAAAGGCCAGTGGTTGGAAGATTCACACTCTATCTCAAGCTGGCCGTTCTGTGTTAATAAAGCTTGTTGCACAATCCTTCCCTATTTATGTCATGCACTGTTTTCTTCTTCCCTCTTCTATTTGTAACAAATTGGATTCTTTAATGAGGGACTTTTGGTGGGGATACAAGGAAGACTCTGGTCGACACTTTTTCCTTAAATCTGGGACGCTATTTGTGCTCCTAAAAGTGACGATGGCCTGGGATTTCGAAAAGCTTTGGACAACAACTTGGCATTGCTCTTGAAGTTATCTTGGCAACTGTATTCCGAACCTCATCATCCTTGGGTTAATCTAATTTGATCTAAATGTCTTTGAGGTCGACGATCGTTGGATTTGGTAACATGCCCTAGTGGGTCCTCCTGAATTTGGAAAGGTATTTGGAAATGTAAAGGTGTACTGGAACCAAGATTATTCTTTCAAATTGGTCATGACTTTTTGGTGAGCATTTGGGATGATCCGTGGATCCTAGGTCTTCCTAGTCATGTCTTCCCCCTGTTCCTATAGCTCAACAACACCTGAGTTTGGGTCGAGATCTTATGCACTATGAGCACCATTTATGGGACTGTGACCACATTTTTAATTTGTTTCCACCAAATACAGCTCGGGATATTCTGGAAATTAATATTTCCCAGATTGGAGAACCCGACTCTCTGACATGGGCTCTCTTTAAATCAGGGAAATTTTCTATCAAGTCAGCTTACAAAATCATTCACCAGTAAAGGCACACTACTACCCCTTCCTCGTCCCATATGGCCCCTTCTTCATTTGCTCCTCCTAACTCCTGTTGTATGTGGAAAGCTCTGTGGTCTTCCAGTTTACATAATCATCACAAGCACTTTTTATGGCGAGTAGTTTCCCAACTTCTGCCAGTTTCCCAACTTCTGCCTTCTAATTCTAGATTGGCCTGGGTACTGGATCTGGTAGACCAATCCTGCTGTTTTTGTCAGTTAAATACTGAAAGGTTGGAGCATCTCTTTCTACACTACCCCCTTACTAAATGCCTATGGTGGCATTCAAAATGGCAGTTTAGAGTAGAAAAAATTTGAACCTAGAAAGTGAAAGACTGGGTAAAGGAACTGCTAAATATGGATAACACCTTCCCTTTCCCGAGTGAGACAAAACGAGAATTCCTCAACTATGCTGCAGTGCTGATGGAACAAGTGTGGCGCTATAGAAATCAATTGCGCGTAAGGGAGGTACCTCAACAATGGGATGTGCTCTCTATTCATATTGCAAGAATGGCTAAGGTATGTTGGGATGCCAGCCTCAGCAGAGTCTGGAAAAAGCCAAGCTCTCTCTCTCCCACGGACTTGGCAACCCCCTCCCTCACCCTATGTCAAAGTTAATTTTGATACTGCCTTTCACGATGGGATTGCGGTTTCTTCTTGTGTTTTCTGTGACCATGTGCAAAAGCTTCTTTAGGCTTAGACTAGGACAGGTTTTGCTGGCGATGCTTTTGCTGTTGAAGCTCTTGCCACCCTTAATACTACTTTGATAGCTAAGGTGGCCGATATCTCTAATGTCATCTTTGAAGACACTCTCCTAACGTCATAAGGGTAGTAACTGGCATTCAATCAGTAGAACAATGGCTTGGTAAATGATCTACAGATGCTGTGAAATCAATGCTCAGCGGTAGAGCTCATTGGAAGTATGTTTATGTTCTTAGGTATGGGAATGTATGTGCTCCTAAAATTGCCAAATGAGCTAAACTCAACAATTATTTGGTTGCATACCCCATCCCTCTTTTCCCCTACTATTTTATGTGATCATGGGAGTACCTCTACAGTTCCCCAAACGAGTCCTGTATTGGAAGAAGAGGTTGCTTCATTTTCTCTTTTTTCTAAAATACAGACTAACACTTTATCTAACAAAAAAAGGATACTATAAGAGTACTTTCATAGAGAAAAAGAGAAATTAGTCGAAGGGAAAAGGGAAAATGGGAGAGGGAGAAGGGAAAAAATAAATAAATAAAGGAGTTGGGAGATTTTCATTTTGCACTAGAAATTAGAATCTTTTTCAACATTGTTGCTATTTCAAATTTAACTTTTTTCGGTCAATAGATTAATCATAAGAATTTCTCAGATATTTTCTTCGATCAGTTGTCTAAAATTTTGATAATAAAAAATCTAATAAAAAATAATTAAATAGGAATTCTTAAATAATTCAATCAGTTGATGCAACAAGTACGTATTAATTGACTTATTTCATACATACATACATACATACATACATACATACATATATATATATAATTTATTTATAAATTGTATTAATATATTATATGAAGATAATATATCAGTATTCATTTTTCTTGATTAAAAATTAAAATAATAATTTTGTCATTTGATTAAAAAAATAATTTTATAAAATTATCAATATTAAATAATAAATATTAAAAATTAATTAAAATACTCTTAAAAGAGTTATATATATATATATATATATATATATATATATATATATTATAAAAGTAGAAAATGGGATGGCAATATGGAAAATTTTTTATATGGCAAAAATTATTCGAAAGAAAAGAGAGAGAGAGAGAGAGCTCAATCGCCTCCTGTGGCCGTTATAAAAGGCCGAGGATGAAAGCTGGGAAAAACAACCCTTAAACCCTAAGCAGAGTCGTGCTCGTTTTCCACCTTCATCGAGTTTTCCATTAACTGTAATAGCGTGATCGATCTTTCGGAGCTTGAATGGAGGGGTTACAGAGCGCTTTCCGTAGCGCATTATCGCAGGCACAGGACAGTACGCTCAGCAGCACTCTTTCTTCCTCCCTTGAAAAAGCAAAAGCATCCACTAATTCATCTGGGTCGTCGTCTTCGGCTTTGTCAGACTCCACCGCTACTCAACCGCCTCCACTCTTGCTTACCAGAGCCCCTAGGTACTTTCCCATCATAACCCTCTTTGCTTTTCCTCAAAATTTTCCTGATTATATTATCACCCTATTTGTTGCTCTAGTTCTTGTTAGGTTTCATTAAAAATGGAACTTGATGGCTGGGCGAGAGTTTCTTGTGATTAGTCTTTGTCTTTAAGAGGCTTGGTCCTTTGTATGATTTTATTTAAGGGTAGGATAAATTGTTAGGAGCATTTTGATTTGAATATTACAGGTGTTACTCTTCTGTGCCTAAGAAGAAAACTGAAATTGATTTGGTTATTCAAATGTAATTCATCGTGCTGTTTATCCAATATCCCTGTTGGAACTGACTTATTGGGTTACATGAAAGCTTGATGTTATAAAAATTCTCGTTGGACCTGCAATTCAATCATCTCTAGGTAAATGCATCCTCTTTTCAAATTTTGAAAATGTTCAGTAGAAGATGTAAGATCAACAATAGAAAATGCTGGATAAGTGATGTAGTCATTGTTCAAGTAATGTGCAATGTAGCTCTAGAAATACTTGATTTTTTGAGGCAGGTTTACCTTTCCTATTGGAATAAGCTCCAGCCATAGGTGAACGTCATAAGTGTAGTGTTAGTCCATTGATTCCTTTTTGTATGGTACTTGAATTTCTGAGGAAATTGTACGAAGTGGCTTGAGATAATGTAAAAATCCATTTAAACAGAATAACTTTTAATATCTGAAATTTGAAACGTGAAAATGGAAGATTATTTTGGAGGTTGTATAAAAATGAGTAATTTCTTTTTTCATGTTAATTCTATCTTTGAGTGTATAGATGGAGGAGAAAGTAGAGACAAAGAGAAGGGACGTCGAGGAGAATAAAGATAAATGGTTTGGGGGCAAGTATTAGGTATATTTTTATGTACACAAAGGAGGAGATGTACCATAGATTGCACTGGAGGAAGAATTTTGAGTGTTGATCTTGTCTGTCAAATGTAGCTGCAGGACCTAGTATTCAAGTAAAAGGATTAGTGAAGCGTTTGGACCATCTGGATGAGTGGCAATTGCCTTTACTTCTAACTCTTTTCTCCTGTTGTTAATTTACTTCAGTTTGTTGTACTATATTTCCAGTCAAATTGTCTTCACAGTTTGTTTTCATTCAATAAGTAACACAATACTGTTTGTGAGTGTAAATTTAGGATCACTAGTTTGGAGTATTAATATTTGCTTTCTTTTCACAAATAGCTTTAAAACTGATCATGGTTGTGAATTCGTATTCTTGGATGATGGCATCAAGTTAATTCTCTAGAATGCTTATCCTTAGCTTTTATTATCTCTAACTGAAGAAACTAAGATTAGCCAGAGTGCATGTGTTACAGCTTGGAATCTCAGTCCACCTGTAATGTGTTTGGCTGTATACCTTCATGAAGTGACTCAGATAAAATTAGAATTCTGTACAAAAAGTGAGCATTCTCTAAGTGGGCTGTCTCCGTGTGATTGGTATCGTACATATTTATGTTAAATTTTGCATCTATGATCAGTTTGATTCATTGTCTTGAGGAGACATACATTAAGGACACCTTTAAGTCTATATCGAGGAGATATGCATTAAGGACATACTTATCTTTAAGTGCAGACAGATGGTGTCCCTGTGGACATGCTCAAAGCTTTGTGCTGTTTTTTTTGTTGCTGGAGTATTTGTTGGCTACACCTTGAAGCGGCGAGTACGACGCTGGGCTGCCAAACTTCTCAGAAGGTTGAAGGATGACTAAGTGCTAAATGCTGAATCAGAAGCAATTTATTGTCGTCATCGTAATGAACAGGGCGTAAAACTTTTGTAGCTAACTGAGGTATCCAAAACTTTAAATGGAAGTCTTTCACAAGTCTGTAATTTGTAGAAAAGCATAGCAACGAATGTGGGAGTTTCTTTCTTTATGAAAGTTGAAATTTTAGCCTATGCTACCGTGACATTATTGAATATTGAATACCACGACATAAGAAATTGCAAGGCATGCGAAAGTCATTGTGCTCTTTTCAGCAACTTGCTTGTTTTCCACTTCACTTGTAAAATCACATACTTTTGGGCTGGGAGTGTTGTATTTTCAAGTGAAATGTTCATTTTATTCCCATCATATTATGCTTTTCAATCGTGCAACATGTTGAATAACAATTACTAATTTGGCTTTCCTGCTCAGGTTGCAACTTCTGACAACAATTGTTTCTTCACATACACTATATAATATGATATTGAATCAGTTCATAGTCTTGTTCCTACCTGTCAGTGTTGTACAGAAAATGAAAAAAAGCTGAAAAAAAAAAAGAGAAAAATTATTATGCTTCGGCCACTATTAGCCATGCAAAAGTAGTCTGTGTTTATTATCCCCTGCTTAAAAGCATAAAAATTTTTGCTTTTTTCTGGAATCTCTACAATTTAGACAACTGACTCTGTTAACTATATGTATGAACATTTACATTTTTCTGAGTGATACGTGTGATATCTGCTTAACCAATATGAATAACTACAAAAGAAAGGAAAAGAAAATCCGCTTAATATGTTAAGAGTGAACTTCTTGTGCCTCAGAAGCACTCCTTGTGGAATTCAAACCGTGTGGATGTCTTGTAAGTCAACTCTTGCGATAGCGTTTTCAGTTCCTTTGCTAATACGGGCATCCCACAGTAGAACACTCCTGCAAATGAAAATGTCTTTATTCGTTAATCTTTGTGTTGAACTTCTTTTGTCTACCACTTTATTTACATGGGGGGTAGTATTCCTTCATTATTATCTCATTCTAATCTTCGTAAGCAAATTCTGAATAAGCATACCAGATTGTTTTACTTGCAATTATAAAATTTTAAGGCTTTGATTATTAACTTTGATGGGATCTGCTGATTTTTTCAATTAAATTTGAAAATACAAGATGTATATTCTTTTAAATTGGAACTGCACCTTAGCTAATTTTATGCTTAGATTTCATTCATTTTATTCTTGTCTCTACTTGAAGATATCATATGTTATTTGTGCCAAAAACCAAAATAAGAGGTTTCATGCTTCTCTAATATAAATTGCTAATGGTCAGAAGGACTAGCCAACTCATGGTCCAGTGCTGAACATGCAGTATAGAATGAAGATACACTTGCAATGCATGGACATGCCCAGTATTTCGGGTAGATCTCTTACCTACGGTAGAATATGGGTGCTTATTTGCTATTTTGTTGAACACTTCTCTCCAATTTGGTCTTGCAAAATGTGTCCTTACCTGCAATGAAATGAATGTTAAATATAATTTCTTCTTTTACAAAGAGAGGTTTTCATTATTGTCTGATTGTAACTGTATTCATATGGATTCCATTTTCTTTTTAAATACTGAAGAGCCTTCCTATTATAAACTACAGCTGTAACTCTTCATCAAACATGGTCTGCAAAGAAGGTTTTTGAGGTAATATTGGATTAGTCATACTGTAGTAACGTGTCATACCTTTGTGCCAGAGAGGATGTCAACTCCATGTTTGGCATGGCTCAGAGCTTGGATCATGGTGATAAGGGTTGACCTTGCATCACCCTCTTCGTAAACACTGGTAAGATAATTGTGCATTTCAATCTGACCCTGTTTTTCAACGGTTAAGAACATAGAATTAGCGTCAATAGGCAGCTTAGCTCTCTTAATGGACAAGAATAATGCAAACAGAGGTTCTCTTTTAAAATAGGGCGTGCTTTACTTTATGATCCATCTCTGCAACTTCATCCATAACTCCTTTAAACCAGTCGAAGGATCCAGGCTCCCTGGTTACCCAGTAGAAATGTGCACGTTTTATTCTTTGTGATTTCTTCTTTCCACTTGATGCTGTGCTCGAGGAGGCAATGCTTGTCATGCTGTCATCTGATGCAGTGGTTTCTGTATTTGTCTCCTAGCCAACACAATATGATCAGATGCCAAAAAGTTGGAATGGAAAATTTTCTCTTTTAATATCAGCTTTAACAAAGATTTAGGTAGGAAACAATGGAAAGCTGCAGCTTTCTTTGTACCGTGTGGTCTTCTGCTTTTGTAATGTTCAATAGATCACGAAGAATGCTTATGAAAGGTGTTGCTCCAATTCCAAGTCCAACAAGAAGTAAGACATCATAATTCTGGTAATCCTGTGCTGGAGCTCCATATGGTCCATCAACGAGCAATCGTGGTAAACTGCAATTATGGCTCATGTCTGGTCAGACTAATTGGGTAAATTTGAAATCAGTTCAATTTTTATGATCCTAGGTGAAAGTTTACCCAATTTTGTCAATGTTCCCTAGGTCCCCAAACCTGGCCCGACCAATAGCATTGGCTGAAGCATTGACCTCTGTAAACTCTCGCTTTAGTTCTTGTGTCCAGTCTCCCACTGTTCGTACGTGAACACTGAGGTAGTTATCACCAGGTGCTGAAGTTATTGAAAATGGATGCCTGGAGAAAGGTTTTTTTTTTTGTTCACTATGTTATTACATCTGAGTCTGAGACAATATAAGAACAGCGCGAGTGAACGGCAATTAAACTTACCATTCGAATGGGGAGATTGATGGGCATTGCAGAAAGATGTACTGCCCGCTCTTGTATCTGAATCCATTTGGCTTTGCCATGGTCAAACTGAAAACGTTTCCAGGGAGCACAGAAACCTGAAAATACAAAAGAATCACTTGCAAAATCTTCGCTTTTGACTACAGCGATTTGCTATTTCTGCGTGGGAGGTAGGTCAGTCCCATTACTAATGCGAACTCATAAGACTAGTGTCATTTACCTTCAAGATTTTAACTGAATAGTGTTCTGATCGGCATGTTCTCAGGCTTCGTTCTGCTACATAGAGAATCAAGGGCACAGAAATGTACATCCATGTCTGCAACGTTATAAAAGTAGAAGCAATGAGACTGCTTTCTCTTTTCTTTTCTGGTCAGTTGTGAAGTATTCTGCGACGAAAATTAGTAGTTATGCCAAATTTCTTACTGTTTTCTGGTACCAGCTTTGGACAAGGAAGAGGAATGTTCCATGTATTAGGAGCAATATGTAGACGACACCGAGAAGATGATGGGAATACCAGAATGCGTTGAAGCCCGTCAATCGATTAAAGGGAGAAGGCAGCTTTACCACATTCCTCCGGAAGTAACTTGTTGCCAGAGTGAAAGCGATGATCATTAAGATCACCATAGCAATTCCAGTCACACCTTCTACACTATATAAGAGGCTTGCGTAAGTGGGTTTTACGTAATTGAAATCAGAGGCAATGAGTGAAAACTTCTCCGGGCTTGAGTTGAGGAGCCGTGGAAAGTCACAAAGCAAGTGATTCCCCGCATGGAGTATGATCCCAATTCCTATGGCTCCCGCTATTATCTGTAGATCAAAAACAGAGCTCGGAAGTAAGGATTCAATCAGAGAAAAGCGTCTGTGGATGATGATCAGGAATTCTTAAGTCCAATCAGGGGAGTCCCTTTGTCAAAAAAGCGTGCAGTAGGGCACGGTTCCAGTGTAAAGAGACCCATCCTAACTCGACCCAAGTGTTTCTTGTGTTCTTTTACCTGGTGGAAATTAATGTTGTCGTCAAAAGGGATGAATAGTCTGGCTCTTGTAGATCGTAGCCAGGTCAATATATTCCGACAAACCGGTAAGAGAATGAGAGCCATGTTGAGCTTTAGAGTCTCGGCAGCTCCTTTTGCTGTTGTCAAGCAATAACCCATGATTTGAAATGCTGCCCTTTGCCTATATTGTAAGAACTTCCAAGCAAAAAGTGCAGACATGACCGTCACCCAGAGTCCTAATATCCAACCCCGTTGCCAGTTTTCCAGCAAGAGGCATTTGATTGTGCTGCTTGCTCTGCGAACCACGTTCTTGGTTCGAAGGTTGCCCAAATTCTGACTCCATCCAACGCTAGCCTGACTCAGAGACCTGCTATAGTTCATGTAGGTGTCCCTTTGCAGTAGCAGAGTCTCCAATTGCCATAACTAAACAATGGGCAAAAATGATGGGATTTTTCTCCCAATTCATGTCTTAACCAAACAAGATTTTCTTGCATAAACCCTTCCCTGCTCAATGCTTAATTCTTTCTCTTTGTTAGTTTTTTTCTTTATAAGGGTGATTGATGACAAGTAGACTTTTCGATCTTGGGTCTATTTTTGTTTGTGTGAGATACTCATTTCAAGTTTTTACTATAATTAAAAGATGCTTTGGAGTATGATTGACACTTTTGCCAATTTTGAAAAATGTAAACCGAATTAGGACAATTTTCAAAATATAAACCTTGTTAGAAGTAAAGATAAAAAGTATAAATTGACATGTCTAAATGCTTATTCATCTCGTAATTAAAAATAGAAAGTTTTAATTTTCCAAAAATAGAATCATGACCAAATTTAGTCGTCCAATTGCATCGTCGGAGACATCCAAGTTAGTGTACTTTATTCATTTAGTGGAAATGGTTTATACAGGGATCTTGTTTGGAGAAGACAATTAGGGAAGGTAAATCCCAGTAATTGAAAGGATGAGATTATAAATTTCCTAAGAAGCAGGAACAAAGACAGGAGAAGTAGAGAAGTGGCAGCTGTGCTCCTACCTCGATGTAGCCAAGATTTTCAGGGTCTAGTTCTTCCATTATTAAAGCTGCATACTCCTCTGCACGTTCTTTCAATTTTGACAATTTATTTGCAGATGCACTCAGCATTATTAGCTGGTTCCCAAAAAGCAAAATCACAAATCAAGCAATTCAACTTTTTTACAAGCAATACAACACTCCCACAAATTCTCTATCCCATAATTAGCATAAAAAGTTCAATTATTACGGGAGTACACAGGTTTTTTTTTTTTACAGTAACGATTTGTTTTACTCTCTAAATTTATTCTTTTATTACTTAAATACTATGACATGCTTGCAACCTGTGACTTGTCTTGGACTAAAAAGATAGTAACACCAATTGCCATGTCCTTATTATTATTAGTTTCACTTTTAAAAAGAGAGAAGTGTTGGCGGGGTGACAAGATGATCTTGATCACAAGAAAATTAAGGGTGAGTTTGGTTCGCAAAGGGAAGAGGAAGGGGAAGGGGAAAGGGGAGGGGGTGCAGAACATTTTACTTCCATTAGGGGAAGTAAATGTAATTACTTTCATCCTATTTGGTTAGAATGGAAGGGAAATAAATATGATTTACCTCATATTGTTTGGTTATGAGGTATATAGGGAGAAAATAATTATTGAATTACTAGTATACCCCTAAGGCTAATTCATAAAAAATTGCAAAGTAAGGTAGAATTGTAATAAAATAAATACCTTAGGACAAAAATGACTTTTCACCCTTATTCACTTCCCAAACCCTCCAAAATGGAGAGGAAGAAAAATCTGACATATACTTCCCCTCTTCCAATCATTCCAACCAAATTAAGTAAATCACACATTTACTTCCCCTCCTCTTTTCCTTCCCACTCTCACTCCAACCAAACTCACCCTAAAGGGGAGTAGATAAATATACCAAAAAAGATGTGTCCTTTTAATAAATTTGGTAAAACAGCCAAGAGAACATGGTTTCACTTTTACTAAATTCTAGGATTCTTTAAAAGTTAGCTAATATTCTTTTGATAAAGAAAGCAAGTTAGATAAAATATGGTTTGACCTAATTTTAACTTTTTTTTTTCCTTTGAAGAAGTTAGCCTGTAACTATCTCACCTCCCTTACTTCTTCCCGTGTGATTCTTCCATCTTCATTGCTGTCAGCCCTATGAATTTAAATATCACAAAAAATATATTTCGTCAACAAATAAATAAAACCCTCTACATAAAGTAAATGTCTCTTATGATCTCATTTTTTAATATTTTACATTTAAAAATCAAAATTTAATTTTATAAAATTACGAATTAAATATTAAATTATAAATTAAAAGACTTAAATGAACATAGTTTTTTGCCAAAAATTTTTGAAGGGAGAATGAAAAATCAAAATCATTATGAGGAGGAGGGGGGAAATTTTCTGACGAGAGTGAAAGAGGAAGCCCACATGTCGAAGAAAATTTGCAGACGCGCGTCAAAACTCTGGTCGGAAATCTGCAACCAAAACTCATGCAGCTGTGCTTTCGTTATCATTCCAATATTCTGTCTCTGTCTCCGTGCAAGCGCATCAAACACTCCCACCGCGAACTCCTTCGTGTCCGCCATTCCTGTCGTCACCGCCATTGTCACCGTCGCTCAAAAGTAAAAACACATGGCGACAATCCAATACAACTACTAGAGACAAAAGCTATTCCACCATGCAGATTTATTTCTAAATTCTGAGTAATTTGTCATTTTCCACCTTAACAGTTATGGAAAAAGCAGTAAAAATTATTACCTATGCATTCGCCAAAGTCTTCTCTAGAGAGGAAACCGTCTTTAGCCAAGGCATTAAACCGAGACTCCACCTTTTTCCAGAGCTCGGAAGCGTCGGAGTCGTTGGTGGTTTTACTGATGAATCTCAGTCCACCCAGAGCTCGATGAGCGCTTGATTTATTCCTCATTAGCTTTGCCTTCATCTTCATTTCCTCTCGCCTGTCTAACACCACTGTTGGATAATGATCCCCGACCTCGGACGAGGCTCTAGAAGACGCCGGCGATCTGAACCAAGAAAATTTTCTACGAAGCCTCGACGCCGCTGAAGAAGTACGAGCTAAGAAGTTGTTCGTAGGCG
This sequence comes from Voacanga thouarsii, assembly GCA_026120185.1. Taxonomy (NCBI): domain Eukaryota; kingdom Viridiplantae; phylum Streptophyta; class Magnoliopsida; order Gentianales; family Apocynaceae; genus Voacanga; species Voacanga thouarsii. The sequence continues at coordinate 1,422,556 of JANUWF010001483.1, forward strand.
GTGCCGGCAGAGGAGAAGCCGTAAGTACATCCACATCGCCTCCTCCGACCCCAGACGTCGGAGTCACACTACATAAAACAATAGAATCGTCGTCGAGCTCAAGAGTGACTTCTACCAAATCTCGCTCACTGTTACGCCTCAAATCATTCAAAAATATCGGCAGCATTGCTCCGCCAACGCTGCTATCGTCTCGTGAATCCTCCGGTAAGTCAAACGAACGGCGGTAATTTGATACTTTGGAAGAGTTACTTCCAAAAGACGAAGTCCGCACTAACGACCCCATTCCGCAACACCATAAATACCACCTCCTCCCCTTCCCCTCCTGGCTTCAGACAGTAACAGAAAAACACCAGCACTGGTATCAATTCCGGTGAAGGGAAAATGGAGGATCAGCAGGAGGCCGATCGGGATGAGGATGGAATCACGCACTTCGTGTCCTGGTGGCGTTCTTTTCTGTAAGTTGTAAACAAAACAAACACCTCTCAACTGATCTTCGCACACGAATTCAACGCTTTGTGCTCAGTCAGTCGTGCCTAGGAGAGTAGTTGGGGTTCGTTCAAAAATTCCACCCTCCCACCCAAGAATAATATCCTCATTGCTAGTGGTATTCTTTAGGATATTGGCCTTTCTAGCTTCTCCTCCGGAGGTGGTTCCTGCCTCTCCTCTTCCCTCCTTCTATATATATATATATATATGTATGTATTGTCTGTTTTCACCGTGTGTTGTTTGTGTAAAAGTTGTATGTATATATCGTTGTTGGTTTTTGTCTGTCTATTGTGCGTAGGTATATATATTGACTAATTTGGGAATGTTTGGTTACGACTAGCTTAACTTTCCAGCTTTTTAATACCAAACTCTTCACTGTAAATTACTAATTAACTAAAGTTCATTTATTTTTTCTGTATTATTTTTTTAGAAATAATTTTTTACCTAAAACTCCGGCAAAGATAAGCTTCCTCCGATAAGATAACATGTAAAAAAATATTAGTTAGACAGTGATAAATTGTGTCATATTATTTATGATTTTATATGTATAATTAAGATAATAACTGTCGTAAATTATTACGTGAATTCACATATTAACATACATAAGCATGGAGTGTTTACGGATTATTGTTAGAGGTGGAGATTTTAACTTTTTAATAGTGATTAAGGAATAATTAGTGGACTATATATTGAGGATGGAAATAGATTAATTAAGAAAGTTTAGGATTATGCTAGCCAGGAAGATGGTGCTATTATTAGTACTAGGAGTAGTTTGGAGAGGGGTACAGGCTAACCGATTAGGGAATTGTATAATAACGGGTCAAAACACAAATCTTGAAAGCCTCAAATAGTGAAAGTGAAAGTATCTATCAATTTGGCTCATACAATTTGAGAAAAATTCGTTTTAGAAATTTTTTTTGTCCCCTTTACCTGCTTGATACATCAGGGAAGCATTTTGTTTTTTGTGATATTTCTCGTTCTTTGATCCATCTGTCTTACCAAGGTAGCAGTATAATGTTCTTTTTTCCATTTTATATTGTTTTAGCTTTGTTGATTTGTTAACGTGGTTGGTAGTGTGTTAAGATTGAGTTGCCATACATTGTACAGGTGTCCAAGAACATGAAGACTTTAGACCCTACGATACGTTTTAAATCTTAATTAAACCAACAAGTAACTAAATTATTTTGCAAGCAACTTGATCCATATGTTTCACAAGCTATCTATATAGTCTTCATTTTGTTCTCCCCAACAACTGAAACTCTTGATCCTGTGACATTTATTCTTTGTAATTCATGTTTATGATGAGTTTAATTCATATTTACGATGCAACGATAAGGAAAGTTTCCATCTTTTACCAGTCAAATGTGTAGTCAAATTCGAATTTAGATATGGATTTGATAGAATATCAATTTACTTATTATGGTGAAACTAAATTTACTTTAATTCGTTCTGAAAAGAAAAGAAAAGTCAAGTGTTTCTCATTTCTAAATATATTATGGTTATTAGACAGAAAATTAGGAAGTTCCGTATACAATAATTTTAATTTATTTTTTAATATTCCTTATAATTTTTTAATCTTTTCAATAAAACTATACCACCCTTTTGGTGGTTTATTTTTTTTTTAAAAAAAAGATGAGCTTGATTATGTATTAACTTTCTTCGTTTCTGTATGATGTGAACTTTGGTTTTTCACTGTCTGCTTCCCGAAATAAGACAGATTTTTACTCAGCTCCATTTCTTCCTTTACCTTCCAAATGAATCCGCAAAATGGTGGTGATAATATTTTACAGAGACTGAAAGGCAAATCAGCAGCACTTTTTTTCCCCCTCAGTCTTTTGGTAAAACAGAAACTAATAATTCAAGAACATAGACAAGGATCTACGGACTCCAACTCTTTGACCCAAAAATTAAATAAATGACTCAATGAAACCTCCCCGGTTATTTCTCTGCTAAATCAAAGCTATCATTTCAGCAGGAATATCGATGCATGAACTCTGCTTAATTACGCGTGCAGTTTTTGTGAAATTTCCACATCAAACCAAACGTAAATAATCTCCAAAGACCACCACAATAATAATAATAATAATCATTATTACATTAATAATATTATCGATTAATTAATTCTCATAATCCGAAGCCCGGAAGCCGGACAGTGGGCTGGGGTTTCAAGCACTAGAACTCTTGTCCAGAAGGTTAACCAGAGACAGTATGTGTGCTTGGCTAAGGGACAAGCATTCAACTCGAGAACGAAGAAGTATGCACAAATAGTGTGGAGTTGACATCTTTTTATTTCGAAACTAATAATTTGGAAAGATGCTACATGTTACGTAACAACCTTAAATTAAAAATAACAAAAATGAGTTTCATAAAGCAAAAAATAGTAAAAGAATATTACTCCAAAGTCTAGCTAATCATATTCGTGTCCGCCACTCTTATTGTTTCGCACCACAACACCAAAGTCTTCTTGAAGGCCAGCTTTATGTTCTTTCTTATGGGGGCTGGTGAGGTGTTTCATGTTCTAGAATTGGGTTGGTGGATCAATGCTATCGCAATGAAAATATATATTAAGGGAAATTAAATAATTCTGCAGAATTCAAGATTTTCAAAATTATGCAACTACTAATAGAATATTCATTTTCTCCATTGGATGAGAAGATAACTAATCATGCATAGTCAACTCATTCTTAAACGGTGGAAGATTTGGGATTCCATCCATTGCCTTTATACTCGGGTTAATTTCAATTTGACCCTTTAAAATAATTTATTTTTGCAATTAAGCCACCTTTGATTTAAATGATTGTCTTCTTAAAACAATTTCAAAATTTTCAATTAAATCATTTTATACTTTTTCTAACGCATGAAGATTTGACTGTTTGACAGGATTGTTTGGTAAAACAGTAAAATTTGACGGGACAAATTTCAATGAACCTCCTTCTTCGAGGGGAATGGCTTCTCTTCAGCACAAGTAAAACTAAATATCGTTCAATATTTGCATAAAAACAAGTCACATTATTTATTAATAATTTATGTAATTAAAATTCATCAATATCATTCTATTTTTTCTCTACTTAAAAATTTCACTTTTGATAATTATTTTATCTAACAAAATATTTTTTTTAATCTCAACAATTAAATATAATCATTGTTAACGTAACGTATTGTTATATAGGTATATCTAATTTTATTTGCACAAAAAAACGAGCTTTGTCCTTCTTCAAGATACCTTGAAGATCCTATTTTGTTTATTTATTTTTGAGCATGCTCGGCATTAGACTATATGTCTGCATCCTTCTGGAAGTTTGCGACCAAGATGGGTACTACAAGGCCTCTCTTGAAGTACAGAAGATATATCATCTTTGATTATAGTACTAGCAGTGTACTACTCTTTTTGGTATAAACTGTGGATTCAAAAGCAAAAGTCCTTTCCTTGCTTCATCTGCCGAAATAGAAAGCAAACTTCTGGATTAGTTAAACTAAGATTATTGCATCGAATCATCTGGCCCTTATTGTTATACTTTATTTCGATCTTATAATCAGTGTGTTTCCAAGAACACTGACCCATATTATAGTGTTATAATGTGAAAATACAAACATTATGTGTTTTTTTAACAATCCTAATATATAAATGCCTTAGCTAAGTTTTAAATACGGTTTCCCTTCAAATATAAATTTATGCTTTATTATACAATAGAAATTTTAAAAAGAATTGTTAAATGCTACACTAAATCTATGATTAACACAGACTATATTAAGCATATGATACAACACAGTTTTGTTTCATCCTTTTATTGTGTTTGGAATCTGTCAAAAATACTAAAACCCTTATTTTATTTTAACATTATCCCTTGTCTCATCTTAAACACTATATTTTGAGTTTTCTTTTTTTTGTAAATTTTACTAGATATTAATAATATTTTTCTAATACGATCTCTATTTTTATTTTAATCTTACTTGCCTCTCTGGCATTTTAAAAACTACATTCTTTAATATCTTAGGTAGTTGAATAAGGCAAAAGAAATAGGAAACTAGAAACAAAAATAATACTGCAAAGCAACTTTAACCCGTAATAAACAAAAGTATAAATACAAAGATGGCGTTTTCTCTCGTTCTTGTTCCTTGTTGGAATATTTGGATACAGTTAGCCTACAATGGATTTTCTTCAGTAAAGAAAGCTTTGAATGTCACAGGGTGCCCCAAGAAAACACTTCAAAGAAAAATCAACCACCTAAATTGACGCCCAACAGTTTCTGAGCCTTCAAGAAAAATCCATTATCGAAGATCAGCAAATTTGACAAAATGAAAAAAGTTAAACAGAAAGGTGAGAATCAACCACCTACAAGTAATTTTGAAAGTGGTAAAAGATGGCTGTAAACCAACTATTAACCTCATCCAACATCGAAAGAAAAAGGTGAAGAGAAGGTTAGGGAAGTCAAAAAAAGAACTCTATTCCATTGTAATAGTCAAGAGTTAAGAAGGGGTCCATATAGTGGTAATTTATATTAATAATTAAATAAATATAATATAATCAATAAAAACTATAATACGTAATAAAATAAGACGATAAGTAAATGCTTTATCTATATAATGTTTGAATCGTGTATTTATATTATTTCCGTAAAACGTTTAAGATATGATTTCTTTTGTTTTCTCACGTTCTTTTCCTTGAGAAAATTTACCTCTTGTTTCTTGCTTCTTTTCTTTCTATAGTATAATATGAAAGTTCAAGACCTAATCTGCCATTCCATACACGAAAGCTAGCTACAAGCTATAACGATGTGAAAACGAATGATCATATAAAGTTGCCCCTTTTCCAATTATCCACGACCACGATTCAAGAGCGGGTAGATCAGTTGGGATGACTCAACCTAAACTAAGACTGATCAAATCGTAATTAGCTCAAGTACGAGCAGATGTTGAAATGTTCATATTATTCTTAAGCCTTTTGTCTTTTGAGGTCGTGTTGATCAATTAAACCGTTTTATTTTAAAATCTTTCTCGTTTATTAATGATGCAATGAACATGCACGAGTTTCTTCTAAATAAATAACCCAGTCCTCTTCCTTCAAAAGAAAAAAAAAAAAAAAAGGTTCTCACAGTCCTTTGCACAACAAAACACACATTCTTGGTGGTAAGAGATAATGCAAGTATCAAATTGAGCATAGTTTCGAATATGCTATTCCATTGTATATGGGGTAAAATATGTCAATCATTTTAAAAAATTTTTAAATTTTCATTTTCATTTTCAAATTTTGAAATGTGTGATTTTAACCATGGAACGTTTAAAATACCTACAAAAATAACACTTTCAACAATAAAAGCTATCAATTTTTACTCTTATATATTCTTCCATTTTTTTACTTCCAATATATTATTTTTCAATTTTAATCTCGCTATCTTCATTTTGAATTTCTTCATATTATCAACAACATTTCAAAATTTGACTCCATGCTTCTTAATTATACGGCTCAATAATCTTGGAATTACTCTTTTATATATCTTCGAATCCAATCATTCAATAAAAATAACATGTTTCACTCTTTAATAAACAAAATTGAGACATAAATATGGGGGGAAAGAAAGAAATTGTATTCGATTCTCAATAGATAGCAAAAAAATCTAGATTCAATTTTTGACGGATAGTAATTTTCTTGACATCTTTACAAAAAAGAAGACTATATCTAAAATGAGGATGAATTACAAAAAAAAAAATAAATAAATATGATATGAAAAGAGAAGTGAGAGGCACAAGTTGCAATATTTTTTTTTTCCTCATATACAAAAGCTACTTTATAAGAATTAAAAAAAAAACTTGACGCCACATTGTGAGGATTATGAGTTGGTGAAAATACCAATAAAACAGGTCATGTGAGAATTATATGATGAATTTCTAAAAGCACTTAACAGTTTCAACTGATGGAATGATTATTTTTTAATTGTTTCAAATATTCAAGGGTTAAAATCACGTATTATAAAATTTGAAAGTAAAAGTTAAAATTTGTAAAAATTTAAGGGGTGGATGACATATTTTGTCCTTATATATACTCCTTTTATACCTTTATTCGATTCATATTGTAACAAAACTTGGGTTTAAAATAAATTAAAAATTTAGTTTGAAATTTTAAATTTTAAAATTCAATATTTAAATTTTAAATTTTATTACTTAAATATTCAAACTTTAGTATTCAGATTTAATTTTATCAAATACACCATCAAAATTAATTCTAACAAAAAAAAAATCCTAATTACATGACGGGACTTAATATATAAATTAATTAACATTCAATAAAGTCCGTGATAAGGTCTTTGATTTGACTTGATTCATATATTCGTCCCTTGATATACTATTTTTAAAAAAAAAGTAAGAATCATGGATTAATAAATATTTCTTTTTGTAATTAGACTGTATTTGGATAAGAATTAGATTGAGATGAGTTTATTAAAATTTAATAAAATATTATTAAATTTGTGACTCAATCATTAATGAGAAAAAGAAAATATAATGCGTTGTCGACAGTTATCGAAAAACGAAAATTATTTAAATTAATATTATTTTAAATTAGAGTTTTTTATTTAGATTGAGAAGAATTTCTTGTAGATAGAGTAATACAATTGATTAGGGGGGGAAAAAGTAGTATAATTGCAATTGTTACCACTGTCATTTTCAGTCGGCATTGAGGCTGCCTTGCTGTGTACGGATTAATATGTTCATATGCAGAGGGTTGGTAGGGTGGGAATCGATAAAATTCACTTTTGAATCGAAGAGTAGTCTATCTAGAGTTTGCAGTATATACTTTCTTCGGTATTAGTATTGAAATTTACAGCTTTTTGGACTAAAAGCTAATATGAAAGCCACAACTAACCAGTATTTGTCATCTCATGAGAAGAAAGAATGTGATAAACCCAACTAATCCAATCCTGTTTGAATTTTGTAACCACGTGCTTTTACATTTGCAAGAAATGTTTGTAGTCTCCTTTGGGCAGTTTTCCATCAATTAGAAACAACCAGCTTATTACGCTTAGAAAGATGTCCATAATTTCTTTAGGATATTTGGACCACATTGTACACTTTTTATGAAGTAAAAGACTTTTTATTATCAACCATCTCAGTTATTTTTATTACCAAACTCGTTAATTATTGACGAAGATTACACAATTAATAAAAATATTAATATATTTATATTAAATATAAAAGTAGGAATCAAATTGAAATAACTCTCTCTCAATTATTAATGTCACTTGAAAAAGGCTTACCGTATTAAGATTTTGATTAATTATAGGTTTACCTCCTTTTATATCCCACCACCCCACCAAAAAAAATGAAAAAGGGGAAAAAGAAGTTAATTTCCCTACTACCATCTAGAAAGAGAGAGTAACAAAATAGTGAAACTGACCTAATGAAGCTTTTATAACTTCTTGAATAAGAAAGCTCTTAGGGGCAACAAACAATGGAAAGAAGACACGAAGTGCCATGTTGAAAAGAGTTGCAAATGCATTTTCTATTCCCAAAATATATTGCTTTCTAATGCAAACATTATAAGAAAATGTAAAATGTGTTCAAATTCTTTGCACTGAAAAGGGCTACCTACTTCATTTAAATCACACAATCTCTCGCTGTATAGAAAGATCTTTCAGACCAAGCGACCAAAGTTCTTCATGTATTATTGGGAATCTCTCTCTCTCACACACACACATACACACAAAATTTTTGAAAGTCCTACATTAATTATTTGTAATTTCACAAACTAATACTACTATCTACATTTCCAAGTAAGTATTATTTAATATTTTTGTCTAAAAATTTACAAAACATATATTGTATATAAGTTTAAAATCTAAAAAAAGACTAATATTTTGAGGAGATAAGTTAGTTTTAAAAAGACATATTGTGAGAGGAAGTAACAACTTTGATGCAAATTTCAACTAATCAAATCATAGTCTAGGGATGGCCAACCAGATGGCCATCACAACCAACATAGTCCTATGTACTTGTGATGTAAGTAACATAAGCCCTCTACATCTTTTTTGTTCCACTCTATATATAGTACTGCTGAGTTGGAGACGATTGACGGTACATGTTTCTGGAGGTATCAAAGCATGATGTTTGTACTTCTTCTTCTTCTATGGGGACTCCACAGTACTTAGAGAAATCGTACTCGAAGAAGCAATATGATCTCTCATTTTCAAGTAGCAATTAAGTCCGAGTCCAAGTCCAAGCTCTAGTTGGAACGTTCCTATCAGAACCAAAACTTAGATTCTGACAATGAATCAATGAAAAGGAGGAATATAAGAGATTTTGATGCCAAGAATTTGCACATCATTTCCACACAAGTCGATATCAAGCATGCTTACATGCACTGCACGCCAGAATTTTAAAGTTACGTTCTGTTTACTCTTTTTCTTGACAAAGCAAGCTGGAAAACCATGATTTGCCTACATGGTTGCCGGCGGGTTAGGCCAGCTGCTTCGCCACCAGATCCCCTTTGCAAGCATGTATAGAGGTCAATTGTTCCTCATGTTTAATAGGGTCTAGCCCTTGGCATAGTACATTGTACCACAATAAAGATAAAATCTTGATTTTTGTTTGATTAAGAATATTGAGTTACTTTTCTATGAGGTTCTTAATAGAATGATCGATTTTCTATCACCTTTTATAAGAGTTTGAGTCCCAATTTAATATAATTCCCTAATATATTTTGATACAAGAAGGCAAGATTTTTTTTTTTTTTATAGTTAATATGATTTTATTCCTAACGAAAGACCAGTTACACATATGAATAACAATACCATCGTAACAGAAAAACAACCTCACTCTGAAGATAACAGTACAATACATAAAATAAAAATAAACACACAAAAAATCTCTTCTAGACTACCTTCTCAGCATCCACGAACATCAACGACAAATCCACCTAGATCTGTGAACAGCCATGTAGAAGACTCTGGACGTATCAGCGGTCTTGAAAATTGCCTAAGACATAGGTGAGAAGTGGGGGAAGGGCCCAAACCAATTGTTGGGTAAATGAAGAACAACAAACACAAGAAAAAGAACAAACACAAATAAGAATACAAAGAACACAGGCCAAAGAGAAGTAGAGTTGAAGAAAGAAAGTCAAAGAAATTTTTTTTTGAAGTTTGATACTAAAAAAGAAGAAAAATCAACATAAATAAAAAGAAAGAATGGATCTTTGGCCAAGATTCGACCTCCGGTAGAGATCGGAGCTCCGATCTGGCCAAAGAAAGCCAAGCAAAGAGCACAAAGATGAAAACCAAAGGGGGAAGGAAGGTTGATAGAGAGAGAAGTGGAGTGCACGATGAAGGCAAGATTTACGTGTATGTTTGATTAAGGGAAATGAGCTAACAACATGACAAGATTACAAGGTTAAGATTAGTTATGCAAGGAAGGATTAGGCCCACCGCCAACATTTTTTAAAAATTTTTAAAAAATTTTTAAAATTTTTATATTTCACTTTTAAAAATTTTTCAAAAATTATAACATTATTCTTGTAATATATAACTTACTCTCCCAACTATAAATTTCTGATTCAGTCTTTGCCCGTACTCCTTTGTCTAGGAAGCAGGACCTTTTTGGCAAGCATATTATTGGAATTAGGACATTAGGACTGGGGAGCAAATTATATTAAGGAGGATAATATTATAACTTTTAAAAATTTTTAAAAGAAGTGAAATATAAATTTTTAAAATATTTTTTATTTAAAATAAAATTTAAATTTTTAAAAATTTTTAAGGTGGCAGCCCGCCCTTTTGAATCCGTCACTATTTTAGAAGGATTATTGGTCCTTTCTTTATCAGAGGACTGATTCTCATTCCTATTACAATATGTGTATTTGGCTAGAAGTACTAACCCACTCGAAAACACGGTTAAAAAGTGGGTAAGCCAGCTGCTTCCCAAACTCATCTTCTTTGTCAACCATGGACTTCAATTTCTATCATCTTTAACATAAATGATAGTCTGACAGACGAAAATTTTTTGGATGAATCATAGATAGATTCACGAATCACATACATATAAAATTTATATTATATAATTTTTATTTATAAAATATAATTTTTTAATATATATATTTCACGTAGTTCAAATTTATATTAAAATTTTTGTAGGACCTTCTCTCTCTTCCTCCTCCCCTAAGCGCACTATCCCTGCCGCCTTCCGTGTGCGATTCATTTGTATTTGTATCAAAATAAAGGCTAGGTCAATATGACGGCAGTTGGAGCTTTAATGGCGATTCATTTGTGTTTGTGTCAAAATAAAGGCCAGGTCAATAGGAGGGCAGTTGGAGCTTTAATTTTCAGCATTTACAGATCAAGAAAACAACAAAAACTTTAGACAAATTTGGCACCTCCATCAGATCAAGCATATTATACTATATAACTTTTAAAAAGAAATAAAAATAATAAAAATTTTAATATAAATCCAATTCAGGTAAATATTATACTATATAAATTTTTAAAATTATTATCCATGTAAACTCAGTTCACTCAGGTAACGTAAGAAAGAATGTCAATAAACAAAGGAGCCATTTCCATTCCGTAAAGACGACCGCTCTCCCGTTGACCTACACTATGCTAGCAAACTCGTCTCCAATAGCACTTCGGCCAGTAATCCAAGCTTTAGGGTCCAGTATCTTCTGGATGTTTAGGTGAAATGGGAACCGATTTCAAGGGTGGGCCGAAAGTAATTCGCTTCTTAGAAAAGCCCGTAAATATAATTATGCTGATGATGCTTGATTATTATTAGGAGTGACAATATTAAACATGACACGTCAACACGATACGAATACGATACGATTATAGCGGGTTGAGATTGAAATTTCGTGAGTTCGAGTCGAAAGAAGTCGATCCGTTTAACTTTAAACGTGTACAGATCATAAACGGGTTCAACATGTTTTAACCCGTTTCAACCCGCAAACCTGTTTAATTTTTTTTAATATTTATATTTAATACTTTTTGTAATACCTTACAAATTTTACTATAGAAAATTAGATAATTTAATTTTTTACATGAATTAATTGAATTAAATTTTATTATATGAATTAATTAAATTATTTGTGTGTCTGTTTTGTTTAATTATATGAGACATCTTAAAGAAAATAAATGATGTTAATGTGGTTATTTGCTTGATATATAGTAAATGAATCATTCTTAATTAATTATTATTTAGTGTCTATAATAATAATAATAGTACGAGTTGGTAAGCAACGATCATCTAAATGGGAAGGTTAGACCTTTAGGAAATAACGTATGTAATATGCCTACAGGCCGAATCGAATATAGAATGAAAAGAAACTCGTGTGGTGCATCAATTGACCAGTTCGTATACTATGATATTTCTGATATTGGGACAAAGACAATTTGAATTACACCCTACAAAGACAAGCTTTCCTTTCGTGCTCGTTTTTTACTCTCCATTTGCTCTTTAAAATTCCTGGCATGCTACGACAAAATTGTTATTCTAAATATCTAGAGAAAATAATTTCTTGAATAATCCAATTTTATTGCAAAATTACATTTGTTTAGATTTTTAAGATTAAATCTTATGAATTTATTAAGATCTCTAAATATTTAGCGGGATGATTTATTATTTTATTGGTTATTTATAACTTTACGGACTATTTTATTAGTTTTTTAATTTTATATAATTTGATTTGATTTTTTCAAATTTTTTGTATAATGGTGCATAGATTGGCGGATTTAGTAGGTATTCGGGTTGACGAATTTAGTAATTATCTATTTATTTTTTGTGTCTAATTGTGTCATGTCGTGTCAACCCGTTTTATAATACGAACACGACACGAAAATAAATGGGTTGACACGACACGACACGTTTATTAATCGGGTCGTGTTCGGGTTGGCCTGTTAAGTGTAATTATCTCAAGTTGACACGACTCGCCAACCCGAACACGACACGATTGCCACCCGTAATTATTATCGACCTCTTTCATCTTGACTAGGTCGATGTTCCGTGCGTTACACGGGTTATTATGTTATTAAGATTTAATATATTAATATTAAATATATATTATTAATTAATTTAATTAATAATTTAATTAGTTAAGATTTTAAAATAAATTTAGATAATATTTAAAGAATTATTTTTAATATATTAATATTAAATATTAATTTTAAACACATATATATAATATTCAAAGAATCATACACTTTAATGTATTAATTTAGTTAGTATTCAAAAAATCACACATTTTAATGTATTAATATTAAATATATATATTTTATTAATTAATTAAGATTTTAAATGAATTTAAATATAATTTTTAATTTTCTTTTAAAAAATTCATCTAGCCACGTGTCACCTTATGATGCTTCCACGGGTCGTAATAATATACTTCATCTTTGGCATTTATATATAATTAAGATTTTAAATGAATTTAGATATAATTTTTCTTTTTCTTTTAAAAAATTCATCTAACCACATGTTACCTTATGATATTTCCATGTGTCGTAATAATATGTTTCATCTTTAGCTTTTATATATATATAATTTTTTTTCTTTTTTTTAAATAGAATTTTTGTTTTCCTCTAGAGCATATAAAAGTCAGTTTGCCCCTTTAATATGACTTTAAAAGGGGTGTGCGACCATTGCAGAAAAAAAAAAAATCAATTAATGTCTGTGTTGATAAAAGAATTTTTTACTGTTTAAAGACATTTAATGTAATTCTTTTTCTATTTCTATCGTTATAAATTATTTCTTTTTTTTCTTTTTCAATTTATAATTTAATTTTTTTAAAGAAAATCCACATTTTCATAACTAAATGTACACCGCTATGTAGGCTGCTAAAAACTCTTTATCTCCTCTCCCTCTATTGTATTGTATCCAATAGTTAGGTTCCATTCGGCTCTAGCTTACCTTAACTTAGTATTTGTACTTGATTAAGGGCCTGTGTTAATAATCTAATTAAATATTTAAAATTAATTAATTTAATACTTATCTCATAAAGTATATTTGATAACGGATAACATTAAACACTTAATTAATTAAGTACGTTTGATAACAAATTTTTACTATTACTTAATTATTTAAGATGTACAGAAATCTTATTATAAATTTTAAGTAGATTGAAAGTTATTTAAGTTTAAAATCTGAATATGTTAAATATTTATTTAAAATATTATTATTTAAATATTCAAACTTCAATCTTTACATTTCTATTTATCAGACGAGTCCTAAGACACCTTCTAATGTAAAATCCTTTTAGCAAATTAAAGCTGAAGTAATGATTAGATGATATCTCAATTAGTTAAAAGTATCTTTATATATTTTTATCTAGCAAAAAAAAAAATCTTTATATATTTTTATTTTGATTTACATTGTGTGGCCTCCTATTCATTAGGAGGAAAAAAAAGTAATTTAACTCATTCACTATTCTCTTTGTCTCAAAACAATTCAAAAACGTTTTTTTTCTTCCCTTTCCATATATTAACTATTTTTTCTCGTAATCCTACGGTAGAATCATGTGAAGGGCAAAACCGTCATTTCATGTATATCTCTCCAAAAGACAGAACCAGACTCTGCTCAAGTGCAGTACTCTATTTAAAGACCAACTACCATTTAAAAATTTAGGGTTCATATTGGACCCCAAAAAGAAAATTGCAAAGCTTAATCGAGGGCCAAAATTGCTCCTCCACAGTATTGGAATATCTTCTAATAATATTTTAATAGGTTTAAAATACTTCGTTGTATAATAATCTAAAGATTATAATTTAAACACGTCATCCTATTTTTTATCTTTATGAAAGTCTATTTTAATAACTATCTGATAGTTATCTAAATTGATAAAAATTATCTTTCAATTTTAACCGTTAAATATAATTTTTATTAGCGTAATATTTTTTTATTAAAAGACTAAAAATCTTACAGTGTTATAAACACCGGAAACAACCCTTACCTGTTCTTCTCAAACTCATTTTCATCTCTAAATAGCACGAAAGGAGAAGGGCATGGTTTCTTTCAATGGTGCGGTCTTCTAATGCGTCTACGTTCGACTATTCTACAAATCTTTGACCATCCTCTCAAAAAATCATGAAGCTGAGATGGAGATATGGGAGGAGGGAAATATTGCATGGTAGTTAAGGCTAAAAGTTATGAGAAAAAAATAGATAAATAAAAGAAGATTTTTTTTTTTTTTATCGATGATTTCTTTCCAATTACTTTAAAAAACAAATTAACAAGTGGGAGTTGATATGTTATCATGTTTTCTTTATCTCTTTTTTTTTTATGACCCAGAAACACAGCAACCACCACCGACAAACCAGTAGGCACTGGATAAGGCTAACTCAATACCTGCAAACCAGGCTAACCATGTAAATCACCTCAAAGAGGCGATAGATGACGCAAAGGAGGTTCGAATTCGATTTAAGGGCTAACTGGATGAATCAAGTCTTGTCCTTGGCCCAACTCGGCCAACCTCATTGTCTGTCCTCTTTATCTCTTTGCTTGTTGTGTTCATGTAATTGTTCAAATAATAACTTTTTTTTTTGGATGCGTGAATAGAAAGAAATAGTGTTATTAATTCGAGATATTTACACTAACGGAAGCGAGTAAAGCTGAAGGAACTTTCCCCAATCTAAACAGTAGTATGATCAAAACTAGAAACAAAAGAAGCCACCAAACGAGAAGTTATTACATATTATAGTAAAAGATAAACTGGGGGAGAACGGCTCCAAAACCATGCTTCTAACAGCATCAACCAGAATATCTCTAACAGAGAGAAATCTTCTTGACTAGAATTCACCCGCAGCAAGATTGATTGGCAATCTGTCTCCACTTGAAGTTTTGGCCAAGTGGAAATCGTAAGCGCAACTCAAATCCTTTCGTTACATCAAGGAACAAACTATAATATTCCACTTTGAGCCATTGTAGAATCATTTTTTTTATAAATTATCTGAGAGTATTTAAAAAAAGAAAAAAAATGTAATATTTTCATTGCATTAATATTTATAGAAGAAGCCTCACCAACAATGACAGGTTTATTATAATTTATCCCTATTAAGTTAAGAACAGTGATACTTTAATACATTATAAAAAATGCGTTATAACTCCATTGACCCTTAGTCAGTGACGATATTGATTGACGAAAGTTATTTTTGTAATAAAATATTTATTTTATTTATACTAATTACAAGATGCAAAAAAAAAAAAAACCCTTTAGTTAAATGAACTCGGCACATGAAATATTTGTGAATTTATAGTATTTTTTATAATTTTTTGTATTAAAGTACTATTATCAATTTAATAGGATAAAATATAATAAACACATAAACTAAAATTTCAATCAATTTTATGAAATTAGACATATCGTATACAATTTTGGCAAGACCTAAATATGATACAAATTCAAACATAATAGACCTAAAATAAAATCACGAATTAGACTAGAGAAATATGATAATTTTTTTGTGAGAAAAATATTAGTGAAATATGATAATTTTTTTGTGGCTTTACTTTTTTCTTTGTGAGGAAAATATTGGTGAAATATAATAATTTTTTTTTGTGAGGAAATATGATAAATTTTTTGTGTGGTTTTGCTTTTTTTTTTTGTGAGAAAAATATTAATGAAATATGATAATTTTTTGGTGGTCTTGTTTTTTTTTTTTTTTTTTGGTAAGGAAAATATTAGTAAAATTTCATAATTTTATTTTAGATCTGTACTATTTGAATTTGCATCGTATTTAGGTTTTAACAAAACTGTATATGACATATCTAATTTTAAAAAGTTGATTGAACTTTCGTTTATTTGTTTGTTGCATTTTATCCTATTAAATTGATAATGATACTTTAATAGTAAAAATAAAAATATTATAAATTTATAAATACTTCATCTGTCAAGTTCTCACTATTAAATGATCTTTTGAGCATCTTGCAATTTGTATGGGTAAAATAAATATTTTATTTTAAAAGTAACTTTCGCTAATCAATATCGTCATTAGCTAACGGTCAATAGACTTCTAGCGCATTTTTTACAACTTATGGTACAAAGTAGCGCATTTTTTACAATTTGCGGTACAAAGTGCAAACAAAGCCTTATATTTTATTGAGAAAAAGTAATAGATGCAAATAATTATAAATCTCCAAAAAAATATTAAATTGTAAGATAAGTCATCTGATTATTCTCTTTATAAAAAAATAGAATTTTGAATGTTGAAACTTTGTTGAAGTTGGAGATACCTCTTGTTATTGAAGTTTTAAAATGATATGGACTTTTGAATGAATGCCTTATTTATAATTTGAAAATCCTTTAACATAATTAGCCGATGTGGGATATCAAAATTTTGGAATTTTGGGAGACCTCTCAAGAAATCATAATGGTCTTAGATTTGATGTGATCTTGAGTTTGATTTAAGTTTAACTCAATCTTATTTAGTCTCCACCATATTGGGTTTAAGTAAATTCTCAACAAAGGTCCAATTTTAATGGCACAATCCAATTCTATTTAATCCATAACATATTAGATTAATTTGAAATGGACTCTTACAATGGCTTAATTTTACTAGTCTAATTCTATAATATATTAGATTTAAAAAACTCTAAGCAGCCGCCCAAGTGTAATAATTCAAGAATAATTAGATTTATTTATAATTTTTTTTATTAACCAAGACTAAAATAATTACATTTCTTTTAGTGTTAATCAATATATATATATATATATATATATATATATATATTCAAATTTCATTTTCTACAAATGTTCTTACTTCAAGGCATTTAGAAACAATACTTGAAGTAGTATTTATATAAAAATAATATTAATTAGAAATTAATAAATAATCTTTTTCAAATCCTCGATGAAGTAGAATTCTTTTTATTTTCACTTCCTACTTCTATAACGAATTGAAATTAGTAAAAGACCTAAAAACAAATTTGAGGAATAATCATACTTCTTTAAATTTACCAATTAATCTTCTTAAATTTAAATTTAAATTTATATTAAAATCTTTTAAATAAGAATTTGAAGTCATAGGATTTAACGTAGACATTCCATAGTGCTTATAAAAAAGCTTTTATCTTTCACTAATTTTTCACACAAATTCAGGACGACTTCATCAACTTCAATTGGAAGGTTTCTGTGGCTTCGGACATTGAGTGGATAGCATGAAGGAATTCGGTAAGAATGCTTTCCATTTTTTTTTTTTTTCGTATGTATGCTTTTATTGAAAAATATCACGTAAGCCTGAAACCATGTCAGCCCCACCGTTTGCATGGTTTGACCGCCTTGTTGTATGCCCCGGTTTCTGTAGCACGATGTCCACGGCTGCTCGGGAATTCACCCAGGAAGGGGTTGAGATGATGATCATCTTTGACTTTTTGGTCACCTGCTCGTTTTCTTGAAGCTGACTTCGTCTTCGTTTCCGGTTTGCGACCGCATTTTTTTTTAATTATTTTTTATTATTCTTATTTTTTTTATATTGCTTCGCCCCATTTTTTTTTTTTTTTTGTAGTTTTGCTTTTTTAACTTATTTTTAATAAATTCAATTATAATATTCTTCTTAAATTTGTAGTCTTTTTTGAGTCAACAATTATTAATTATTCATAACAACAAAAATGAAACAATAGAAGCGAGAACCACTTTTAAATCATCAGTCCCAAACTCAACCCAGGGTGCTACTTTCATTTGGACGTCAAATAATTCAAAAAAAGACTCAGCAGACTTTAACACTCAACTTCGTGGGCACATTTTGCTTCAAGGAGAGAGATTGGGAATGGACGCCATACGTTTTAAATTGTTGCAAAAAGACATTTGAGATCTGTAAAGATCTACAAGGCTATCTATTGATCGCTTTTTACGTATGATTGTAACTCCAATATCTTTAAAGCTTTTTACGAAACTTGGTGTCCTATCATCAATATGCTTTTGACAATAGTCGATGAGGTCTCCATTTCACTTTAACACTTGTATGAACTTACTAATACTTGGGACTCACTATGACAAAGTTATTCCTTACACCATAGAACTCTCTGGTGTGGACCATGATAACAAGCTATTTCTCCTAAGGAGTTTCGGATATCTCTTGCACGTATATACCACTTGATCAAAAAGGACATAGATAATAACTCTGACGTCTACATCAGCAAGTGGCTTAACTTCTGATTCAAGAGAGTAGAAAAGTATACAACACATCTTCTAAGGGAAGAAAAGCAATCACGCCCCAATTTGACCGAAAACCCATGCAGAGTCATTCCACCACATGCTGCATCAACTCAAAGTTGGCATCAAAAGTTCCCACAACAAAAATCAAACCTTCCTTGTGGCTTTCTTGTCATGTTGGCTTTGCATATTCATTTTACCCAATGAGGAGATAGATATCATTTGTCCTACTACCTTCAGAATGACGAGCTTTATGGTATATGAGAATGAGCTAGTTTAGTCATTCCTGTCTTGACAAGTATTTATAGAGGATTGAATCGCATCTCCAACTCCTAACATCTAAGTGAGGAAAAATCCGTCTTTCCAACTCATTATGTGTATGGATGACTTGCGCACTACTCCAAAACTCAGAATGAAGTCTCTCAAGATTTAAATAATCCTCTAATTGCAAGTTATTCCAATAAAGGTACTAGAAAGTACTTTGGCGAAGATAAAGCTTGCAAGTGGATTCATACTTTGGTGAAACTATTACTTGGATTATACATATCCTCATTGATGAGTACTCATTAAATACATAATTTCTATATAAATTGTAATTTATTTGTTATAAAAAATGTATAGATGACTATTAATTCTCACATTTATATGTTATTTTGTGTAAGATTGAATAAAGGACGCTTGAGGAAGAACAAGAACAAAAAGAATCGAAAATAATTAAAAAAATGAAATGAAAATGAAAATAATGAATGAGCATAACCCAAGCCATTGCCGGCTTCAAAAAATAAACATAATCGGTCCATGGCATGGACCGGCTACTGCTTGAACAAGACACAGTTCATGAAGAAAAAGAAACAATAGGCGCTGGTGTTAGAATTCGTGGACTCCTAAACGCGAAAAACATCCACGAATCCCTCCCGATGACCCAAGTAAACGATTAAGAAGATCTAAAGTTTAAGAATTACCTCTAGTTTCTATAATCGAAATCCTTCGATTCTGGTTGCGCTGTTGGACGTTCAACCCGAACAATCACCAAACGCTGCAGTATGCGAACGTCCTCTATCGGATACACACCACGAACTCACTCGATACCCGGGGAGTGCTAGCGCCTAGGGTTTGAGAGGTTTTTTTTCCTTTTCTGGTAGAGAATGGTACGAATATTCTCAACCGAAAAATTTGGACTATTGAAAAGACGGCTAGGGTTTTCTTAAAAACCCCCGAACCTCTTAGAGTCCAACCCTAATAATATCTTATCATATTCTAATTTAAATTTAAATTAAATTAAAACTGATATGATAAGATTCTGCCATTATTTCGGTAATTTAACTAATTAATTTACCGAGTCAGATTCTTATCATCTGGACATCATCCAGATACATCGAATGTGGACATATTTCCAAATTTATTGTATCTGGTAAATTTTCTAAGTACGATTAACTTAGACATATTTCCAGATTCATCGAACCAGATTCATCGAACCTAGTTACCAGAAAAATAACCTAACAAGTTCGCTTAGTGTGTGACCCTATAGGTTCATTTAACACTGGCAGTGTACCTAAATCATATTTAAATGGCCCACAAGTTATAAGCGCTTTCTAGCAAAACATTATAACTATCCAGGTTAAATGAAGATCGGTGATCTCTTTGAACCAAACCATAATTTTATATTTTGTCCTTTTGTCACACGATATCCAGATTAAGCATAAGGCACGGAGCATGTCATCCTTATTAAGCTTAATCAATTATTTCTTGATTTCATAGTAGACTGTTCAAACAAATGATATTAATATCTTAGATTGATATATTTGAGCACGGCCATGCATTTTTAATAGTCTAACTTATCAAGGGGCCCATGGATATCTCTCCCATAACTGAGAGGGACAAATTCCTTCTCAATCAATCATATTCCTCTCCTTGATCTATTCTATATCCAACAGTAGTCTAATTTATTATCTGGTTAAAGACAACTTTAGACAATGTCAAAATATAGAATTTATCAAGTAGGAAACTATAATGAATTTAGGTCGAAGGACTTTCAATATTATTATGGCTAGAAAGTACTTATGACATATTCCATGAAGTACTCTCACATTGGGTCATGTCCAATACAATGTTCTCTAACATTTATTTATGTCTTGACTCGATATCACAAATATCCATGGCCAGTAAAACATAACCATCAAGTCACAAACATATTAATCTTAATTTATTATTATTCCAATAATAATAATCGATCAAGGACAGTTTTAGAATAGTCATTGTATTCATTATAGGATTTTACTATCAAGTCACGTACTTGATGACCAACAAAACAAAACTCACTATTCATGGAAAGGAAAGCCTCATATTATTATATAAAACATAATGACAATAATATAAGTACAAATTGATTCTAGGGCATATCCCCAACAGCTGGTTCAACAGAGAGATAGAAAATGAAGTTACTAGAAATAATAGGTGTAAGTTTGTATTGCAGCTCAGATATGCTATTCAGATTTAATCACAGTTTCTAGAGTTTCCTTAAGCTTATAAATAGGAGCTATCAACACACAGAGAGGCAACCAACATTAGAGAAAAATGCCACACCCACAAGAGAGAAGATTTGAAGAGAAGAATGAAGGGTTGCTCAAGAAAGACTTGGAGAAGATTATTAAGCTGACTTGTCTATGAGTTTTCTTGATCCATTTTCTTTGTTTTTACTTGGCAATGTATTTATTTGCTTTAATTGTTTTTGAAGGGTTGAACCCTAATTGGATTCTTGTACTAAATCTAATTTTCATTTGTTAGATTTCAATCTCTAATACGTGATTACTTGAATTTATTATGTTAGATTTATGATTTGGTTACTCACTTTTAATGAATTCGAGAAATGGGCTATTTGTTAGGAGTTGAATATCAAACTAATAAGTTCAATATTTGTTTTCACTTGATTAACTCAAGAGTGAGGATGAGAGATTAGAACTTGATAATCATTAGGAGTTTAGCATCTCATAGAGATATGTGTATTGGGCTTTTTCGAAAATTAGATATTTTGTACTTAATGCTTCTTGTGTTCAATTGGAGAGAGATATACCATTTAATTGGTCAAAGAATAGGGAATTCATAACTCAAGAGATAGTAAATTTTGTATTCGTAACCTTTACCAATATTAGAATTGTGATTTGACAATCTTAAATTTGTATTTGGTACTTGACTAATTATGGGAAATTCCTGACAATTATATATCCTAAACTCTTTTTCTTATCCTTAATTTTCTCATAGTCAATCTTGTGTAGGGTTATGTTGATTCTATGAGTTCGTCTATTATAAATACCTTATTCCATTAATTCGTTAGGTTAAACAATAGAATAAGAGTTATAGTGGTACCTTTATCCCTTTCTTGAGAATTTTTTATACTTGTCAGTAAAACTCTATATTATACGATGGGTATCCTTACCCACATGTGCGTTATGTGTGAATGATATTAGCATTTTAATTTAAAACTTGAATTGTTGTGTGATTTGTGGTAATACTTTCTAAATAAAATATATGCACATAACAAATGTACATCATTCACTAAGCACCAAAAAAAAAAAAAAATGACTTAAAAAAAAATGACTTCATTAATAATGAAATAGCTTCCATGGAGGAACAACTTTACTTTTTGAACATTTATTTAAGTTTTTACTTTGTAGAAGGATGATCACTTTATCATTAAGTCTTATAACCCACATTACTTTAGTCTCTAATTTGAATTCTCACAAGATATCCCAGTCACTTTGAGATTTCAACCTGTGAGGACACATTATGGTTATGCCTTTGAGTGAGATGTACACTTAGTGAAACAATGTCTAATATAACATTTCTAGCCACTCCTTATAATATAAAGAAACACTATAACCTATAGTATAAAGCATGGTGGGAACAAGTTTATGGAACATATCTTGAAGATCATATCTCAATGTTAAACTCTTAGAAATATACATCTAAGACAGTGGAAAGCTTGCCTTGCTCTATAAAGAAACTTTCCCAAGATATTAATACTCCCAACGCTCTAAAGAGAATGGAAAATTCTTCAAAACATATAGACATTCTTTTTCAAATCATAATTTGGCTATAGAGAAACTTTCAATATCTTTAAAACGAAAGAAGTTGCATCAAATTAAAGGAGTCAGTTCTAGCAGTAAAGATAGTCGTTGGAAGTGGACTATGGTAGTAACCACAGCTTTGAGTCAAGAGCCCAAGGACCAAGAGACCTACAAAGATATGGTAAAACTAATTCTTTCCTTTTATTATTATTATTATTATTATTATTATTATTATTATTATTATTGTTGTTGTTGTTGTTGTTGTTGTTGTTGTTGTTGTTTTGGTTTACTTAAATTCTTCGTCTTACTTTTTCATTTAGGAATATAATGTTGTAATTCTTGATAAGGAAGCTTAGTCTTAGGGTTCGGTCAATGATTCTTACTTCTCCAAACAAGATGATTGTAAGGACATCTCTTACTCCCAATGTGAAGATCCAAATTCTAAGGTGAGTGCATTAATTTATCAACATTCTCCAATCATCTCTACCTTCACAAGAGAGTCTCTAATGTCAAACTGCAAAAAAAAAAAACAAAAAAAAATAAAAAAGTTTGTCACAAATGTATAGAATCAATTTCATTAAAGAATCAAACAAACACCTATCAAGCAAATCTCTTCACTTGAAGAGCAAGTTTTTTATATTCTTAAAGAACTTTACAAAGGCCACATTGTTGATTTGTTATAATTGCATAATCTTTTTAAGTCTTTCTTTGCTAAGGCATGTAAATTTGACAATGCTAGATCCACTTCTTTAGAGAAAGTCTCAAAAGAATCTCATAGATAATTTCTTTCCGCTACTAGCCAATGTTTAGATGGTGCTAAAGCTTAAAACTGCATAAATCAAGTTGAGATAGACAAAGCCAACTTACAAAGAGTTAAGGATGATATTTCTTAATTTTGAGTCAACATTGCTACTCTCAAAAGGAAGCTCAAGCAATCAAAAAGAAAGGAAACAAAGCTTTCAACTACTTTTGAGAAAAAAGAATGGACAATTTTCAGAAGTGGAGTCCACTTGTTCTACCATCAAAGAAGAGTTTGTTTCACTTAAAAACACCCTTACATTAAATGAAGAGGATGAAGCAGTATTGAAGAACATGAGAGAGCACCTGGTGACAACTCAACAAGACTTAGAAATTTTCAAGTTCTTTCATTGATGTATTTGAGCACTTTATATTCTACTTAAGCAATTTTTTTTATTGGTCTTGCAAACAAGAGTGCTTTCTTATTGGTATTAAGAATATATTTCTTCATTTTTTTCTCAAACTTTTTTTTTATATATGTATTTAAACTTGTTACAAATAAGATGCCAATAGCATAACCTGTAACAAACCATAATTTGATTGCAACAAAATAGAAAATGGAAAATAGTGAAAGGATATGACTAAACTTAGAAGTTTCTTTCTAAGTTGTCTACGGATCTTAAGAGTAACTTAATAATTAAGTCGAACTAGTTTAAAATAGATGAGTATAGTTTGAAACGTGCACCGTTCACATGTTTAATGTGTGCGGGTCAGAAATATCTATTTATTTATCAACTTAGACTTGATATAGTATTTCAACAGTTTAACAATGTACTATACTATTAGTGGTTGCCTTTATACAATTTAAATTTATGCGAGCTAAAAATAACTTGTAGTTTAAGTTTGTACAACCAAGAAGCATCCATTTATGCATAGTATATATTTAGATATTTGTCGTGGATTAAATCAATTCTCAATCCATCTTTCACACCTATTTTGTAAGATCCATTTAAGTTGACCATTTGAATGACAAATGAACCATTCCACTTTGATGTCAACTTCCTTAGTTTGTGCCTCACGATGATTGGTCTCTTCACAACAAGTTCTAAGTCATCAACTTAAAAAGAACCATTATTCACTTTCTTGTTAAAAGCCTTAGAAATGCGAACTTGGTAACATTTTAATCGTTGTTGTGCCTCTAATATCTTTTCATCACGTGCTCCTAACTCTTCAAGTTTTAGATGGGCGTTATCTTCCTTGGTGAGTCCTTGAATAGCAATCCTCATAGAAGGAATTTGTTATTTTAGTGGAAGGATTACCTCCATGATATATACCAACGCACATGGAATATTTTGAGTTGGAGTACGATAAGTAGTTCTAGATACCTAAAGTGCTTCTCCAATACAAAGATGCCAATCTTTTTTCGATTTAGTCACAACTTTTGCAATAAATTATACAAAAGTCTTATTAAAATCTTTGACAAATCTGTTAGTCGAGACATAGTACATGGAGGATTTGTGCTACTTGAACTTAAACTTCTTGCATAATTTATCCATCAAACTATTGCAAAATGACTTGCCATTATCTATGATAATATATCGAGGAATGTCATATCGATAAATAATATTCACGTATATAAAATCAATAATAATTTTCTTTTTCACTTCTTTTAATGCTATAGCTTCCGTCCATTTTTGAATTAATCGGCTGCATTCAATATGTAGAGATGACTAGTAGATAACTTTTGCAACAGTCCAATGATATCTAAACTCCATACATCGAATAACCCTTAAGCAACACTTAGGTGTAACAGTTCAAGAGGTTGATGTATATAATTTAAGGCAAAATATGCCAGCCACCATTGAACTTTCTTAAATTTTTATTTTTATTTTCAAATTTTAAAATGTGTGATTTTAACCTTCAAATATTTAAAACACCTAAAAAATAACCATTTCAACAATAAAAGCCCTTATTCTTTTGTTTTTTACTTTCAAAATATTATTTTTCAACTTTAATCTCGCTATCTTCTCTTCAAATTTCTTCATATTATCAATAACAATTTTAAAATCTAACAATATGCCTCTTATATGGCTAAATAATCTTGGGATTATTCTTTCGTATATCTTCGAATCCAATTACATAACAAAAATTATAGATTTCACCATTTAATAAATAAAATTTAGACATAAAGATGAGAAAAAAAAAGAAAAAAAATTAGATTTAGTTCTCGATGAATAGTAAAGAAATCTAAATTCAGTTCTCGATGGATAGTAATTTTTTTGGCATCTCTACGGAAAAAAAAATAGATTTGAAAAGAGAAGTGAGAGTTGCATAAGTCGCAATAGCCTTTTTCGGTCATATACAAAAGTTACTTTGTAAAAATTAAAGAAAAATTTAGTACCATATTGTGAGGGTTATAGGTGGACGAAAATACCTATAAAATAGGTCATGTGGGAGTCATGTGATCTGTGAGTACTTAATAGTTTTAATTGATGAAATGGTTATTTTTTAAGTATTTTAAATGTTTAAGGGCTAAAATCAAATATTTTAAAATTTGATAGTGAAAGTCAAAATTTATGAAAATTCAAAGATGGTTAATATATTTTGCCATTTACATTGAATTGGCATGCTTGACACGTTTGAGCATAATGTAAGCAATCTTTTACCGTAGTCGACCAATAGTATTATCACATCCTCTTGACGTGACAATAAAGTTTCAAACCAGATTGGTGAGTTTCATAAATACCATAATAAGCTTCCTCCATTACTTTAATAGCTTTTTTTTTAGCTTAAACATCTCAAAAAAACACATTCAAAAGAACATCGAAAGATTGTATTCGTGTAGCAAAAAAAGAGAGAAGCACACTGACAAATATCAATCTACGTTTGTGGATCATCAAGAAGCTTTCCACTTTTAAGACAGTATACAAAAGATTGTCACCAATCTTATAGACAAAAACATAGTGAATTTTATATTCTTCATCATCCTCATGTTCAAATATAGGAGGTATAATCCATGTTTGATAAATGAGAATCTGGCTTGTTGATCATGTAAACATATAGGTTTAAAGCTAGCTTTGCTATTGCATCAACTTGTTTAACTATTACATCACCCAAATATCCCATAAAATCATATTGCATGATTGTAATATGAGATTAACTTAGGTTTCTTAATATCATACTCACAAAGTAATTGATTAACAATTAGTTAAGAATTCCCAAACACTTTAAGATACAATTGCTTCATATTAACAACTAACTCCAACCCAATTATAAGGGCTTGGTACTCGGCTAAGCTATTAGAACACCTTTTAGTTAAGGTAAAAGAATATGATAATACATCTCCCTGATGAATAATGAATACCACGCCAGCTTTGGCTCCAGCTCCCTTGCAATGTACTACACCATCAAAGTGCATCTTCCATGATGGAAGAATATCAATCACAGAGACATCATTATCAGGCAGGTTATCACTTAATTCTCACCCGATGGGAATAAGATGGAAAAGAGCATTTGAAAGAATATCTTCCATTAATATTTTAAGTCGGAGAGTACCATTTGCTCGTTGCCCCTCTTGATTGAATTTTTGTATCATTAGGTGGCCTTAGGACAATACATCCATACAAATGCCTAACTCTCTCAGTATCTGTAGAGATAAAATATTCATTGCTAATGTCCCATCCAATAGGATTCTATTCATTTTACGCTCTTATACATAGCTAGTCACAAATAGTGATCTATTGTGAGGCATTGAATCAAGCAGCAAGTTATAATCAGTGAATATGATCTTAGTCATGAAACTATTAAAATTTGTCAGAGAATCAAATTTCTCCCTATCCCCTTCTTTTACGCACTTGTCATAAATCTTCTTCGATTTTCTCATCATGCATGACATGACACAAAATAACATTGAGTCTTTCAACAAGTTTCCTTGGTATAGAGTCTTTTAACATGATAGATGTTAGAGATTTCTTCCATAAGGAAACATCTACTATTGGTGCATGATTGGCCCTCTTACTTTTGATCTTCCTCATATTTTTCTTAGTGAATCTACTTCTTACTGTTGAAGCTCCATATCTTGAGGCTTTCGTACGATTTCTTCTTCTCGTTATAAGCATCTAAGCTTCATTCTCTAGTTGAATTTGTTAGGAAGTAATGCCATTTGTAGACAATTCTTCAACTTCT
Source organism: Voacanga thouarsii (assembly GCA_026120185.1). NCBI lineage: Eukaryota > Viridiplantae > Streptophyta > Magnoliopsida > Gentianales > Apocynaceae > Voacanga > Voacanga thouarsii. The sequence continues at coordinate 1,450,147 of JANUWF010001483.1, forward strand.
TATTGATACTCCTCAGTAAGAAGAACTTGTCCCTTAATCTCAACTTTGACAGAATCAAAATTTTTAAATTTAATTTTAAAAACAACATGTTCAATAGGAGAGACTGCAATAGTTGTCAAATTGGCAGATGCCTTGTCCTTTTCAAGGATTACGTGTCCGTCACAGATCAACTGCATGATTTTGTCATTGAATACAAAGAATTTTTCAATTGAATAACTAATCAGATAATAGTACTAGCAGTCCTTTATTCGTCTAACTTCATTTGGACGTTTTGCTTTTGGTAACTCTATGGCTTTAGCAACCATCAATTCATTAAACATTAAAGAAATATCAAAATCAAGTAAATGATAATAGTACTTTCTTGTGGATGATTCACCTTCTAAGTTATCTTCAAAGAAATTTTAATTAGAGTTGCAACTGTTATCATAGGCTCATTTGCCTCATTTTAAAAAAATGGTTTATTTCCTTTTCTAAAATCTTGTTTATCTTTATTTTTGTTAGGGTCTTGAACATGTGCTTTGTCCCTATGTATAGCAATGCTCAATTTCATATCATAAGTATGAATAACTAATTTCTCAAAGGTCTTTGGTATGATCTCTTTGAGAATATATTGGAGTCCACGGTGAATGCCTTAGATGCATATTTCAATTGCAAATAATTCACTTAAGCAATCTTTACAATTGAGATTCAGATTTCACCATCTATTGATGTAGTCCATCAAGGGCTCATCTTTCCATTAACGAAAGTTGGTGAGTTCTACCATACTAACAATTTTATGAATGCCCTAGAATCTATTGAGAAACTCTTATTCGAGTTATTCCCAATTGTTAATGGAATCAGGTGTAAGGTCATTGTACTAATCAAAAGTGTTTCCTTTGAGAGATTGCACGAACTGTTTCATTAATACATCCCCATAAGTCCCAATGTTGTTGCATATCTCGATGAAGCGAGTCACATGTTGCTTGAGATTTCCTTTACCATCAAATTAGTGAAATTTTGGTGGTTGATATCTAACTGCATACTCATGTCATCGATTTTCTATGAATAAGGTTTGACATATGCGAAAGTAGACTTACTACCTCTTTTGTACTTATCGTTAATCATGCTCACGATAAAGTCTTTAAGTTGATCGATAGGAATTAACCCTTCAAAAGATATCTGAATATTCTGCATTTTCTTGGAAGTCTCCACTTCCTCTTACACTTCGGATCTCTCTGGAAGAGCTTAATTTATCTCATCAGTCTTCTCAAATCAATTGATAAGGTATGCGATAGTGAGATCTTGCTATTGGAAGGGCTTGGCGAGTCCCTTCACCAATTTTGTGATGTGCGTAAGTTGTTCTTCTAGATTTTATGCGTTAATCATTATAACCGGCACAACAGAAGAAGCAGTTAAATCTTCATTAAAATAAGCCTTGGATTTGACATCTCTATGGAGGGATTGAGGCATATAGCCAATACGTAACTTTTGATAATTCTGTTTGGAGTTGCAACATTTTTTAGTAAAGACGACATCTTTTCCATTATAGAAGTAGTATCTTGTTTCCGCGTTGTAGCTGATGGCGATAACATGATGCCAAAGCCTTGAGCCTCACTTTGTGACAAAGTCCAGACCTTACCTTTCATCAACATGGCTTGATTTGAGACTTGTGGAGTGTTGCCAACAGTAGCAGTGGCAACATCCACGATATCAATAGTTTTTTGAATGAGCATATGTAGACTTTTGTTTTTTGGAGAAGAGATAGGAGGCAAAGATTTTTCCACTAGAAGTATCAGAAATTTGTAAAGCGACAAAATTTTAAGTTTGCAAATTAAGATAAGAAAAATATTGACAAATATAAGATATTTAATAAATGTTAAAAGTAGTTACAAATTTTCGAAGAAATCCGAAATTATAGAATGAATCATTCGATTCTTCTCTTTTTAAAAAACATTGATTTAAGAGATGAAGAGTTTGATCTCTAATCGAGTAGGGATTTGATGGCGAACAATTGATCGCCAAGCCTTTAAGACTTGTTGGACGAAGAACAAGATGAACGTTTTGAAACTTTGCTTAAGAATAAGAACTTTAAATGTTGAAGGAGCTTGAATATTGAAACTTGAATGTTAAAGCTTTGTTGAAGTTGGAGATACATTTTGTTGTTGAAGCTCCGGGTTGGCTTGAACCTTTGAAAAAATGCCCTATTTATAACTTAAAAATCTCTTAACTTTAGTATAACCATATGATGTGGGATATCAAACTTTTGAGATTTTAAAAGACCTCTCAAGAAGCTATAATGGTCTTGGGTTTGAAATGATCTTGGGTTTGATTTAAGTTTAGCTCAATCTTATTTAGTCCCCATCATATTGGGTTTAAGTCAATTCTCAACAAAGGTCCAACTTTAATGGTCCAACTCAATTTTACTTAATCCATACCATATTGGATTTTTAGATTTAATAGACTCTAAACAGTAGCCTAATTGTAATAATTAGATATATTTTATGGATTTATTTTTATTAATCAAGATTAAAACAGTTAATTTTTTTAAATCTTGATCAAATAATATATATATATATATATATATATATATATATATATATATATATAAATTTTCTTATCTACAGTGAGTCATAATAAAAATGCCTATTACTATCCATTTGTTGCACTTACTACTATATATTCAATTAGTCTGAATCTAACTTTTTGTTTTATCGTTTGTAACTTTTAAAAATATTTTTTATCTTAACCACATGTCATTTTTCTAAACTTACCATTTGGTGTCTCTCAACCATCCAAAATTTGAGGTATTATCAAAAACTATTGCCCACCACCGCCTACTCTAACTTATCATATACGCCAGGCGGGCAGATAGGCAGGCCAGATGCAGAATTCACATGAACTTGAGCCAACAAACTAATTAATCATTATTATCGTTATTTGTATAGTTCACTTTACATGCAATAACTTCTTGTTCACAAAATGAATCAAATTAATTTGCTTGAGTAAATTCAAAGGACACTGCCTTTTTTCAATCCAGAATAATGGATAATGCAAACAAATCCTCACGCATGCCATGTTAGAAGAATTTGAGTTCTGAAGGCATCATTAGAAAACGTGCTTTCTTCAAGAAATCCAGCGTTTGAATATACATTCCTTTCAGACCTTGATCCCATTAAACCATCATTATTTTCTCTTCTTCTCTTTTTCATTTTCCCCTGATCTATAATCTGTACTTTAGATTGAATTAAAGAATGTTTATCAAGGTAGATTCAGGCTGTTAAAGTGATAGTCTTAAATAATTAGATTCATAATTTAAGGATCAATTTTAACTTACGAGAAAATAGGCGAAATTAAGGATAGGAGAGAATTTTACTGGAAGAAAAAATAAGAGGTCGATAATATTTAATAGATGGTGAAAGGGATTTGATTTTATTGAAAAAAATCATTATGATGAAGATTTGTTTTCTAATTATTTTTCACTAATTTCTTTTTTAAAGGAAAAGCGTAAAAAGGGCCTTCAAATTACAACTCTTCTCTCCTTCTCTTTCATATGATCAACTGATTTGTAATGACGTTCCATATTCTCATTGCCAGCTGACCTTTGCTCTTCCTTGTTCCTTCATCTCCACCATCACCTCTCTCAGGTATGCCCCTTTCGTTCATTGCTGCTTCTCTTTCCATCTTAATAAAAAGTGTGTTTCTTTCTTCAAGGCTTTTATTAGATATGGGTTTTTGTATTCTGATATTTCAATGAAATAATGGGTTTCTTCAATTTTTGTTTTCGAATCGAAAATGAGAGCTTTCTCTGATTCTTTGATAGGAAATAATTAGCATAGTAATCCACTTCTCCTCCTTTTTCCATCTTAATTTTCTCTCAGGCGTGATCACAATAAAAGAATTCCCGCATTGTTTTGTTCTTTCTGCTAGATCTCATTAGATGGCTTCTTGTTCTTGATTCGTTGAAATAATGTACTATAAAACTGCATCTTCTTTTTTTGTTTTTTAACTTTTTGGACGGTGTATAATTTTCTAAAGTGACTTTTAATACGTTTCCTTTAACATTATGAGGATCATCTTTATTAAAAAAAGAAGGATAACAGTACAAATAAAAGACAATAGAAAATTGCATTGCATAATGTGAGAGAACAGAAACTAAAGACATAAATCATTATATAACTTAGTATAGTCCAATCACAGAGGCTATTAGTTTATTTCCTCAATGATTTCTATAAAGCTTCTGAGCATGTGAGGCCAAAATGCTTTCCCTACACCTGTATCTTTTTGTGGATTCAGAAGGACTAAATTTATTCACAGAGGTTGATTATTGAATTCTAGATCAGTAGAGATTTTCTCCAGCTTAACAATTTATTAGGATAATCTTGATGGCCAAGAAAATGCAATTCTTGAAAATTGTCTGAACAGAGACAACATCCAAGGAAAATTCGCTTGAACTTTCTGTGTGAACTCTTGTCTTTACCTGTTCACATGTATGCACGAAATTGAGTTCTTGATGTTGTCTCTATCTCTGACCATATAAAAAATGCTGCAGTGGAGCAAGATCTGATGAGACTTAACGGTGTAAAATAAACTCGAGTTCTTTGATTGCAGCTCAATATCCTCATCATTCTTGTAGTGATTGATGATTTTCAGCATTGAGAGCGATGGAAGACAATGGAGGAAGCAAGGTCACTGGAATCAGGCAGATTGTTAGGCTCAAGGAATTTCTCAACAAGTGGCAACACGCTGCTCTTGGATTCAAGGCCGGCCAGCATAAAGCCAACCCCGGAGGCATTTCACCTGCAATTAGCAGAAGACTGATGAGTCATGGTTGCTGTGATTCGGATGAGGAAAGTTGCCACAGCCCTGAACCACCACATGATGTTCCCAAAGGATACTTAGCTGTTTATGTTGGCCCAGAGCTTCGAAGGTTTATTATTCCCACTAGCTATCTTAGTGATCCACTGTTTAAGGTGCTGCTAGAAAAGGTTGAGGAGGAATTTGGATTTGATCACTGCGGCGGCCTCACCATCCCTTGTGAGATTGAGACCTTCAAGTACCTTCTTCAGTGCATGGAGAATCATCAGAGAGATCAGGCTGAACTTAACAATCACGATACCACAGGTACTAGCTAGGACATTAGCAGTTTCATCCTTTGATATTTCATTTTTTTTTTCAAACATTTCATCAATTTTGCCAAAAAAAAAATATATATATATACTCCCTCCGTCCCAAATTCAATGCCCCAGTAACCGGAGAGAGCACAAGTATATAGCTTTTATTCATCACTGCGATCTTCATATGGCTGTTGACAAAGGGTTCGTGATTTTGCAGCTGGAACATCTTGGCCTGTTGAGGAATAATTGGGAACACATAGTTAGGGATGAGCAAAGGTTTTAGAGCTGATTTTGTGGTGTAAAGTAAGTTCTACTTTGTGTGCAAATATGAAACTTTCTGTTTTGAGTTTTGTATTCCCCTTTTCCCGTTCAAATTGACAAAGTTAGATAGATAGGATTTTTAGCAACATTTATTTGCAAAATGATAACAATAGCTTTGATAACCTTCGGAATTCACATTCCTCATTCAACTCATATTTGTACTGGAAAAGAGAATCTTATTCCGTATGCAATTTAATTAGCCTGAGTGCATTCGCATTTTTATAACTAACGAACATTTGTATTAGCAAATGCAGGGCAAAAAACTTTAGGGGATAAGTTCTAACAAAGGATATGGTAAAAAAATAATATTATAGATTTTTAAAAAATGAGAGGGTGAAAGATAAAATTTATAATAAAATTTCAAAAAAATCAAAATTTTCAAAGATGCTTTGTATTGAAACAAAAGCAATGTGGATTCCTTCTCATTGTGCATGTGCACAGCGCTGAGATAGGCTAATCTACCTCTACAGGACATGTTTGATTCAATAAAATTTTAGTAGCTGCTGAATTCATGAACCTGTAGTTTCAAAGGTTCCTTCTTTCTCTAATCTATTTACGTGTTTATGTTCCCAAATTGACAGCATATAATGTTCCTCAAATCTTCAAATCATACCTTAATAGTGTATTAAGATTAAAAGGTTTTGTTCTCCTTTTAATGCCCAAAAGAAAAGAATAGTTTTTAATTTTTAAGTTTTTATCTTCCAAAACTATAAATTCATGATTCCATTTTTTTCCCCCCAAAATTTTCATACCTAAAGAAGAAGAGAATGTAAATTGAAACTAAATCTTTCCCCTATAGAGAGATTTGGAGACGCTTAATTAATTTTTTTTTAAAAAAAAGGAGTGATAATATTAAAAATCCGCCTCAAGCCTGCGAATTTTCAGTGTCTTGTTAAAATTTATCAAGTAAGGCTGCAATTGGACTGGATTTAGATTGATTGAAATACTTTATGTTGTACTTGGATGATGATTGGATTGAGATAAATTTATTAAAATTTAATAAAAATATTATTAAATGTGGGGCTAATCATTAATGAGAGAGAAAAAAGATGCTTCCTCCATCTTTTTTTATCTGTCTATTTTAATTACGATATTTGTCCCAATTTATCTATCATATTAACAAATTAAGACAATATTAATTGCTATTTTTTCACAAATACTTCTCTTCAATATAATAAGTATTGTGCACTTGTAGCGGGAGATGGAAGTAAATTAAATATGTTTACTACACATAAAACTTTGAAATTTGATTACTCTTTGATAAAAGAGGGAGATTCTTTAAAAGTAAAATAAGAAGTATTAATTAATTAACCGATAAATTTTATTTTTTTAAAACTTATGAATCGATTAAAATGAACAGATAGAAGGGGATGAAGGGAGTATCAATTAATGTTATTTTAAATTTAAATTTTAGTTTTAATAGTGAAGAATAGTTTGGACCGACAAAACATCCAAATTCGAGCCCAACCAATTGGACTCAAAGTTTTTTGTTTCCATATCTTTCCCTCCCAAACACGTCCTACCCCTGACCGTTGCTTGCCTCCGACTTATCAATGACAAAATAGTAGCCCAACTTGGATAGTTTTTATAATTTATGTTTGATTTCTATGATTCTCTATAAAAATGCATCGTTATCGTACGTAAATTGATTATTGAAATAGTATTGTGGTAGTTGGTTGCTAATGAGTGATCTCAATTTATATGTATAAATTAATTATAAATTTTTACTCTTAATTATAACTATTTGATGGTATGACCGATATAAATAGTGTTATTCTTGTTTATAGATAATTTTTTAACATAAATTTTAAATTCAACTACAAATAAATTAGTGAGGAGGAATATATATACTATTAGAAGAGGGAAAATGGTGATTAGAATGAAATTTCACATTCTACAAGCAATCAAACCTCATTCTTCAATTTTCATACTTTTGAAAAGTGGATAAAATAAAATCTAATTTCTCAGCACTTAAAAGAAGAGCAAATTAAATTATGAAGGATTTTCCCCCCCAATTTATAATGCTTGACCCTCAATTTTATACTGAGAACATGGCCAAGAAAATACAAAATGGAAAAGAATATCGTAGTTTTTGTTTTTTTTTTTAAAATGGAGCGTTGCTTTATGGTATAAGAATATTGGTTTAAATCTAAGATATAAGTTACACTTAATCTAATTATTTAAGTAATAACCTAATAGTCGAGTGTTGATTCGTGATATAGATTAAAAATTGAACCTTACTAGTATTATACATAGAGAGAGAGAAATTGTTGAATTAATTATAATATATATCTCAAATGTATATGTACAAGCTCATAATAATACAATTATTTAATTAATTAAAACTATCTATTATCAAGTGATCGATATTAGTGTAATTTACAGTTCCGTTTCTGAATTATTAAACAGAAAAGTGTATGTACAGATTCATTGATGTATATCTGTACATAATGAATCAAACAGATTCATAATGATACAGCTTAAAACTCCACAAATTTGTTTGGTAAGAAAGACTAGTAGATAGCCTAACTAGAAATGTAAATTTGAGATTGTTTCTTCGAAACTGCTATTTACGACCCCCCCCCCTCTAAAACTCAGAGTTGCATTTTTTTCATTAATGCAGTTAGAAAAAATAAAAATATTAGATGAGTTTCTAAAATAGTTCATTTTCCACAATTTGAAAGAAAAAAAAATACAAGTGAATGAGAATGGACTTGTAATCTTGATACACAATGGCAATATAAAAAACGTTCTTCAATTATTCTTTGCAATGAAAAATAATTCTAATAAATTATTAGAATTGGAAAGAGGGTTCGTGACTTTGTATAATTTCATTGTTACAAGAAATAAACTGATACATTTATGTAAAAGGAGGTTTGATATCTAAACATGTTACAAAATGAAGCAATATTAGGTGTACTATTCTGATAACAGGATAGTAGAAGTTTAGCAACTGCGAAAGTAATAATAATTAATATTACATTTTTTTTCGAATAGATCTGTCTATCGAGCTCACTGTCTTATTTTGAAAAATAAGGTAAATTTGATATATGTCTCAACTGATAGAATAAATGAGATTCAAAATCGTAACTATCAACTCACATGCGAATCTATTAAAAAAATCACGATCAATTGAGTTATATCCAAAAATAATTTTTTTTATTCTCTTCTCTACATCCACATGAAGGGATAGTTAAACATAAGGTCAAGTTATTAAGATGTCGATATTCTTTACTTGAATGGCTATAAAATGGATGTTAGAGTTCTTTAACATGATATCAAAATTGGACTTTGATTTCATGTGACTCAATATTTAATTTCCATATGTGACTTTAGAAAAAAGATGTTAAATTTACATTTTGTCCACTTAAATTCACCAACTCATTATTATAAAATAATCCTCACCAGCTCCACTGCATCATTCTCATCATCATCATTGTCATCGTTGATATTCTTTGCAATTCCAAAATCAATCTCTGGGGCCTCTGATGCTTTTAATCATCTAACTTAAGAAAATCACTTAAGCAACCCAATAGCTATGATATGCGAAGGCATATATTTTTACAATCTTTACGAGAAAATATATATAGATATGTGAAGCTTTTGATTTTCTTATATTATATTGAAGATTAATCTATCTTTATTTGTTCTAAAGAAGAGTATTGGAGATTATTTTCAACTGTATGTTGTTAAGGTAGTAATAATCCATTTCTGGTGATGAGATAAAGATGAAGAGAAGGTTTAATACAAAAGAGAAAAGGTTTATCTTGTCAAAATATGAAATATAAAGGGGAAAAAAGGTAAGATTTTAGATGGAAGTTAGTCATGGGGAGGTATTTGTATTTTGTTCAAAATATATAGATACAATTGTAATTTGGATAAATCTGAGGGGACAAAATATAATTAATCCCAAGACTTATAAGTCGCCACCCTATTTGTTAATTTAATTATTTAAAATTATTTATTTATTTCATTAGGTATGTTTGATAATATATGTTTTTAAGTATTTAATTAAGTACATTTAATAACAGAATTTTATTGTCACGTAATTTATTAAGATATATTAGAATACTATATAAATTTTACGTAGAATGAAAATTACTTTATATATATAATTATTAGTATTCTTTTACATTTATTCTGAATTATAACAAAATATAATATAAAAATAAATTATAATTAATTTAAACTTTAGATTCAAACTTTTTATTTTTAAATTTAATATTCAAACTTTAATTTTTAAAATTAAATACTTAAATATTCATCTTTTAATTTTTAAATTTTAATTTTATCTGACGAACTCTTAATCTGGAATGCTAATTAATCTTAAATTGCATGTCATTGATCTTTAGCAGTCATGTTCTTGACTATTTTGAAACTAGACCTGGGGTTCAAAGTTATGAACTATAATTAACATATAGAATTGCTCATTTGACAAATATTTTTTCCATAGCCATTCATAAGAAGGAAAAGGCATCTCCACCTCCTGGAAATCATGAAAGTATGATATGGAAAAACCAATCACATGGATTAATCACAATTGTCTCTTTAAAAGAGTTTCTTAAGACATAATCATCTCCTCCATTTCCTTTTCCCTGCAAGGTCCCTCAAAGAAAGATGCTTTTTTTTTTTTAACCTATTATAAAATATATGTAATTAACTGTCCTATCAACTAAATAAAATAAAAATAAATTACATTTACTCGCTTTAATATAATTAAGGCATATTAATGATAAAATATAAATAAAAATAATTACAAGTATTTTTTATTAAAAATTACAGATAATTATAAAAAATTAAAACCACAGTTAAAAGGAAAAAAAATTGGGAAGGAGTAGACATGAAGGCATTGACGGACGTGGAAGATAACAACAAAACTTGACAATGTCACGCCAAAACGCATGTGCGCTGGCCGCAGGTACCGCCATTCTTGCCCTATTAAATGCCCTTCTCTTTTATTATACCTCTGCATTCTCAGACATGGAGGAGGCAGGAGGCCTGTGTGCGTGCCCTTCTCTCCTCTCTCTCTCTCTCTCTCTATTACCGATCCTATTCCTATCTCAACCCAAAGCACAGGCATCCACTTCTAATTCCCTTCGACTTTGACCTTCCCACGTCACGTCATTCACGACCTCCTTTTCAGCTTTTTCCTACAAGACTTTGGCTGTCTTCTATGAATTGGGGCCCCAAATGGATCTTATTCAATGTTTTTAAAGAAATCAAATCATAAAATTTACTGATTTACTATTTAATAATTTAATTATAATTAAATTGTAATTAAATTATAATTAAATTAATAATATTATAATTTAAAATTTAAAAATATAATTATTTTTTAAAATAAAATTAATCAATAATTTAATTTAATTTAAATTTATAAATATATAAATAATGAAATTAAAAAAATATAATATTTTCTTTATTACTATAAACTATTTAGTTTATTTATACAATTTATTTTTTTATAAATATATTATTTTATTTAACAAAAAAAGAAAATAGTTTAATTTGGTTGGACCGTCCGATTTAACAATTTATCAATTAGACCGATTGGTCCAAACTGATTTGTACAAAATAAAACAATTTTTTAGAATTATGGTTCAAAAGAGAGAATCAGACTTGTTTGGGTACAAATTCACAGTCTGACCGGTTCAGTCCAGTCCAAAAAACAATGACCTTATCTAAAGTCGGGATAGTTGAGTTTTTTATTTTTCTACTTTTTAGTATATGAAAGAGATAAAATGTAAATCAATGAAACCTTTTATTTCAGGTTGGATATCTCTTTTTTTTTTTTGGTATGTACGAGAAGATAAAAAATAAATTTAATATAAAAAGTTATCAAATAATAAAAATATTTTTAACTAATTCAACCAATTCAGATATTATTTTATTAGGTTATGCTTATCTCTTTAAATATATAAAATTTTATTTATATTTTTGTCTTTAGATTTTTTTTTTTTTGTGCACATATATTTTTCTATGGTGAAAGATGATTTATCAAAAGTAAAGAAATTACTCTCTTGTTTGAATTTAAATATTCTATTTTAACTTAACATAAGAATACAAACGCATTTGATTATGAATAAGTTATCATTATAGGTAAAACCTTTCATTAATTAGATAGCTTAGTGATGAGACTCATAAATTAGTTTGTAATGTTTGTATTTATTTAAATGGAGAAGTTTGCTGTGAAAGTTCTTTAAAAAATAAAATAAAAAATTACTTTTGTCTCGTAATATTAGTCTTTTTAGACTTATCGTACGTTTGGTTTACAGAGAAGGGGAGAGAGAGAGAGATGGGAAGGGGGGAAGAGAAGCTTTACTTCTACTAGGGTGAGAAAAATATAATATAATTTAATTTTTGATTGGTTAGAGTGGAAGAGAAGTATATAATAAATATTATTTTGACTTATATTCTAATCTGACAAATTTTAAATGGATTATTTTTTTTACCGTAAAGGGAAGTGTCCCTCCTTTAATTTACTTTTTCTTTCTAACCAAATAAAGTAAATCATTTATTTACCTCTTATTCTTCTTCTCTCTCTTCCTACTTCAACTAAACATATTATTATACTGAAAGAGATTCTAAATACAGATATTTTATGAATTAAACTATCTAAAACTGTCTCAATCAAATTAAAAAAAATTAAAAAAATACAATTTAAAGAGATGTAATAGAGAAATAAGATTAAATGAAATATAGATAGTATTATAAAAGTATCATTAAAACTTATTAAAATTTAATTAATATTTTGATAAGAAAAATTAACTAAAAAACTTGCATTATAAATAGAATACGTAGTATTTACTTTTAGAGAATAAATATTTATTTTTGAATATTTTAAAATAAAAAATATAGATATTAAATTCTCAACGAAAAGAAAATCATATGCGGGACGAACAAAATGGCGCATGGGTGAATTGGCCCCAAATCTCCGTTCCTTAACCACCAATGAATAGATGAATGACTAGGTCTTGGTCTTGGTCTTGGTCTAGGTCTAGGCCTTGATGTGAACGTCTCTTTCTGCTGTGTCTCCTGTGAAAGAAGTATGAAGAGCCCACAGAAACTGAGCACGGCGAGATTGAGAACGTGGGATTTGAGGGCCGCAACATCACATGTCGTGTCTCTTAGCTTGGCTTTGTTGTGTTGCTTTTGGAATTTTGTAGGGGCTGGGCGGGGAGGGGGGAAGCAGGGTGGGGGGCATTCATTCCTCTGTTCACGCAGCAGCAGGGATTGCTTTTGTGTCTGTGCATTGTATTTCTACCTCAGAAATGAAGATCAGTCCACCATTCTTCGCCTACTTTCTTCCACCAAAAAAATTACTCAGCTGCGAATGCATGCTTCATGTTTGTCAAAAAATGGGAGAAAACAGAGAAGGGCCATCTTTGTGCTGTGTTTTTATGCTGTTTTATAGTGAGGAGAGGACCAACTACAACTACTACACATCTGTTATTTGCACACGTTGAGTGATAAACGAGATTTCTGTCTGGTTGGGAAAAAATCTCCCCAGAATGACAATATATTCCGGAAATATCATTACCAACATGTGAGTTTGGTGTAGATATTTTGATGGAAGTATAAATTTGTTGTAACGAAATTGATCAATTTATCATTTTAAACTGTTTTAAAAAATTGACATTTATTTTTTTTTTAAAAAAAATCTTTCATTTCAAAATAAATATTCATTTAATCATTTACACACAAATTAAAAGTATTAAAAATAATAATATTTTTTATATCAAATTTTAACTATAACTCTAATAAATATTCATTTTTCTTTTCAAATTAATTACTCTTATCTCTATCTCACTCTTTGTCTCCCACCTACATTATATTAAATGAGGGGTAAAGTAGGAAAATATTAATGATTAATATATTAAAAAATATAAACGAATATCTATATTGAAACAAAATAAAAAAAATTAAATTAACATCTATTTTGAAATGAATAGAATATATATTATAAAATAATTAATATACTTCTCATATATTTCTTTTATATATTTAGATTTGATATATAGTATTTTGAAATACACATATTTTTTTACTTTTGATATATTATATTATTATATTATAATTTTTATTTTTATATGAAAATTTCGTATCAAATCAACCATTGTCAATTTGATTAGAACAAAGGAAATATAAATAATATGTTGGTTCATAATATGCATAATAACTTGAAAAACAAAAAAATATAAATAATCTCAAACTTCTTAAATTACAATATTAAAATTTTACTCTTCCATCAATTAATCAATGATCAACTCTAATTTCTATTGATAAGATGATGAACACGGGATAATCTTAAAAATACTTATCATCTCAGTTCATTAATTAAAATATACCGCCCCCCCCCCCCCTCTCTCCCCCCGCCATCGCCTCCGTCTTCTTCCTCTCCCTCAGCCATTGGTGAATGTGGATTAGCAACTTCTTTTTGAAATATCCTCCGCATATATATTGCAACTTGGAACTCCGGCGTCTAAACATATGCATGAATCGTGATCATATCACAAATGTCTTTTCATGAAACTTTCTTTCTCTTTTTCCTGTTTACAAAAGTAATCCTATTTCTTTTCAATCATATTCACGTGATGTTGTCAAAGTTCCCACTTATCATTATGAAACAATGAACATGGTATTAACTTGGTAATACTGATTCCATATTCAGAAATATTAGAGTCCAATTTTTAAAGTATAAAAAAATGTCTTATAATATTAAAGGAAATAAAAAAAAATCCATTTATTCATAAGGGAGAAAAAAAACAAATAAAAAGTGTCAAGTAAATTTATCAAAAATAAATATTTTAATAGATTTAATTTTTATACACCGTATTAAAAATTTAACTTACGTGCATTACATACTATAGTACACAAGAATGGTATCTCGGCATGCGTTTCCTTTTTCAAGTGTTCTTTGAGTCTTGACTGCTTGGCCGTATGCAAGAGAAGAGGGGGCTCAAATCTCTGAGCACTGGAAATCTGAAGAGCTGAGAGCAAGGGAGTCGTGTCCGGTGCCTTGTAATTGTAAGTGACAGCTTATGAGCCCACCAATTTTCCCTACATATACTGTGCCCCGAACCCGCTTATTTTTCTTTTGTCTCTTTTTCAGATTTTTTGTCCCAATAACTTGGACCCTTTTATTAATTTTTCGTTTATTTTTTCTTTTCATTTGTACCTTATGGGAAACCAAAAAAAAAAAAAAAAAAATCCAAAAAGTAAAGAAAAGGTTGAATTTTCTTCACTTTTGGCTTTTTTTTTTAATGCAAGTCTTGATCAATTTTCAGCATCCGATAATTCCTTGTTATCAAGTAAACAGTGTTCAGTATAATAGGGTAAAATGGTCTAAAATGAGATGTAGATGAATATAGAGGGATATGCCTTCTTTTAAACTCACTAATCATCTAGGCCCATTAAAAGATTTTTGAGGTTAATTACCGTTAATTATACAATTAGCCTTTTAAATATGTGAGAACATCTTCTTTACCAAAAAAAGAAAAAAAAAAGATGTAAATCAAAATTAAGGCTTTATTTGGACAATAATTTTTTATTCTCATTCCAAATAAAAAATTTTACTTTAATATAAATATTTATTATTTTATATAATTTTTATTTTTTTAAATCTATACTTAAAATATATCATACTCTCGTTATAAATTTCACCTCACTCTATATATTTAATAATTTTTATACAAAATTAACCTCAAAACAACTACTATTATCTACAGCTAAATCAGATTTGAAGCCCACTTCCACGTGGGCTGTCTTGAATCGAGCATACTAACTTCAATAAATAACCTTGTACCACATAGTACCTCGAAGGAACCGTTTCCGCCATTCGCTGAGTACCACAAAATGTCTCATAATTTTGGGTTTTTTTTTTGTTTATATTTATAAATACACACGTGCCATTTACTCTTTTACCCTTTGGCTCTAATTTTTTTTTAAAATTATATAATTTACTTGCAATTCTAAATTTATAATTTCATCTCTAGCTAATATAATCGTCCCATTCTTTGCCAAAAAAAAAAAAAGATTTTATTTGCTCAGAGGATTATTTTGAGTTCTTGTTGACAGTAATGAATTTAAGAAGAATTTGTGTATGGATTGGGAACTCACTTTTTTCTTTGACGTGGTTACAAATAAAAGAGTGATTAGGTGCTAATATGAAATATGAAGACAGCTTGTGTGGGACCTAAAGTATATAGAAAATCCTTTAGAACACAAAATGAGTTTTTCCTCTTGAAAGTGTCTACTCATTTGCAGCTATTTGATGTTGGAAAAGGGAAAGACGTGAGGCCAAGTTTGGCTTGAAAGAAAAGGTTTCAAACAAGTTCGGTGAGAAGGGGAACTTGTTCAATCTCTTCCTTCGATTCTCATTTCTTGGAGGCCATTAATAGTTATCAGCTATCAGCCATGGTTTTGCTTCCCACCTTATCAAACTTGAAGAGAGATTTTTCACATTCATAGAGACCGAGCATGAATATTTATATTGTTAATATAGATATCAAAATCAGGGATAAAATTAGAAACTTAAGATTGAGAGGCAAGTTATATAAAATAACATGTTATAATGTTATAATTTTTAAATTTTTTTAATGATAAAAGGTAAAATTTAAATTAATTTTAATTTTCAAAGAAAATATATAGTTTCAAAAAATTTGAGACGGACGCTTGTCACGCCTCATTATATACCGTACACGATATACGGTGTACTTATTATAAAATTTAAAATATCTATTTTAATCTAATAAAAATGATGACTAAATAATTGATCATTAGTAATTTCAGATCTATAATCGTGTTTCTGAATCTACAAGTTTAGGGATAACATCATCGTTAACATCATATATTTTTGTCCCATAAAACGAATTTAAGACTTATTATAAAATATAGAAAGAATTTCTTATCAACTGAATTACTACATCGCAAAATACTGATATTTCTAACTAGGTAGGAATTTACTTTTGATCCCAACTGTGCGGGAAACAATAAGCTGCTCACGGTAGTTGCGTGTTGTAACAGAGAGGAACAAGTCTGGATCTCAAATTATCATATAGTTGCAGAATGATTGGGTGTCATATCTCGTTAAAAAGCCGCGAAACCCGGTTGGCTTCTTCTACGCTCTTTGTATTATCCATAGAACTTAACTCTTACTCTAACTCTTACTCTAACTCCAATCAACTTCCAAACCAAGTTCTCTTTTGCTCGTAGCCACCGAACAAAACAAACACTGAAAAAAGAGGGCCCCCCGGAGATTATCATGATAAGCATATACTCTTTAGAAGTTTTTTCCTCTTATTATTTTTTCTGTGTTCTTTGTGGGGCGGAGGTTGGCGGCGGACGGCGGACGGTGGGCGGTGGTCGGTTACACCCTTGCAAAGCACCTTTTACTATGCCATTGCTAGAACATCTATCTCCTTAGCCATGAAGCATCCCATTTTTTGACATGGAAGGTCGAATACCCCTTTGAAATTATTATTATTATTATTATTATTATTTGTTGTCTATATTTTAATTTATTATATAAACTTGTAGATTAACTTAATAATATATTTGGTTAGAATAAAATATAGAAAGAAAGGAGAAAAAAAAGAAGGTAAATATAAATAGTATAATTTACATATTGGAATATAATGTAAGGGGAGATAAATCCGATAGCTTACAATTGTCCTCCAAATTAACATTTCTTCACCTCTCAAATTGAGAGGTTAGGAAGAAAAAAGTGACTAAAAATATTAACTGACATATTTTAACTTTATCTTTTACTTTAAGAATTAATAAAAGAAACAATGAAAAGAAAGAAATAAAGTAATTTAATAATTCTCCTCATACTAAACAAAAAAAATAAAAAGAAATATTTTTTATAAGTGAAGTATTTGTCTCCTTTCCCATCTCCCTTATAGTATGAGTTCTATATAATGCAAATAAGAAACAATTAAATACTTCCTCATTATTGCTATTTATTTATTTATTTACAAGTCAGGTTAAGGTTTTTACACATAGATGAAGGAAACTGTTAAATCTATAAAATTTTGTGGGGGAAAAAAATACTAACTTAACGTTTATCATGACATAGTTCAGTAAAAAATTACAAGCTTTAAATTAAAAAAATACTAATAAATACTTTGTTCCCTTTTAAAAAACAATATATAATTATAATTAAGAAAAAAAATCCAAATGACTGGTATTAAAAAAAAACAAAAAAACTAGAGGGAGTATTAATTAAGCTTTGGTTAGAGACGGTTATTGCTGTGTTTATATTACGGTCCAACCCACTGATATCTCTTCATTAGTGTGGCTTAGTAACTAAAGTTGCAATTTTTGTGAAAATTGAAAAGGAATTTGAATTTTGAAAAATATATATAGGACTAAAAAAAATGATAGTTTGTAAGTAAATATTAGTTTTTGAAAAATAAAAATCATTTGAATTATATTTTTTTCTAATTAAATTATTGTCCAAGTGTACTCTTAAATCTTAATAACCATCCTCTGATGCTATGCCAAACTGTAGTTAGGCGGGGAGGAAATGGTATCTTGAAAACGCGTTACAGATAATCAATTTTACTGAGCAGATTTCGTATCTTCCACTGCGCAGATTAAGTGTTTGATAAAAGTAGTGAGCGAGGCGAGAAAAAGCTTAAATCAAAGGTTCTTTCTAACAACAAACAGAGGGAGTGTTGCTTGGTGAATCAAAACAAAAGCATCTCTAACAACCCAATCATTAACTCTCCCAAACTCTATACATTAGTGTCTTCGCTTTACAAGAATTAAACAATATCAGAAAAAAAGGAAATGTCTTGTTGACTTGCTTTCCTTATATTTAAAAAAAAAAAAAAAGCGGCAGCAAACCCTTTTTCTCCTTTTCGAGTTTTATAAGGGTTTAGACGATGGAAAGTTCCCAAAAATGCTGGCAATGGAGTAAATTAATTAGAATCAAACAAGGGCTTAAAGTAGATTATGTTAGGCTTTTTTGAGCCTTTGATTCTGGTACCAACTCATAGTTAATGTTTCTTAACTCTTTCTTAAACAGGTTCAGCTATTTGTTTAATATGTAATATGCTAAGTATGTTTAAGCATGCGTTTTGTTATTCTATGATTTGAACAACTTTTGATCTAGTATCGGCGAAGCTTTTACTTACTCATTTAACTTTCTTTTTGGGAGAGGAGCCCACGATTTTTCTATTTATTTTGTCAAAATGGAAGCCAATATCTTAAGGACCTCTTATTATTGGGATGGTGAATATAGCATTTACCCAAGTGATAAAAGAAAATAGTAAAACTACAAACTTTGTACATAGACTGCGATTTTGGCACGGTTTATATAATAATTAAGGGTTCGACTATTTAATTTGTATTTTAAGATATTAATAAGCTTTTTTAAATTTTATTATTTACTAAAATTTTTTAATATATTTTTTATATAATTTACTCTCGTAATTTTAAATTACTAATTTAGTTGTTGAAGTATAAATCATAATTAATTTAAATAGCCATTTTGTTAGAGTCATGTATAGAGGTTGATATAACAGCCTCGTTATATATGTTTGTAACACTTACTTTAATGATATCCCATAACGAAGAAGCTTGCTGTCATATGTAAGGTAAAGCAAAGATCCACAGTTGAAACTCCTGTTAGATGCCTGCTGTCTTTGCTGAATCAGTGGGCAGCAAGTTGAAAACTAACCTGTCAACTAATTTCATTCATACTAGTCGGTTGCTGCGGCCATATTGCTATTTCTGTACACAAAAATAAAAGGTGATGGACTCATGATTTCATCATGACATTTGCAAGTAGCAAAAATCTTTACAGTCATCTCCAACTGTTTTCGAATCCTTGGCCTTGAAGTTTAGATCTTATCTTTCTTGGAACTCAAAACATCAATTTCTTTGCCTACCAAACAAAACTCTAAGGGTTAAGACAATTTTGCACAGATCAAATCCATTCGTGACGTGAAGAAACTCCATCTTTAAGCAATTTGGAAGACAAAAACAAGGCTGGAAAAGCACATTTGTTGCAAGGTTGTTCAACATTTTGGCATCACATTCTGCCTCTTTGCCTTATCA
Source organism: Voacanga thouarsii (assembly GCA_026120185.1). Taxonomy (NCBI): domain Eukaryota; kingdom Viridiplantae; phylum Streptophyta; class Magnoliopsida; order Gentianales; family Apocynaceae; genus Voacanga; species Voacanga thouarsii. The sequence goes on from JANUWF010001483.1 coordinate 1,469,628, forward strand.
GCTTACCAAATATCTGTATGTATATTTTGTTCTCTCGTTCTAACAAGGCTGGAATTAGGGGGAGGTGGCACTTACCCTCAAATTTTATTAAATTTTTAATAAAATTAAAAATTTTGAAAAAAGACATCTAAAAATTTATCTTTCGTTCTTTAATTTTTTTGAAAAATTATTGTAATATAATTTCTTATAATTCGCTCCAATTTTAAATTTCTAATTCCATCTGATTCTATCAATGGTTTCGTTGAAATTCAATTCTTTAGTATTTGTAAAACTTATCAACTTCGTATAGCTTCATTTATTATGATGAAAATAAGGCAAGTCTAAATGTGGATAAAAACAAGTTACATGGCTGCTTGCGAGGGTGAAATTGAGAAAAACAAGAAGAAAAAAAGGGAAGAATTTGCAAATAACAAGAATAAAGACCTTGAACTGCAAATAAAGAATATTCATGGGGAAAACATCAACAAGAGTACATTACTAATATTACCCATCAGGCCAATAAGATTAGCCAGGTAAAATGGGTTAATCCTCACCGTTGAATGGAAGGAACTTGACTTTCTCTCTCCCCTACCTTCTTTTCTACACCGCTAAGCTTTATTACCTTTGGAAAAAATTTACAACTATATACCATAAGGATGATCACACTGAATCAACCCCCCCGAACGCGTTGCAGTTATTTTTCAGTTACTGACAGTTAATAACTGCCGGGCAATTGTTTTTGTTCTTCAGCATGCGTAGAAGTCCACAAGCTCGTCCAAGGACTCCGGTTGAGGATCAGCATTTTCAAGCATCCAAAGCAAATGCTCGAACAGCACAACTTCACAGCCCACGGTGATGGAGTCCTCGGAGTCACCGGACCTTTCCACGAGCTCCCGGAAGAGTGGGTGTTCGATTACATCGGAGCTGATAAGGTAGCGCCGCCGTGACTTGCCGACGAACACAGGGTGCAAGTCTTTGTTGATGTTATCATAAGACTCATCATCAGAAGAGGTGTTGTTGGCCGCAATGGGGCTGCCATTTGCCCTGCCAAGCTTGAAGGATTGCATTTTCTTTAGCACTGACTTGAGCTTGGTGAGTTTGCCTCCTTTGGCCATGGTTGTTTTGAATCAAGAGAAGCTTGGAAAGCAAAGAGGGGAGAAGATGAAGGAGAGAAAGAGAAGGGATTTTGGAGGTTTGGAAGACTTTGCTTTGCTTTGCTTTCTCTAGTAGATTTGGGGGGTTTGAGAAAGGCGAAAGAAGGTTCCCATTAAAAGGGCTGAGAAGGGGGGCCAAAAAGGGTTTTTTTTTTTTAAAAAAAGAAAAAAAAGAGGAAGAATATGAAAATGGCATGCGGGTCCTTTGCTCTGGTATTAAAATTTCTGTAAGGAGGACGGGACCTACCTTTGTGCGAAGAGTTCTGGGAATCGGCATTCACTGATGAGTGTTGGACTTATAACCTCCATGATTCGATATGGACAAAATTTTACCAGTCGAACGATTAACCTAAATTTTTTTTTGAATAAAGACTTATAATATTGCAGGAGATTCTAGAAGAGCGAATAGAAACCCATTAGTGAGTATTGAATATGATATTTTTTATTTTTGAACCAAAAAAAAATTATCAATTAAATTATTATTTTAATCAATATTATATTATAATATTTAAGTAACAAAAAGATAAATTAATGTTAAAATTTATTATTTGATAAAATATTTTTAATCAACGAATCATTTATATTAATATGTTAAATATCAGTCACTCTTTTTCTCTCTCCTCTTCTAAAAAAAAGTTATATGACAGTAAATAGTTAAATTTTTTTTTAAAAAATTAAAAAAAAAAAAGGGGAATGGGGAAGGTTTTGGGCAAAAACCAGAACTAGCTGCGGTTTTGTTTGGCAAATTGGCTACTTGGAGGATTTTGATGTATATCTTTGTTGGGGGTGCAGTTGTTAAAGGGCCTGTTTTTGAGGATATTAACAAAAGTGACCTAATTGATGGCTGACAGCCTAAGATATGATATGGTGTGTTTAGAGTATGATGGTGATGAAAAACGACAGGAACAACATATGCCGTCTCTTTTCCTCATTTGAACAACATTTGCATGTTCAAAGAACCCTAGGTTACACAAATTGAATGGTCAAGCGACTATTTCACTAAATTTTTATTTCGTGTCCTTTTCATAGTTACCAGATGATAGCACCACTAGGCATGGTGCAAGTCTTCTCTCCACAATTATAATCTTATATTTACACAAATTTAGTCTTTACTATATATATATATATATATTCTCTCTCTGTCTTTACTTAAGTCACACTTAAATTCAACATATTTAATAATTTTTTATTATGTTCAAATAAATTTATATTTTAATTACTGTCCAAGTATAATCATAGGATGTCCAATGCATTTCAAAACTTATTTAAAAAGAATACAAGTTTTGAAAATATGCTATCCATGAGGACCAAATCCAAGGACAGAACTAAGAGGACCGAAGGTAGGGTTCGTCCCTCAAAAACTTTTTAAAACATTAATTTCTACTTTCGCCTCTTCTTTCAATTTTTTTTTAAAAAATTATAACATTATATTCTGATATATTATAAGGCATGTTTGGATTGAGAGAAAGGAAAAGAAATGAGAGGAGAGGAGTAGGATAGAAAGGAAAGTGAATGAGAGAAGAGAAGACTAATAATTATTTATGATACTTAGTTAGATATAGAGGGAAAAGCAATGAAATATTAAATATCGCATTTGAAAAAAAGAAAGAAAATAAAATAAAAGAAAGAATATCATTTGAGTTTACATTTTTTTTGTCTACTAATCTGATGTAATAATATATAATATTTTAATCTGTTTATTAAAAATTTATTAGATGAGATTTACTCTCTTTCCATTCTCGTTCATTCTTAGACGTAAAAGAGATTGAAGCTTTTATATTGAATCTAATCTCTTCATTCTTATTCCATTATTTTCTTTTCTTTTATAAAAGTAATTTAATTCAAAAATCTAAAATTCAAACGGTTTATCGTTCCTCCTCTCCTCTCCCTTCGTTTGTCTCAATCCAAACTATTTACATCTTCAGTAATAATTCTCCTCCTAGTAGGACAAGTTATTCCTGACGGCACATTTATAGTAACATATTTTGCAGAAAATTAAAATGCTAAAAAAAAAAAGAACCAGAAATTTAGGGCGACATGCCAAAATAAAATAAAAGAAAGTGACACGACGAAGAAATTAATATTGTATTAGGGACGTTGTACCTGGAAAGCTAATTTCTTGTCGAGCATCTTATGCTTGTCTTGTTAAGGATTTCATTTCGTCCAAATGACAAATAAACGTGCACAAGCTACCGAATTCAACCTGCCTGGTTGGCTAGATACCTGGCTAGCTTATAATAGCCTTATATACTTTGTTCTTTTGATTCGATGTCTTTAGGCTCACAATTCTGATCATACATGAATGTTTGACATATATATACGTTTCTAACTCAGGAACTATTACCAAAATATTTCTAAATATCCGACAACAACATTGATTTCGGTATATCATGGGACTAATCAAAACCAATTTTTTTTTATAATGAAATTATACATTAATTTGTGAAATAAAAAATATATTTATTATTTTTAATTATACGATTGTCATTAACTAATGTATTAAATTATAACATTTTTAATTTTTTATGTTATTTTATATCGTTTAATAAAATTTTATTAAATATAATTTCTTTCCCTTCTGATTTTTGCCCACTTTTAAACGGAAATAAGATTAAAGACTTTTATATTAAATTTAATACCTTTATTTCCCTCTCATTCCTTTCTTTTTTTTTTAAAAAAAAAAAACTAATTCAAACACTTAACGCCAAATCTTTCATTTCTTTCTCCTTTTCTCTTCTGTTCCTCCATTTCTTTCAATCAAAATAGGCTTTTAAAGTAACTCTTTTTTTTTTTTCCTTTAAAAAAAATATTGGACAGAGTAAATCGAATAAAAAAATTCACTAGCTTTCTCATTTTCACTTATTTTTATTTTTTCTTTAATAACAAGAAAGCTATTTTTAACTCTTGTGGTTAAAGCCACAGAAACTGACAAAACTAAAGAAATGATGCAGCTAATAGGAGACACCATTTCAGACAAGGGTGTGAATTATTACTAATAAAGATTCTAAGAGTCAGTCCAATTCCTTTTAAAACTAAGGTACTTTCGCAATTTATTTTAATTTAATAAACCGATAGAGAGAGAAAGCCTGCTTTGCAACTACTTACTAATATTAAGCTGCCAAATTTCACAAAAGACAAAAACATAAACAAAATTGCCAGAGTTTTGAAGACGCCACGTGTCATGAATTAGAGACAAATAGTACTATTACTAATTAACAAAATTAAATATAGTACTCTTAATTAATTCAAAGTCTAACCTCAGTACCATCTACACATAAATTTCGGTGAATCGGACCCATACATGAACATCAGCCAGCGTCGAATATAGAACTTGGTAGGATTTAGTTAGGGTTTAATATTCTTCGTTCACATTACCAACCATAAAGTTGTTGGTGATATCAACATTACATTTTTTTTTCCTATTTATTTATTTTCTTCTTGTTTTTGGTTCTTTGAAAGGGACAGACATGTGGTAGGGAATTGATGAATTCTGAAGTCGATTTATATATTTTTATATTTTATTTTATCCATATTTTAACTAGTATATTTTTTAGTAAGAAATTAGAAAAAAAAAATTATTTTTGTTCAACAACCAGTTTTAACTACCTTGATTTCTAAATTTTTTATGGGGTTAGAGAGAATAATCAATCAATGTGGAAATGATTCATGAATGGAATTAAAATGCATTTCGACTTTGTCTGTATTTCTTGATTGTTAAACTTTTAAATGTTTGATTATTCCTTTTCTACTAAAAATATTCTTTCTAATTAACTCTAATAAATAAGCTAGCTCAACGTATTTCTTTTCTCAATTCTTAAAAATAAAGCAAAATCGTTCATCTTTTGAAAAACTATTTTTATCAACCGCATTCATTTAATAACCTACCTGATAAAAATTACTCACTAGCCAAAGTTTTGGATTTCTACGTCGGTGGGCTAATAGCTCAATAATTGAGTATTTGGCTTATACCTAAAAAGTATTTAGGTTCAATATTTGTTGTGTCGAAAAATAATTAATTAAGGAAAAGGTGAAATGATCAAATCAATGGCTGGATAGAGAAAAGATTTTTCTGTTTTGGTTGAAATATTCTTTTGTACACTTTCCTTTAACATGAAATGTTGGAAAATCCAAAGCAAATTAGATTGTATCTGAAATGGAAAAATGAATTAGAGATGGTACATTATATCTTTTGTCATCACGTTAGTTTGGTTCTTTAAGCAAAATGAGAAACATTTTCTGCAATTGAGGACCGAAATGTGGTCCTTTGGAGACTAGGGAAAGCAAAATCACAGTCTCCTTTTTACCGCATTCCACCGTATCATGTCCCTAAAAAGATTTGGGGAGAAAAAAAAAAACCAAAAAATCCCTAATGCTTACTGCTTATTTAGACTCATCAGTACACTTCTTGTCTTGGATTAAGAATCTTTAGCCAAAATTATGTGCCCACGGTCAAGTTCTTGAAAGTGATGCATAGGTTTTCTTTTAGCAGAGCCATGTGAGCTACACATGGAGGAGCATTGATCTCCTATATCAACATGCTGATGCTGATGCAAAAAACTCTATCAAAAATCGCCCATACCATTCCCATGTGGATTCCTATAATCATAAAATGCTATTCTCTGTATAGCCAAAACAGAAATCCTCCTTGTTCCACAAGGCAGCCTATATATATATATATATATATATATATATATATATATATATATATATATATATATATATGTCCCGTAAAAACTGTTTTTCTTGAATCTTGATTGCATTGTCTGCTGGATATAGTATTAGTTCATGAGCTGAAATTATTAGGATTGAGACTAGAGAGTGTGTAAAACCGTGAAAAAAGCAAAGAGAAGTCGCTGCAGCCCGGCCGAACATAATCTTGTCTGGATTAACACTGATCAGTGACTGATAATCATGTTTAGGCAAAACAAAATGCAAATGCAACCCCCCACATGCATGTTCTCACTCATTTTAATCATAATTATGGATTTTGCAAGTTAGATAAGGCGTTGATAATTAACTAAAAGATTAGGATACTAATCAAGATTCCCTAGGTCTTCAAAGTAGCAGGTTCTGCAACAAGATGTATAACAAATGGAGCTTATGATGGCTAGCTAGGTTTTTGTCACAATAATCAAGAGCATAATATGTTTGTTCTTGGATCTTAATGAGATATGATTCTCCGAGAGAAACACAATCCAATCATGGGACGTTTTGTATCTAAGGGCAAATAAACATAATCTGGGGTTTTGCACATTTCTTTGGGGCATTTTACTTTACCACTGTATCAGGATGCTAGTCCAGTATTTAGGCTACTGATGTGCTTAGACACGCGGCACACGCATTTTAAAGACTTCAAGTCAGATCATCGTAGCATTATTGCAGATTTTGTCATGTGCTTAGGGTTAGCATTTGGCTAAAGTGCTTCAAATAATGTCAGAATTCAACAGCTGAAATTAGACTTTGCATTTTACTAGCTACTGTTTCTTGAATGCAAATGATTGAGATTTGACTGTGATCTTAGGTGCGGCTTGAAATTTTAGCTTCTTAAATTTCGAGTCAGGTTTTGAGCTTAAACAGTCCCATATCTCTCTTCAATAGCATATTCCATTGCTGTTTCAAGAATGATTGATCATTTGCCTCGTGATTATATCACAATTAAAAACATTTCTCGCATAGACAGTGATTGAATTGAGATAAATTTATTTAAATATAATAAAAATTATCAAATATGTAAAGTTAGATAGAGTTTAAAATAGAGATTAAAAAAATATAGTATATTGAATGTATATGATAGTTTTTGAAAAAAAAAATTATTTAAATTATTATTATTTTAAATTAAAATAAATTTTAGATTGAAATAGAAATACAATCTAAACATACCGGTTATGTTAGATCATGTATTTTCATTGATTAGAGTTATTAATCAAAGAATGGGTAATAAAGAAGTAGTTCTATATATTAATTAGAAAAACCTTTTATTCAGTGAGAGATTTTGAATTTTCATTCATATTTTATTACCTCGTGCAACTAAAAAAAAAAAAAAACACTCAAGGGGCCACTTACGATGAGTTCATGTCAACAAAAATACACAGAAACAGTCTTTCGGGCCAATATATTATTGTTTGATGCAGAAAGTAGTTGAAGGGCCATTTAGAAATATAACAAGAGAAAGGAATTGGTCAAATTTGAGCTCCCTACAATAAGTTATCAATGATCAAATAGGTTGACTCGATATCACCATTGTTGTTGAATGTCACTAACGCTTCTTTAATTGAGGCATAATCCCTCTTAATAACTACTATTCCATCCGATTTACTCATTCCGTCTCCTTTTATCTGTCTATTTTAATCGATTTATAAAGTTTAAAAAAATAAGATTTTTTAGTTAATTAATCAATATTTCCTATTTTATCCTCAAAAAATCTCTCTCTTTATTAAAAAGTAATCAAATTCTAAAACTTTATGTGTTGTAAGTATATTTAATTTATTTACATTTCCTACAAAGTGTAAAAGTAATCACTATATTAAAGAGGAATAGTTGTGAAAAAATAGTAAAATATAGTATTGATTTGCTAATGGGACAAATAAATTGGGATAAAAATCTTGGTTAAAATGAACAGATAAAAGGGGACAGAGGGAGTATGTTATTTAACCTTTTAACCTTTGTATTTTACTTCATAATATTCGGCTCTTTAAATATTTCTATATATCAATGATTAATATTTTTCAATATGATCCTTAAATTTAATCAAACTATATTTAATGAAAAAAAAATCTCATAAATAATTACTCATCCTTATATTTATTAAGAATAAATTTAGAATATAACTAAAAAATATTTATTGCTTTCAATAGTTTTAATTTGTGTACAAATTACTAAAAAGCCAAATAATATGAAACGGAAGGAGTATAAATAAGTCATGCTTTATATCTCACGACTTTATTATTTTCATTCCGCTTTTGCATAAATACTTATTTATAACTAATTATTTTACAATTTCTGGTGTTCGGACCATAGGTCTAAAAACCTCATGTTTTGCAAGTGAGTTTAATTCATATCTTTCTATTTTAACCAATCTTTTTAATTAATCTGTGTGCAAATGATTAAAATGTCAAATAATATGAAACCGAGAGAATACAAGAATTAATTAGTTACTACTACTATGTATTTCTAATGGAAGCCACCCAACTGGATGCATCTTTGGTCAATTGATGTTGATTGTAGAATTTGTGGTCATTAGCTGGGCTCATTTTTGTTGCCCAAAATTCCTAAACATACTGTGTGGTCTATTTTTGCTATACATGTGGACCGAATACATAACCCAAACTTCACCACAGGAAAAAAAAAAATCCTAAATCCAAAACACCTCTCAACTCGCTTAAGCCCAACAGAAAGTTTCCATTGTCCATTCTCATAGGCCCAGCCTACAGCTAACAGCCTAACCTAACATGGGCTTGAAAACCTGCGTGGCACATATGTCAAGAGAGGGAATATTGATCATTTTTTTTTTATTTCATTCTGCTGGAAAGAAACCCCAATCTCTCCAATAAATTCCATCTTTCCATCTACTAATGTGTGTCAAATTGGGCATTCCATAATAGGAAAAAACTCAAATAATTTATATTTAAAAAAATGCAGAGTGGATGGCGATGGTTTATTGGGCTCCTTTTGTCTAGCCGAAAAAAGACAGAATGAATGTGGACTAAATATCTAAATCCAAAACTCGATCGGCCTTCTAGCCCAATCCTAGAGTTTTTTATTCCTTCTTGTGGGCCCAAGACCATCACCATCACCCAACTCAACCCAAGCACCGACTTTAAATACCAACGCTTGCGCGCAAAACTTCAACTAACTTGCGGGAACCATTTCGCCACTTGCCGCATGCTCACAAATCGCAGCAAGATCCACTACTCAACCGTCACCGTCAACCATTCACAGCCGAAAACATCACCGCTCCGTCCCCACCACCTCTACATCGACTCTTCGAACCTCATTTCTCCACCGTATGCACAAAACACACGGTGACCCACACATACAGAAGCGGAGAGCACCCGTTGCTTCTCGAGCTTTGCGGCTTCTTCTTATCTTTCTCTTCACCAGCTTCACTGTATGCATCACCCCGAGAGGCAGATCAGATGAACCTCGAAATTCCGCACATTTACCACCAATTTTCACTTCCATCTCATCCCCGGAGTCAGAGGAACCTTTCGATTCTTCATCACCGAGTATGGAAGCGCCGGAAACTCAAAGCCAGGCTCACAGTTCGCAGCCACTTGAATTTCAATTTCTCCAGTATTTCATCGTCCTTTGAACATTTGTTTCACAGTCTAATTTCTCAATTTTCGTCTGCAAATTCTCTCGACTTGATCGCGCCGGCCTTAGGACTAGCCTCCGGCACTGCGATTTACCTCTCTCAACCGCAGAAGAGTTGGAAACTTTTAAATCATTTGGACAGGAAAAGGAATAAGTCAGTTGGAGACTGGATTTTATTCTCCAGTCCAACGCCTTTTAATCGGTTTGTAGTGCTGCGGTGTCCTTCCATAACGTTTGAAGGAAGCGAATTGTTGGAGGATGTGAATGAAAGATTGGTGAAAGAAGATAGGCATTTCGTGAGGTTGAATAGTGGGAGAATTCAACTGATGGAGGATGAGGAGGTGGAGGAGGAGGAGAAGAAGTTGGTGTATCAGAGAGTTTGCGTGAGGACGGAGGATGGAGGAGTGTTATCATTGGATTGGCCGGCGAATTTGGACTTGGTGGAGGAGCGGGGTTTGGATACCACACTGTTGCTTGTGCCAGGTACTGCCGAAGGGAGCCTGGAAAGGACTATTAGGCGTTTCGTGTGCGAGTGTTTGAGGAGAGGATGTTTTCCAGTTGTTATGAACCCCAGAGGGTGTGGTGGCTCGCCAATAACTACTTCGCGGTAAGTTTTCATTTAGTTGAGTTTCTTTCCGTCTTGTGCTTCTGTTATTTGCTTGTAGAAATGTAACAAAGTTGATAAGGAGGGTGTTGAATGTCATTTTACTAACTATTCAGTAATGTTTGCCGGTTGTTCACTGTTTTGGAGTGCAAAAGCAACTCTTTGCCGCCTGAACACTTCATGGATGGCCATTCTTTTATAGTCTGTTACATACATAGCCGTGATGGACACATGATTGGTCTCCAGGGGATCCAAGTATCTAGGTGCTTAGCTGATGATTAAAAGAGTTAACTTCACAAAGATAGTCTTTTGTTACTTGGTTGAACTTTAAAAAACTACGACATGAGAAGTTAAAATTTTGAAATTAATTTGAAAAAAAAAAAAGACAAGATTTTCTGCCTGGTGTATTTCTTTTCTTCTTTTGGATTTTATGTCTGGAAGCATGTTTTTAATTTCTAAAACAAATCTAATCCATTTTCTGACCATTTGTATCTCCATTCCAAAAATTATGGTTGTTGTTTTTCTGATTATCAATTAATTACTTTTGTTTCTTTACTTTTGAAAAATGTAGAACTAGAACTTGTTCCTTTCCTGGCATAGTTGGAAGTTCTGGTCAAACTAGTTTTGGGACACTGGGTGTGTGGCGGAAGTCCTGATAAGTTCTTTTTCTTATCAAATGCAATAACTGTAGAATAGGCATAATCATGTATACTAACTGAGGTGGTACAAAGTAATCCCTCTGGATCCTTTACCCCATTCTCTCCCTCACTCTCTCCCTCATTGATATATGGAGCTGCCATGTATTATATTGCTGCTCTTTTTTCCCTTTATTATTATTATTTTTTTAAAACAAGGTGGACATGTAGCAGTTGCATATGAATGGGGAAGAGTGGGGGAGAGAATGGGACAGAGGATTTGTAGGGTGCAAAAAAGACAGTTGTCAGGAAATGAGTATTTACTGCAAGTGACTCGTTTCATACTCAAATTAATAACAAGAGAACAACAGAAGCAAGTATTTTCTCTCTTTTCACTACTCAAATTAGAGTTTCCTTCTTTTGAATTTGGTTTTTGGGGCAGGCTAGCATTATTGAGTTTGTAAATATGGGTTGCTTTCATGGGAATTTTCTGAAATCTAAATCATGGGAAAAGCAAAAGGATGAGGAAAGTAATAGCTTTTGACAGTTCCAACAATATGTTGTCACTTTTGGTGTCTAATCTTAAATTACTATTCTGTTTGAGATACATATATGATGTTATTGATATTGGGAAGGAAGAAAGAACTTGTGCACAATGGATTTCACCCGCAGAATGATGTATGGAATATTTTCAGTTTTCTCATATTTTTAAGAGGATAGGATGAGGCTGATGGCTTCTATTGCAGTAGATTTATCTTTTCAATCTTTCTAATTATTTAATACTGTATACATTGAGTTTATTTGATACCATGGTAGGCTTACCATTTTTAGTTTGCCATATCACTAAGCAACATAATTAGATTTGGAAAGGATTCCAACTAACTCAACTTTAATCTCAGCCTTCCTGCTTTAGTTTGAGTACATTCATAAAAATGGTTATCATGATGTGGTAAATCAGAACTGAGTAATACATTTCGGGCAACCTGTAAGTTTGGATGGTTCCTTCACATGTCCAGTAATCTTCTTTTTGTGTTGTTTAAATTTGTTTCTTGATTCTTTATTGTTTAGCTACTTGCATATGTTGAAAAATTTCAGATTTAGGGATCACAATCTTCAACTTTTTGACATGTCTTCCATTTATTTGAGGTGCTGACATTAAGCAATAATGAGATCTCTACGTGTTTCTTCTTCAGGTTCCTTATGGGAAGAATATTCCTGGTCTTGACCATTTGGATTTTTCTTGCATGATAAGCTAATAATAGGACAACTTAACTAATTTATTCATGTAGGTTATTTACAGCAGCTGACAGCGATGATATCTCCACAGCTATACAGTACATTAATAAGGCAAGACCCTGGACAACATTGATGGCTGTTGGCTGGGGATATGGTGCAAATATGTTGACAAAGTACCTTGCTGAAGTAGCAGAAAAAACACCTCTTACAGCTGCAACATGCATAGACAACCCTTTTGACTTGGATGAAGCTACCCAATCCTCTCCATACCACATTTCATTGGATCAAAAGCTGACAACTGGTTTAATTGATATTTTGAGAGCAAACAAGGTTTTCATTCTCATAGGACATGCTTTTTAGATACTCTTTCTTTTCCTCCAATACTTCTGTCCAGGAATGAAATTCAATTGTCAAAATAAATATTTGCATAAGAGAAGACTGTAACAACATTTATTGCATGCAATTAGGAATTGTTTCAAGGCCGTGCCAAAGGTTTCAATGTAAAAAAGGCTCTTTCTGCAACATCTGTTCGAGATTTTGAGAGAGCAATATCAATGGTATCTTATGGATTTGAGGAGATCGAAGACTTTTATGCAAAGTCTAGTAGTCGAGAGATGGTTGGGAAAGTGAAGATTCCTCTCCTTTTCATACAGGTTTGTTTTGTTCTTTTAAATTTATTAGTTCTGGATTAGATTCTGAATGCCCATTTAGTATATTAGATACCATTTGACAGGGTAGTGTCATTCTTGATTTAAAATCTTAAGACACAAATCTGGTCTTGAGCTGGCTTTGCATGTTTTCCATGTGTAGTGGTGGTTTTGGTAGACTTTTCCTTCGCTCTTAAGTATCAGTAAAGCAGTAGAGTATTGCGTATCTTAAATTCTGCTCCCTGCTCCTCTGACACACTCTGTATGTTAAAGATCTTTCTTTCTTTTTTTATTTTTTTTATTTTTATTTAATTTATTTATTTATTTTGGGGGGGGGGGGAGTTGTTGATTTCTGTGTGGCAGGGGTGGGGATTATGTCGTACAATGTTTCTTGCTGCTTGATGCTTTCATCAACATGTTATTGTGTTAATTTGATGTTGACAGTGTACAGCCCATATATGTGTTTTGTTTCCATACCTCTGTGTAACAGGATTTCCTGGTACTCCTGTAAAGATTCTATTCAAAATTTTGGCTTGTCCATGTGTACATTCGTTCGCTTATACAAGTTTTCTCCCCCTGAATTTCAATGTGAAGTAATTGGAAAACGTTGTTTCACAAAGTTTGAAAAGTTCTTTTGGTGTCAAACATGCTTTTTGTGATCTTATTTATTTACTCTAGCATGCTTTTGTGAATGTAGTATCCGTAGAAACTAAATTGCTCCATGAGAAGGTTACCTGATATGTAGTTCTGTATACTGATCAGAATGATAATGGGACAGTTCCATTGTTCTCTACTCCACGCTGTTTGATTGCAGAAAATCCATTCACTAGTCTTCTGTTGTGCTCTTATATGCCTTCCAGTGAAACTACAAGCAGCAGGTCTACTATATCATGGTGTCAGCATCTTACAATTGAGGTAATAAGTTGAACAAATTACAACAACAAACAAACTAAGCCTTAATCCCAAACTAAGCTTTCTGATAATTTTCATATGTAATTTTGAGAGAACTCTTTGTCAACTTCATTTTGTTGGCTAATCCCAAGGCAACATCAGTATGAAAATAACCATTTTTCTACCAAGAAGGTTACCTGGTATGCAAACTGGTATTGTCTATGGAACAGTATTGGCTGCAATCCATTATCTAGTGTAAAGTCACTGAGAATAGACTTATTTTGGTTGGAGTTGAGATTTTTCTATAACAATATGTGCTCTAATTGCTAGTCTTAGAGAGGCTATAGAAGACACCCCCCACCCCCAAAATAATAATAATAATAATAATAATAATAATAATAATAATAATAATAATAATAATAAAGCATTTTCTAAGTTTTATATAGCTAATTTGGTTTGCGCCATCTTTGTATCTTCTTTGTGAAATATACGCATATGCCACCTACTTCCGATGATGAAAGACAAAATCTTTTCCATCATAAATTATGGTATCAATACTGTGAGAAAAAGATTCACCAAATTGATTATTCTTTTGTTTTTTGAGGCAAAATTGAACATTTTTCAACTTCAGATGGTGCAATTTTAGAATATCAAATCAAACTGTTCGCTTTTCTCCACTTTCCTTTCTCCTATACTACCAGGAGACTGCACCTTTTTGCATTAGTTTTTTATTTCTTGTTTTGTTGATTGTCTCTATGGAAGTTGATCTTGGAACTTAGTGATTTTCTACATTGGAAGATTTGTTTAACCAGATCCAAACTTGCCTTATGAAATTTATTCATACAAAATTTGTGGTCTGAGAAGTCAAAATTTTCTTGGGATGCTACTGGTCATCCATTGAATAACATATTGTGACTTATACTGTCCGTACTTTGTGATGTTTGTCAAATTTGTTGAATGCAGTGGCTTACAGCAGTAGAACTTGGACTTCTGAAAGGTCGACATCCACTTCTGGAAGATGTTGATGTTACCATCAACCCTTCAAAGGGTCTAGCATTGGTTGAAAGCAGAACTACATATGATAAAAATGGTAGAGTGAGCAAACTCCTCAATCTTCCAAATTTAGCGGCTTTAGATGTGGAATCCCGCAGTCATTTGAAAAACATGTTTGAAGGTCATTCGACAACAAAATTGCATTCGAGATCTAAAAATAAGCCTCAAGTAGGTTTGCAGCTTGGAATTACTGGACTGAAACAAAAAAATGAGAATTCTTTGGAGCAGAGTAGTGCTGTCGATGCAGAGTTAGTTGATGATGAGATAGCAAATTCTTTTGATAGTGAAAGAGGTCAGGTGTTGCAGGCTGCACAAGTTGTAATGAATATGCTAGATGTGACCATACCTGACTCAATGACAGAAGAACAGAAGAAGAAGGTTATGCCCCTTAGTTTTTTTGTTCGTCCACATGTTATACGTTTTGTATCTTCAAATCATGTTAAGAAATCCTAACATATAACATCTTTTGATCAATTACCTCATCATGTGCTTGACGGTATTAGATATATGCTACTTCTAGCAGCTAGGGATGCACATTAATTTGGTTGACCATACCTGTTAGTCCATCAAAGAGGGCATTTGATGATCTTTGAGATTTTACAACATTAGGATGCTCAATACTTCTGGTAATCATCTGCAGGTCCTGACTGCCGTGGGTCGTGGGGAGACATTCATGAAAGCCTTGCAAGATGCTGTTCCTGAAGATGTTCGTGGAAAGCTTACAACTGCAGTGTCTGGAATCCTTCAAAATCAAGAATCTAATCTGAAACTTGACAAACTTCTGAGCCTTGGACGAATTCCAGATGTAGCATCAAGATTGAAGTCAAAAGTCCCAGAAAAATCGGGAGGAAAGTTAGTTGCAAATAGTGGAAGTGAGGATCCTCAAACTTCAGGCCAAAAGAGGATTGATGACCTGACAGATGGCTCTAATAAGTGTCCACCTAGCAAATCAGAGACCTCAGGGACACCAGAAACTGAACTCCAGGCATCAGAGAATTTGGAAAAATCTTTTGAGTCTAAGCACTCCCAACCAATGGAAAGTCATGCAATTAATATTCCTGATTCAGAGACCCAGGAGATGAATGACTTTGGAAATAATAAGGAAAATGTGGATTTTTCAGGGGAAAGAACTGATCTAGCTTCTGATTACAAGGATAATGGATCCGAAACAATTGCTAAGCCTGAAGGTTCTGGTGGTGCTGATGGTGTAAATATTGACAATTACAAACAGCATGATGGTGAAAAAAATCCGACAGCAATGAAAGAGGAGAGCACTAAATGGGAATATGAAGCAAAAACTGTAGAATCCTCTGTTGGCCAAACTAAGGCTACACCATCTTCTCAGACAGAGGATAAATCACCAATTCCTACTTCCACTGCAGAGATCCAGATGACAGAAAGAGAAGGTGTTGATAATGTGAAAAGAGAAGAAGGAAATGTGCAACAGCCTGTTTCAAACCAGGATGGGTCAAAACAAAGCTTTTGTGTGTCTCAGGCATTAGATGCTTTGACAGGTTTTGATGATTCTACCCAAGTTGCAGTTAACAGTGTATTTAATGTAATCGAGGATATGATTACCCAGTTGGAGGAAGGAAGAAATAGTGAAGATGAAAACGAGGATAGAGACAAAGGAAATGAAGCAAAAGGGGATGAAAATGAATATAAATCAAATGACAGACATGACATTCAAGAAGGAAAGGTGAGTTTGGTTAATGAGAATCAATTCATCAATGGGAACAAGTTGGAAGGGCTAGAGGAAAAAAGAAATGATAATGTCATGCCTTCTGACAGTTCACATGATATTCCTTCTTCTAATCAACTAAACTCTGAGGAAAACTCTACGACATACACTGTTTTATTCAGTGGAGATCATACTGATTCTTTACAGGAAAGTTACTCAGAGAGTTACATGAAGGAAGAAAATGGAAGGAAGAAACATTTGGTTGGTGGTGAACTTTCATCAGGCAACTCACTAACTTATTTAAGTGGCATTTCGCCGCAAGGTCCACTGTACATTATAACAAATTTATATGGAGATGCTTTTTACAAGGAGTATCTCCGAAAGTATCTGATTTCTAAGATGATGACCACCAAATCGCTAGACTTAGATACAACCAGAGCTTTATTTCTTGACTACTTTCCAGAAGAAGGTCAGTGGAAGCTTTTGGAGCAAAGAGAGGACAACAGTGCTATTGTTGATGATATTGAAACTCAATCTGAATTTATCATTAAAGGGGAAACTGATTTAAATTCAGAGGCAGAAGGTACAGACAATATCATTGAACCCTCATATGTAATATTAGCTTCCGAGGGACAACAGGAGCAAATTGAGAAGGGTGAGAAGACTAAAAAAAGTAATGGTCATGTTAACATGGGTGATGATACTGATGTTTATGTGCTCTTTGTAAAAAATGTTGTATTGGATACATTGAAGGTTGAAGTTGAACGAAGGGTAAGGGCAGCTGATGTGGAGGAAGCACAGCCCAAGCTTGCCAAAGATTTGGAACTCATTGCAGATGCTGTTTGTCTGTCTGTTGAACGGGAAGAAGAGCGTGTATCAATGAATGGCAAAGATTGTGCTTTGGAGAAATTTGGCACCCTCAACGGACAACATATTGTAAGAGATATTTCTTGGGCCTTCAAGGACACAAGTTATTTGAGACAAATATTGCCGCTTGGTGTTGTTGTGGGTTCTACCTTAGCTTCCTTAAGGAAATATTTTGATGTAGATACAGTGAACATTGATAGCCAGAGTGAAGATGTGCCCTCTGATCAAGTCAGTGAATCAAGAGATATAGATCATGCTCAGCCAACTCTAAATGCAGCTGATAAAATGCTTTACGAGGAAACACATCAGAAGTACAGCTTAGATAATTCAGTTAATAAGAATAAGGGCAATGGAAAACCTGAATCAAAAAGTACGAAAGGAAAAACTGTTATGGTGGGTGCTGTCACTGCTGCTCTTGGCGCATCTGCTTTACTTGTTGATCAGCAGGTATTGACTAACTCTAGAGATGTATTCTGATACTATCATTCTGGTTTTACTTGTATCTGTTGATGCACTATTGCATGTCCTTGGTGTATAATTCCACATTAGTTGGTGAATGCATGGACAGTCAATTCTTCTCCACCTGCTCTAGTCATCTGAGGAATTTTGTTTGGCAACTATTTGCAGAAGAACCTTAGACAATTGATTGTTTGTTGACAAGACACCACATGTTGAGAGAGACAACACACTCACACAGACACGGATGCATGAAAGGACTGATAGATTGGTTTTTAAAGGGAGAAAAATATCCTAAACGATATCCTGTTTCGTTGGCCAATTTAAATTTATCAACATATATTGAAAATATTGTCCTCTAATAGTTGGTGATCTTTATGCCTAAAGCATGCTGAAACCAATGGGACATTCTCCAAGCCATTCAAGGATAAAAATAGTCACTACAAGGGCAACAAGAGTATGGAAGAAATGTCTGAGAACAACCAGAATAACATAGTCGCGAGCCTTGCAGAGAAAGCTATGTCTGTTGCTGGTCCTGTAGTGCCAACAAAGGAAGATGGTGAAGTGGATCATGAAAGGTTTGATGGTTTAGATTTTTGCCCAATCTTCCAGCTGCTTAACAATTAATAATTTTTTTTATTCCTGGACAGTTACTTACTATATTCCTGCTTGCATAGGCTTGTGGCAATGTTAGCAGAACTGGGACAAAGGGGAGGCATTTTGAAACTTGTCGGCAAATTGGCTTTACTTTGGGGTGGTATACGTGGTGCAATGAGTTTGACCAACAAGCTCATCTCATTTCTACGCATGGCAGAAAGGCCCTTATTTCAGAGGTATGATCATGTTTCTCTAATTGATTCTGTTTTTAGATGCAGAAGCTTGATGTCTGTTGCACTATAGATTCTTTTGGTGAAGTGATGTTTTTGAAAATCATTAAATGGTTTTGCCTTTAGCTTTTGCCTTTTCTGGGAGTACATGAATACTGGAGAACATCCCCCCCATAATAAATAAAAAAATAAAATAAAACAAAAAGAAAGGCTGTCCTTCATCTACTGGTATGGATAATGGACGTATGGTTTAGCTAAGAGTATGTAAGTCTCAATTTATCAGAAAGCATAATTTTCTTCATGCTCTTTTTTGGGACAGATAGTTGCATAGAATTCCATAAGTGGGTACTCAAATTCATATGAGCCTAACCTATTTTTCTCCTGGCAAAGTGGATAGCACTGGATATTCTCTAACAGTACAAAACAAGATGTCTTGGACTCTCTCATCCACACCCCATCCCTGAATCCCAAGTTCCTTATCTGAGGTTTTAGTCATATTATATAGTATCACTATTTTACAGGCTCCGCATTGTCTATTTTTCAAATTAGAATCCAAAAAAAATTGTTGAAAAAACAAACGAGTAGGCATTGCCAGCATGTGCATCCTGTTCATCATGTGTGACTTGATATCCTTTTTAAGCTCACAAGAAAATTTTAAATTCCTGCAGAACATCTTGCTTACATCTGCAAACCATGACATATTCCAGTTGGTTTTACACCTTGGTGGTGCAACCCAATACTGTGTTAAAACCTCCAATTCTCTATCAAAAGAATCTAGGGTCTTCAATCTGATGAATGCATATGATGCTTATTTTGCTTTTCTCTGTCATTAATAAAATTTGGTTTTTGATTTTTTTTTTTTTTTTTAGGATCTTTGGGTTTGTTTGCATGGTTCTTGTGTTATGGTCACCCATTGTTGTTCCACTGCTTCCCACACTCATGCAAAGCTGGGCAACACATAACTCATCCAGAATTGCAGAGCTCGCATGTATTGTTGGCCTCTATGTTTCTATTATGCTGATGGTTGCATTATGGGGTAAAAGGATTCGTGCATACAATGACCCACTCAAGCAGTATGGGCTGGATGTGAATTCACCATTAAAGGTATGTTTTTTGATTATTTATGATATTGTTCAAATACCATTTATTGCAGTCTAATGTTGTTGGTTCATGGAAAAGGTATGCAATTGTTTGTCATCATCTGAAGTACTGGAATTATGGCAATTGAAACCTTGAGCTTCAGTGTTCAATCTCTGTTTCATTTTACAATGACAAGCATCAGCAACATAGTCGTTTTATATGCAAGATATTTCCGACCAATGGTTTTCCTTAAATACCAATTTAATAATTCTTGTGTCGCAAAAGATAGGATGGTTCCATCTCTCTTCTTGAATGGAAAAGGAAAAGACTCTAACAATAACAGGAAAAGGTTTTTTCATTTGTCACATAGCAATATCACTTTTTTCTGCCTCCCAAGTATTACGATCTCTAAGAATCTTAGAGAATTATTTACTTCTGTTCCAATTAGTATCGAATTTGATTATATATGATTTCATGTTATGGGCAAACTGCCTATTTCTCAGACCAATATTTTCTTTTTCAATTTTTAGCATTCCAATATTATGAAGTTTCTATGCTGAAGTTTGCAGTGAATTATGTCTCGAATCTTGCTTCCTGATTTTATCTTTTTCCTCACTGCAATTTACTTGGTGTTGGATCTATTTGCTTGAAATCATATATGTCTCATTGGACGTGTTTTTTTGTTTGCAGCTCCTAAATTGAGTAATTATTTTTGCTTGCATCACTTAGGTTGCAGAGAAGCTTACATGCTCTTCTGTTGCAGGTCCAAAACTTTGTGACAGGTTTGGTTGGGGGAGTCATGCTTGTGTTAACCGTACATTCTGTAAATATTTTATGTGGCTTTGTACAGCCATCTTTGCCTACTTATCTCTCTTCATCA
The DNA here is from genome assembly GCA_026120185.1 of Voacanga thouarsii. NCBI lineage: Eukaryota > Viridiplantae > Streptophyta > Magnoliopsida > Gentianales > Apocynaceae > Voacanga > Voacanga thouarsii. The sequence goes on from JANUWF010001483.1 coordinate 1,489,931, forward strand.
TTTTTGGATACTGTTACGCCGCTTAAACTATGTGGGAGAATGCTTCTATTAGTGATTCGAGGACTTATTGCAGCAACTAGTGTTGCTGTTGTCGAGGAATTACTCTTTAGGGCATGGTTACCTGATGAAATCGCTGCTGACTATGGGTATCACCGTGCAATTATCATATCAGGGCTTGCGTTTTCTCTGTCCCAAAGGTATGTGATTGTCTTTGATTCTTACATTGGGCTTTTGTTTGGTTGTTTTTTCCAAGATCAATCGTATACAGTTTTGAAGAATGAATAAATGGAATCATGGGTGGCGGTGCAAAGATTTTTCTATATGTGCATTTTAAAAATAGAAGGGATCCTGTGTGAGAAACCTTACTAGTATTATACTGCTGCTTCCATTGTCACGTAATATAATTGTACATGGCAGATTTTCAATCTCCATATGCACCCATATGCATTGGAAGCAACAATTTTTATCCGACTTAGTTAATCTTTTCAGGCTGGTTTCTCCCGTCATATATTTGCAAGCTATATATGTCAATGCCTTCATCTGCACCATGTCTTTCATCTTCCTATGCTTTATTCTTTAGATGGGGGCATGGAGAGGCACCTTTATGCTTGCTTTTGACTTGGGGGGTTGGTTCTTCAACTTGCCATGATAATTCCACAAGTTAACAGTAGCCTTTTGAATTGATTCAGATCACCATGGTCTATACCAGGATTATGGTTATTATCACTGGCTCTGGCTGGAGCTCGACAAAGAAGCCAAGGCAGCCTCTCCCTTCCAATTGGACTGCGTGCAGGAATACTCACATGTAGCTTTACCTTACAAACAGGAGGCTTTTTGACATACATTCCCAATATTCCAAAATGGCTTTCTGGTTCCCACACCTTTCAACCTTTTAGTGGGGTTGTTGGTCTTGCATTCTCTCTGTTATTGGCAATGATGCTCTATCCTAGTCAGCATCTTCATAAGAAGAAAGTAAGCGGAGCCATCAAAGATTAATGGAGGAGTCTATTGAAGAGGGGAAAGGAAAGCAATGAGGTTAGAGTGATGTTGAAGCAAGCATTAAGGTAACAATGGAGCTTGAACATGTCAGTTAACTACTGCATGCCTTCTTTTGCTCCTGAGTGTTCTCTATTTTTCTGGGGAATACGTCGTAGTGTTCAGGTGGAAATCTCCTAAATACAAGCAGGAGAGGAATTTTGTTGACAGCTAGTAGTGTGTGTAAATATCTCATCCTTTTTCCTTGTAATTCTGTATATGATATTCATGGAATGTATATTTTCGCCATTTCTCAAGAAATTACAATTTAGAGAAAGAGATGTATCACATCTGCATGTTCTGGTGAATGAGCGTTGGCATGTGCTGTATGTGAAGAATGGGTCACCATGGAACTTAGGTTCACCTTGTGAAGGCAAGTCCGAACTAGCAGTGATACATAGAAACACAACAAATGGAAATGTCATATGAGGTGCTGAGATATTGAAGTTGCTTTGAAATGAAAATCTGCTTTGTAACTCTTAGCCTTTTGTTCATTAAACTTTGGAACTCATTATTACATCACATCTGTAAAGGGTTTTGCTCCATCAATATTTGAAATTTTGGTTCAATTTGCAGTGGGCACAAATCATATTGATCTTTTGTAATTTGACTGTACCTTTATTTCCATTTTTCTTCCTGTTGGTAGAATCACTGTAATGCTATAGATGATTCCTTTCATTCGTAGTTTACTAGTATTTAACTAAGATGAGCTGCAGGGTTGTCATACGTGTTTTGGATTAAGGTAAAACTGCTAATAGATCAAAGATGGAACATGAAGCAGCTCATGATAGAATATAATGCTCTAGTGAAGAAAAAAGGAACATCCATGTTGACATTTGCGAAGTTTTTTACCAGTCCCTATATAATACAAGCTATAGATTCATGGACTTCTTAAGAGAGGAAAAACTAGGGATTCTAACCAGTTATCTGCTCCATGAAGAAATTCCCCAACGGTAAACTGCCTGGCTATGTCTTCACTGCAATTCTTTCTATAACCTGCCCATGTAACCCTTTTACTTGTGTTAGAACCGGGCCCTGAGTTCCTGTACTCGATGTAGTCAACGGTGTCGACAGTGCTGTACTCATTCCAGGTGCACCATCCCTGTGGATCTATCAGGTCATCTAGATGGCTATTCATGATGATAGTCCTGGAAAAATTCCTCCATGGCCTGCCCAAAAATGTTGAAATGTTTTTCCGGTCTGCCAATGTGAACTCCGGTGCAGCCTTTATAATGCAATTCTGCAATGAAATCCCACTGTTCTGATTTGGATCCGCCCTCCCCTGTGCTGTGATCATGTTTTTCTGGCCAGGACCTGGTTTACGAACAAGAATGAGACAGTTCTTGAAGATTGCAGCTGCATTTCCAAAAATGAAGTCAATGGTGCCTTGGATTGTGCAGTCCTGATAAAACTGACGGAGAGAGTGTGCATACAGAGTGTCCTGATAAGAAATCATCTCGCAGCGGTAGAAAGCAGCATTGGAAGTTACTAACAGAGCTACTGCCTGATGCTTCTCTGGACCTGATGTGTTGATGATTGTCAAATCCCTGGCTATGAACTTGTCTCCAATTACAGCTGCAAGATCACAAATGAAATTAGTCCAATAGGAAACTGGAATTGGTTATGAAATTAAAATCTAGAACATACCCAGAGTAGCTGATGCAAATGTTGAATGCCCATCCACAATATTTCTTGATCCTTTGATGATGGTTCTGTTCATTCCGTCACCAATCAACATCAGATTAATCTTCTCTCTGGGAATAACCACATTCTCTTCGTAGGTTCCCGAGTTGATCTTTATCACATATCTCTTCACACTGGCATTTGGTGCCATTGCAATTGCCTCATTGATGAATGTGTAATTTCCACTGCTATCAGAGGCTACAATCACATTTGCAGTGATTGCTGTTTTTGTTTCCACCATTCTCCGATCAGCATTGACCATCCAATCTGGGATTTTATCTTCTTGAAATTCTTTAGTCAGAATCCTCGGGTTTGGGGTAGTTCCTTTGTCGCTTACATTCTCCATGTAGTTTATCATGGCCAAGCAATTGCTGATCATATGATAGATTGGAGTGAGCAAAGTTTGAAAGTGTTTTTTGAGACCTTTTTGGCCTTCCAAAAGAAATTCTTCCAAGTCAGAGAACCCATCAATGCAGGTGTTCTCATTAGTCATGGCTGCACTCAGTAGAGTTTTGAGGTTACTATATGACCTGCGGATATAGCCAAATGACGAGGGAAATTTATGCAGGTCATCAATTGCTTGCCCAAGTTCATACAGAGTTTGATCAAGCATTTCAACGCAATCACGGTGTGCATTTTTCTCCTGTGAACTCAAATCCTGGTTTTCAATGTGAGCCAAGACATCCATTCTGGTACTCTCCACAGAGTTCTTGGTTTGATTGATCACGAACTCAAGAAAATCTGGGAGTGTAATGGTATTCTTGGAGGTAGGAATTGATGAGACGGTGTCAAAACACAAAGAAGAATACCGAGTCTTGGTGCAAGCTTTCTTGATAATTGGATTCAGAGGTGAAAGCGAAGGAGACACTGGCAAATGATCTCTTGAACGGGGTGAAGGTGACAAATTCTTGAAAAGCAGAGTGACAATAACAGCTAAGAGGGAAAGGACAATCAGCATTATAACTGCCCCCTTCTGGGCACATTTGAGATTCATCAAGAACCGAGAGTTATTCATGGCAGCGCTGCACCCCATTATGCCTCTATACTCTAGACAGAAGAAATTTAGAGGCTATGGAAGACAAGTCTCTCAGTTTGAAGAAAAAGAACTGGGACAATCACGAAGCATTGTGAGGGAAAACATGGGCAATTGGCTATATAGTGCAGAAAAAGGGGATCCAGCAAAATCAGTGAAGATGACTCAAAGGCCCCAGCAAAATCAGGCCACGACAGCAAGTTAAAGACCATTCTCGCTTCTAGTGCTAATGATCTTATTGTCCATTGAACAGTTCATACGGCAAGGAGAAGTTCAAGACTCCTAGCCCTAGGCCTAGTTTGGCAGTTAAAAAAAAGAGTAGTGCCTTCTCTTCTCTTGACAGTTTTTTATGGAAGGAAAGATCACTCCTACACCCAGAATTGTTTCTCTCCAAGAATGGAGATAAATAGATGAAAGAGAAATGACTTTTAAGTTATTTTTTTAATAATAAATTTATCTCTTACATAATAATTTTTAATTTTTATTATTTTATATATTCTCAACTTCATTTATAAACTTTTAAAGAGTATTTTGATAAATAAAGAGTAATTTTTTTTTCTTCTCTAAACTCCCAAATAAAAAAGTCTTTTTTTTTTCCTAAACTCTCAAATAACTTTTTTTTTCCTAGATTAAACGTATATTATCTCACATTCTTTTTTCTTCTTTTCTTTTTTCTTCTCTCCTAAACCCAAAAACTAGCCCTAAGCACCGAATATGAACTATTCCAGGGCAGACGTAATTAAAGACACTTCTGTTTCTCCTTTTCTGGGCCAGATTTTTTTGTTTCCTGGTTTTTTTCTTGTTCCTCAAGGTGGGGCTGGGAACAATTCAGAGATTCTGCAAAGGGAGTCCTTCATGAGCTGGTACATTGAGATATTCATTAATAAGTGGGTATAAATCAATCACTACTTATCAGCAAATCTTTGATAATGAATGCATAAACACTGATGCACTAATATTCCCAGACCAGGCTTGAGACAAAGTGCAGGTGCAGTCCAGGGAGGCAACACAGATAGCTTCCTTTTCGGTCAATTGGAAGACTTAAAGAAATCTGCTTAACGATGTAACTGCTGATTTTGCTATCACCTCTCTTCATTTATTTTGCACTCTCGTATGAACAAGAATAATTTTTCTTCAAATCCCCCTGAAGTAATCCATCCAAAAGCATATAAACAGAAGGGGGCCCAGGAAAAATAGAAATTGACGAGAAATTTTTTAACTTTTATTTCAATTGTCAGATCAGAATGACAATTTTCCGGCACGACTATACCAAAGGAAAAGACGAAAGGAAAACAAAACTTAAAAGGCAAACACGGCAAATGAACAAGAACTACTAATTCTCTAAGTGACATATGATCATTGATCATAGTCCTTTAACATTCCAATCCAATCAAGGGACTAACAAGAAAACGAAGAACACGAGCCTCTTCTTTACATCCTCTCAAGTCTCATTATTCACCAACCCCAGGAACTTCACTTGAGCACCCCAGAATATTTCCATCATTTACTCGACTGCCAATGGAACAGCTTCAGCCTGGAAGAGAAAACAACAAGAATATGCTTAGCAGGTTGAGCTAAGACCAGAATCGGCTTTCGGTTAAAGATTGAAAGGCGGATTGGGTTAGGGGGGCACTCACCAGCTTGCGGTACTTGAGAGCATAAAACATCTCAAGATAGCGACGAATCTCTTGGCGATCCAGCTTGGAAACATATTTCCAGAATCCATAAACACCAGCTAATGTCAACAACCTGTCTGAGTAAATTTGCCATGTGTACCTAGAGATTTAACAAACAGAACATCCAATTAGCCATCAATTTTGATTAATCCAATTGCAATAGTCAATGCGCAGAAGTAGTAGTTTCTTACTTCTCCTGAATACGCTTCAGGCCACCCTCAGAAATGGTTTCCCAGTAAGAAGGGTCTTTCTTGCACCTTTCAAAGAAATTGACAAGGACTTCGGTCATTTGTTCACCATGATAAGGATCAATGTGGAAACCAGATTTGCCATGAATAATGATCTCAGCAGGACCACCATGGAGGGTGGCGAATGTTGGCAAACCACAAGTCATGGCCTCAACAACAGTCAAACCAAACGCTTCATAAAATGCAGGTTGCACAAAAGCTCCTCTTGTGTCGGCAATGTAACGATACAGTTCACCATTCCTCACCCTGTTCATCTGGGAAGAAATCCATCTGAACTGCCCATTTAATTTGTAGTTTTCTATGAGCTCATACATCTTCTTCATCTCAGCCTGCTCTTCCAAATCCTTGGATTCCTTCCTTCGGTCTCCACCAACCACAACAAGATTGACCAACTCCCTTAGCTTAGGACTCTTAGCATACCATTCAACAAGTCCTGTCAAATTTTTCACACGGTCCAATCTTGCCATAGTGAACAAGATGGGCTTACTCCTGTCCTTCAACACACACCTGCAGATAACAATATGTGGGTGAGAACTTATCCATTTCTCAAAGGCAGAAAGCAGTGACAGGAAACTTACAGGTGTTCCTCGTTCTCAACTTCACTGTAAAGAAGATCCTCAATTTCAGGATGGAAAGCTGTCAATCTCTTATCCTTCTCAGTATAGGGGAAATAGAGGTTCATGTCAGCTCCGGGGGAGACGATGTTAAATTTTGGATCGAACACATCAATTCCATGAACAACTCTGTACAATCCGGGCATGGTGAATGCCATATGGCTCTCATACTGTCCAACAGTATCCTTGCTGGAGAATACAAAATAAACACAAAACTGAGTCAAAGGATAGGAGAGTGAAAAAAAAAAGGAACAATTCTGCAAAGACACTTACTTTCCAGCAATTTCTTGAAAAGTGCTGGTGATGATGAAATCTGTGTGATTCATTGCAATAAGATCTGCAGTGAATTGGCAGGAGAAGTGGTACTTCTCATCAAATTTCTTCCAGTAGACATCAGAATCAGGATATTTAGTCTTCTCCAAAGCATGAGCAATGGTACACTGCCGAAATGGTATATGTGGAAGGAAGTTATTTTTAGTACGAACTGAAGCAACTGAAGTAAGAAATGAGAGCAAAAGAACATCAGACAAACCTGCGTTACACCTAACTTGTGAGCAAGTAAGGAGGCAGCAAGGTTACCCTCGCTGTAATTACCGATGATTAGATCTGGCTTGGCCTGCAACTCGGCAGTAACTTCTTTTGCAACATCCTAAGAAAATACAATGCAGGAGTTTAGCAGGTGATTTTCTCTATCATTTCAGAAGCTAAGAATTTTCTAAGACAAAAGACTTGTGTCACCTCAGTGAAAGTTTCCATGTAAGGCCAAACTTCAAAGCGGGAGATCCATTTGCGAAGGATTCCCTTTTCAGTTCTGAACGGAACTCTAAGTATGTGGGAATGCTCAGTTCCAAAAACTTTCTCCAGTCGTTGACCACAAGTTGTTCCAACTGCATCTGGTAGCAGCCTAGTTATCTGGAAACAAAATGAGATTGCTCATCAGCTCCATTTCACCAAGGAAGTGCATACTCTGGAAGCAAAAAGGAAACAAAAAGTGCAGTTACTAACAATGAGAATCCGGGGCTTGATATCAAGTCCTTGTTCCTTTATCCTTTTAAGCATCTCACGCTCCAAGGCAGGAACTTGATCCAAAATGTAGACAACCTGCAAATCAAGAAAAGATTAGCTACCGGATCAAAGCACAAATATGGGATTGGCATGCAGATCAGTCAGTTATATACCTGGCCACCAGTGTCGGGATAACCCAATACATTCTCTTGGGCAAAGTATCCATGGGGAGTAAGAATGACAACGTTGAAAACCATAGGAATTCTCCCCAAGAATTTCTCAAGGGTGCATGAATCTGGAGCCTCTAGAAGATCTAGAAGCATACAGATCATCTCCAACACGCGCTCGGCATTATCACCCCAGCCTTTCTCCAAACCAATTTCTTGGAATTTGTGTTCGAATTCAGAAAATGGAGTTTCAGGAGGCAGTATGGTCAGATACTCCTCTGCTTTCCTAAGGACATTTTGTAGAGTATTTAGGTCCTTAATTCTGTCATTCAGCATCATTGTCTGCACCAACAAATCAAATGATTGAACAATTGAACAATTCTCCAATTCAAATGTTACCAGACAAGCCATATAACATCTCAAGAATTAGAAGTTTACCTTGCCCTTGTAGTGGTGCACGCGGAGAAAATCAAGAAGAGGAGCCATGCTCTCCTTGTCATGAAACATCTTTGCAGAAAGGTGCCTGTTGAGGAATTCAACTCCATTGCCAATGGACTTGGTAAGAGTTGGCTTAGGAAAAGTTGCAGTAAATGGTTCGTAATCCAGCTCGAGAACAAAGTTGCCATTTTGGCTGCATTAGCATAGCACAAATAACATTACCTCTAATGAAATGCAGCAAGAGTAATAGTAGATTAATAGTAGCCCATCATAATCTGAACTAAAGCTTACCCTCCATCCACAAGCTCTTCTTTGAACTGCAGGTACTCAGGCACAGACAACTCCTCAACAATGAGTGCGTTAACATTGACACGCACATATTCCCAGACACCAGGCCTCAGACGAATTGCAAGTGCAACCCAGGGAGGCAACACAATTGCTTCCTGGAGAATGAATCGATACAAACAATTCAACAATTTTATACAAATTGCAACTTTGTTTCTCGACTATTTAGCAATCTAGTCATATATTATCCGCTAATCTTACCTGTGTGGACTTGAGAACTTCTTCAAAGGCATGCTCATGCATTTTCTGTTTGTCCTCTTTGCTGATTGCTTCAAACTCAGCCAAAAGTTGGTGAGGCTTCAGGATTCCTTTTCCATGGCTTTCAACCCTGCAATCAATAAACCACATAAGCATCAATACATTCATTTTAACTCCTAACCTGCTGCATCTAGCCCTGAAAGCCAGTGATCAAAGACCAAATTTAAGTAAGCAAACAATCACCTTGACAGAAACAACAGAATCTCATTGCGGTGAGCAGCCAGAGTAGCATCAAGTCGTTCACGGAGGCTGTGAACACGGGTCAGAACACGCTCGGCCATGGCACTTGATTGAGCACTTGACAAACTCTCAGAGAAGGTTCAACTGTAACAACAAATAGCAATTAGTATAGATCTCAGTTTATCCAAAAGAAAGCTTATAAAAGGAGATATTGAACCAAAAAGTCAATAAACCACCTAATTTATCCAATCTAGAATGTTTAAACAATTCAAAACCTAACACGACACACAGTAGCACCCCAAACAGTGCACTGACATTCAGATTTCTTCTTTCTTTGGTCGGTAAGATACATTTACTACACCATAAGCAAAATGTTAAAGTCTAGGCGTGCGTGAAAACCGAGAATCAACAAATTGGTAAACTAAAAAAATCTGACTTTAGAAAAGAACACGGTAAAAGTTTCTACGTGATTTATTCTGTTCTTGTCATCCAAACACAAGGAAAAGTGCTGATTACTGGGGAGAATTTCAGGATTGGCCTAAACCTTTCAAACCCATGGTCAGATCTGAACAATCTACGCATGCAGAGACAAAATCCAGAAAAAAACGGAAGTCCAATTCAAGATCTATGCTTCATTGAAATTTCTTAAAAGAAAACATTAATTGGATCCAAGAGTGGTGATGAAAGAAGTTTACATAATCTGTTTACAGAGGATCTCTTTTCCAACTTGGCAAAACAGAGACTAGAGGAGAAGTAAAAGTTCTCCACAGATTGTGATGATCATAAAGAAATCCAGAAGCCGTTACTCAGAAACACAACACTAAAGGACAAACTCTGCTAGAAAAACTGGATAAGCAGAGAAACTTTTGCATGCAAGAGTTTAAAGAGGTTCAACAAAAGGAAGAAAATCAGTAAACGGAAACAAGAAAAAGCAGAGACAACAGCACAGGGGACATCAGCACAAAAGACTACAAGTGCTCACGTGAGGAACAAGAAAGGCAGAAGAGGAGCACAGTGGTAGTGGGATGAGGATGATCGCAGTTTGTTTGTTAATTTATAGTGAAAATAAGAACTGAGACCCTGAAAATGGAACGCCCTGGTGGATAATTTATTTACAGAACTCCTTTCCCACTGCATTCCATTTTTATTCGTGGAAAATCTATTAGATGATTCTTAGTCACCATTGCCGGACAAGTTAAATTACCGGCAACAACCGAGTGAATTGAATTGGGGCTCTGACTAACAAATATCCAACCGATTTCAGCTTCTGTAGTAACCAAAATTGCAACCAACTCCGCAACCAAGAAATTTCCTTGTTTTGGCTTTTCTTGCCATAGACGAGAAAAGTACAGAAGATCAGAAGAAATCCATACCCAAAACTGTGTTCTCTAGTAATAAGACCTTGCAGAACCGACAAAATCAGTTGGTACCAAGAATGCTGAAAACGAAAGTTTCTGGTAGAAGAGAACTACTGAAAATGAAAACTTAAGCTAAACCCAGAAAATTTTTCCATCAGCGGATGAGATCAAGAAGGACTTCCAGGAAGATCAAACATAATATGCAAGAAAAAATTGAGCACCAACAAAATATAAACTTGCATGCAACAAATGCAACTTGATTTTACCTCAGAAAAGAAACCAGGAACTAATGGGAGAAACCCAACGGAACCAATGAACCAATAAAGAGAAAGAAATGAAAGAGAACGAAACGAACGAAAAAGAGTAACAGACACACGGTCTCTACAAGAGAGATGAATGAGTTCTGCTTATGATGGTGAAGAATGCAAGCCCAGAGGGGCCTTTTATATACGCCAAACCACCCAAAAAACAAAATTAATAACAGTATTTGCTATTAAGCTATGATGATTTTGGCCAAATCCTAACCCCAAAAGTCATTGGTTTTCGTGAAAAAAAGCAAGTGTTCACTCCTCTGTCGCCGTCTAGTTTGCTGGTTGTTTTTGAGTTCCTTTCAAGAAAACCACTTTCCATTATCACCACCCCTGTTTCATTTTACCACTAATTCTGTGGACCCTTTGGTTTGTCCATTTTTTTTTTTTTTTACTGCTCCTTTATCTCTTCTTCTCCTTCTTCTTTCACAGGCTCCAACTTTCATTAATCTATTCAAATTGTACCTTTTTTCATAAGGTGTGTTCAGAATCGTCACTTGCTACGTTCGAAGAACAAGTTAAATTACTCGTAGTGTCTCCCGAGCGTCAATGTACGTAAGACTTAGATATTCTATAGAATTGAAATTTGAGTTTTCCTATATTTAATTTGTTCTTTGTGTTCCTTGACTGTGTGCTTGTATTACACTGTGTTCTATGGCGGTGCAAAACACCAGGCTGGCAGTCGTTTATTTTGGAGCGTAGAGCGTCCGATGTTGAAGAAGGGTAATTTTGACTTTTCGAGACTCGTGACGTCGTCCAACGGGGAGAGAGAAGGGAGAAGTTTATTTTGGTCCGTAGACCATCTGACATTGAAGAAGGGCAATATTGACTTTTCGAGCTCGTGACGTCTTCCTTAGGAGAGAATAGACGCCCGAGAAGGTCTTAATTTTCCAGTTTTGCGACATGGAGGGTGTTGATTGGGTGTGAGATGATGATGGAACGGCCTAGATCACGGAATCTCTAGTGCATTTGAAATTGTACGTAATGTTTTGAGAAATTTATTTAAACTAAATAAAAATAAAAATTATATTAGTCAATACAGGATTAATAATAAAAATATAATATTTTGTAAGTATATATTAATTTTTGAAAATAAAAATATTTATATTGAAATTTTTTAATTAAATTAGAATTTTAATTTATAACTTTATATTAGATACAAATTTAAGTACACTCTTATACTGCAATAAAAAAACAATTAGAAGAAAAAAATTTAAATCTAAATAATTTATATTTTTTTTATAATTATCATCTATTCACAAAATATTATATTTTTCTACTTCAATCATTGTTTTTTCTGTAATTCATAGTTTTTCAATTTAAATAAATTTCTATCACAAAAATTACGATTCCTGTACATTCTTACAAGTACTTTGGATAAGGTTGGTGCAAAATACAAAACAACATAGTATGAAGACAGTATTTGATAGAACAAAGACAAGTTTTAATGGATTAGTTATGGTATGAGAAGAAACTAACATTTTTTTTGTTTGGTATGAGAAGAAAGAGAAAGAGAGGTGAAGGTAAATTATTAGTAACTTTCTTTTTTCTTTTTACTTAGTTTCTTCTTATTTCTCTTTTATTTAGTGTGTAAGTGGATTGGGGTTTTAAATTAAATTAAGATGAATTTTATTAAAAATAGTTAAAAATTATTAAATATGTAGCGTTAAAGATAGAAAAGACGATTAGTTGTGAGTATATGATGTTTTTCGAAAATAAGAATGATTTAAATTACTATTAATTTTGAATTAAAATGAAAAAATAAAATTGTAAAATGAGATTATTTTTATCATTAATACTTTTACATCATCCATTCTCCCTCAACCCTTCGAATTTGAAAGGAGAATGAATACTTATATGGAAGGAAAGTAATCGACTTTTATTCTAATTTTACCATAATCAAATGATATAAATAATACATTTATATTCATACTATTTACTAATTTGAAAGACAAATAATACCTCTCTTGATTGAATTATCTTATGTGGTTCATTGATGAACTAATATCAAGTTACGTGTGATCATTCACATGAATTATCTCTCTCAACTTCCTTCTATCGACCGTTATATTTTTATTAAAGTCTAACAATGACATATATCTCCTAATTACCTCTATTTATATCGTTTTAAGTATATCTCTACCTCTATTTAACATATCATGCCTCCATCCGTCAATCCTCCTAACAAAAACATATAATATAAATAATGCATTTATATTCATATTTATTTTTTTTCTTTTTTTTAATTTCACATTTCACTCTAACCAAACTTAATATTAATATGGCAAAAATTATTATAGTATTATGATATAATGGCACCTGAGAGTTCCCACTCCATCTTCATTATTTAATATCAATTACAAATTCATAATTTGTAAGTGGATAAAAATTAAATATGTAAAGTTAAGGTAAGACTTAAGTAGGGTAAAAAAAAAGAATATAATATATTGTCAATATATAGTTATTTTTTAAAAAATAAAAATTATTTAAATTAATGTTATTTTAAATTAAAATGAATTTTTAGATAAAAAAGAATTGCTTTACAATCAAACCATTAGCTATTGAAATGAAATTATTGATCAAAACAATACATACAATAGTTTGATAATTCATTAATAAACAAATTTTTATAATATTTATGCATTGTGTACAAGAATTCGTGCAACACATATATCAAAAATATATATAACGAATTCGTAGGATACTTCGCACGTCATATTAGTTGTTGATTAAAGCAACATAAATAGAAATATTTTAATTTATTAATAATTCATTAATAAACGGTTACCGCAAATAATTTCAAACTCAATATTATAGCAATTAAAGGTTGTATACTACCACTAACCCCTAGGGTGGGAGGTGGGTGACACTGAAAGGGGTCCACCTACCTTCACCTATTCTGATCCATTTTCACGAGAGATGGTTAGTCAAGTAATCCAATTATGCCAACAAGAAAGAAACAGTGGTTGTACGATAGGATGCAGAAGGCTGGGCCCCCCGTTAAAATTTTCTAAAGGCAGCAGTACGCGAACGCTTGGGCCGTCAATTCCTACCTCATTTAACGGCACAAGTTTTTGGACTCAATTTAACGTTTTCCTTTCCCCTTTTATTATTATTTTTTTGTAATAAAAGCAAGTAGGAGAATTATCAATGATTCATTATCCAATACGTGGAGTTTATTTTAACGGCTTATATTTTTTTCTTTAAATGAATTATTAAAATGATAATTGTAATAATCGGATTTGGATGTTTCCAAAACTTCATCATGAGTTAAAAAAGAAAAAACAAATTATAAGAAATAAAAATTAATTTGAAAAAAAATTGTAAAAAAATTATTATAAATAGGTGGGATTTAAAGAGAGAAGATATGATGTGTTCTGAGTAGATAATAATTTTTTTAAAATGAAAACTATATAAAATAGTAATATATATTTTAATTTATAATGAAATGAAAAATCATTATTCAAATAAGGCCTTAGAATGTAAGAATTCAATTCAACTAAAAAATTTATCTTTTTATTTAAAAATTTTAATTTATACTCATAAATTTCTAAAATATATTAGTTCTTCTGTAGGTTGAGAAAAAACCCGCAACTGTTATCCTTATGGGTGTATATTGGGTGAAACTTGTCTCATAACTGTAAGACGTGACTAACCGATTCAACCGAAAAAGCCAACTAGACATCTCGTGAGATTTGAATTCGTGATCTTTCAATTGCTACACTCGTTACCCAATTAGTTCGACTATCCCATTCGAAACTATATTAGTTCTTACTCTTCTGTCTAATTTGAACATTAACTCATTCTAATAACCCATCACATTTAAAAGTTAGAAAATAAAAACTAAACTTTTGAAATAACATGGATAAAATTCAAATTATCAACACTTTTTACCTATTTTTTAAATAAATATTTACTATATATTGATCACAATCATTTGTATCTTTTTTGTATAAATTGAAACATTTAGAGACGAATAAGTGACAACCTTTAACACCACTCCAAATAATTAATTCATCCTTTGGGAAAGAAACAAAAAATTGACATAAACCAAAGTATTGTAGCAGTTATTTTTAGCATAAAACCAAAAAAATGATAGAATTTAATATGAAATTCTTTGGTGGATGCACATGGAAATTTTTCTCCAACTGATGTTTAGGGTAGGTCTTGGGTCCCACACCTTGGGTCCATCACCTACCTGCGCTACTCTTAGTAGGACTTGCAACAGGAGTATTACTATTATTTTTTTTAATTTTTTTTTCAGGGAATATCCAATCCAATCCGGATAAAATGTGTCCTTTCAGAGATTTCACCAATAAGATTAAAATATATATTGGATGGTTATTGTGGATTATGGGCCCATTCATGTCTTACTTTAGCCGGGTCTCAGGTACTCGCGGCCCACGTGTTTTTTTTGACATTTTTCTCTTTTGTTGATGCTTTTTTATTTTATTTTTTTTATTAGGAGTTGGGATTAGGTGAGTAAAATATAATAAAGTAAACAATATATTTATATAAACCTTATATTTTTAGATTGCAGTGTCTCTTTGTTTGTATTCAAGTGTCTATACATATTTTTGATATCTTTTACTTTAATAAATTTTATTTCTTTATTTGAACTCAGGTGCCTTAAATATTATTCTCTTTATACGAGTCTAAATGCTTATATTCTTATTTTTAAATGTTCTATATAAATATATTTTATTTTTAAACTATCAAAATTAGCTTTTTTTTTAATTATTAAAGAGATACAAGTCTTATTAATTTATAGTAGGGAAGGAATTATAAATTTTGCATTAAAGAATAAATTATATTAAGGAGATAATGTTATATTTTTTGAAAATTTTTTAAGAAAGTAAAATATAAAAATTTTAAATTTACATATAAATTAAAAAAGAAAAGAAAAATTGGGGGTGGAGGCCACCCCTGCCCACCTAAATATGTCCTTGACTTATAGGTCTTGTTAATAACTTCTTAATTAATAAAGTTAAGATAATAACGTATCTCTAATCAAATACTCTATTAAATTTTGTACATAATATTCAGATTCAAACAAATAATAATAATAATAATAATAATAATAATAATAATAATAATAATAATAATAATAATAATAAACATTTAATCTCGAGAGCAAGTGTAGTTATCCTTGACTTGATCAACTCATTTACACATTGAGGGGGAAATAAAAGGTACGTATATCTATCTATATTATTTGTGGCAATATATTGATAGATATAAATATAAGTTCTGTATCTATTTATGATAGTAACCCTATATAATCATGTCATAAGTAGACACATTATCTTTTTAAATCAAAATTTTATTTTCATTTAAAATAATAATAATTTATATAAATTTCGTTTCTTAAGAACTATTATATATTATTGACGTATCATATTCTTTTTTTAATTTCACATCTATCCCACAAATTTAATAATTTTTATATATTCAGTCAATCTCATTCTAATTCATTTGTTGTCTAAGTACAACATTAATAACAAAAGAACAAAAGTCATAAACTTAAAAATACATATAAATTTGGAAGATATGATCCGACAAAAATGAAAAGAACACTAAGATTAGGTTGAAATTCCTTATGGTTTTTGTCTTCGAACTATGTCCATTGACCTAGAAATCTGGTTCGATCTTGATAACATTGTGGGAGGTGGAGAAGATGATATTCCATTCGATTGTGAGAGTTCTTTAACTTGACTATGAGGTTCCCTAATGATGAAAAGGAAAAAAAAAAAAAAAAAACATGTTGCATCCAAGAGAATTTTTTTCCAAAATAAAAGGGAAACAAAAAGTGAACCCAAAAAAAAAAAAAGACTTGATTCCTACGCATCTCAAAGAGGTGTTTGGGAGACTTGCCAACCTTTCAAAAAATAGAACGTAAAGAAACGTAAGATCAAGAAATAGTTCAACTTTCAAATCAATGGAAACTTTTTACTAGTTGATTGAATTCCTCTTATTTTTGCCACATAATTACTCATTGGCATATTGCTTTTTTGCCTTTTCTTTCCTTTTTGGCTTTGGCATGGAATAAAATGCAAATTCACATACGTTTATGGTTTGGAAATTATTTGGTGTTTCACTCTCTCATGATCTCAATTTCTACCTCTGAATTTGGCCTACTTTTCCTGCCTTTGTTTCTCCTCCAAAATCGAAGGGAATCAATTCCCCTTTTCCACCATTGCCAATGAGCCCTTTAAAGTGCTAGGAATTTAAGCCTTCCACTACTGTTAAGTAGAGTTGGGACTTCTATCCCTATTAAGGACAGACCAAACCATCAACTCAAGAGCTTAATTCTATCTTTAATAGGAACAATATCTATATTTTTTCATCTGTAATTTTCACAAAAACTAACTTTGAATTCTTTTTTTCCTTATCCCTTTTCACTCAAAAAGTTTTGCACAAAAATATTTCTATATGTATAATGACATTGCATAAAAGGCATTTTCTTTTTCTTTCTACTTAGGATATTAAGAGTAATTAGCCTTAACTCACACTTTCTTATAAAATGATACAAAAAATACTATAACTTTGATGAAGAAATGAGAGTTTCTTTTCTAATTGGATAAATTAAAGGAGGGATTAGGTTTAAATCACCTCCTGTCTCCTACAAGATTACATCGGAGATCCTAAATTGGTTATCTGTGCAATTATTTAGAAAAGAAAAAGAAGATGAAGAATAAATATTTTATAATTAATATGAAAATGAAGCTTTAGACCCTACAATCGTTGGGAAGATAAGTGAATGTAGAAAAAGATGTTTTGGTAGGCCTAATTTCCTTAATTATGGTGGTTGGTTTTAACACCCTTGAATTTTGAGATTGGTTTGGTTTTACTACAAGATCAACTGATTAAGACATATCCATCGAATGATTTTAGCTGTTGTTTACATCATGCAATGCAAATTCCTATGTCTTTTTTCTTTTTTTTCCCTACATTTTCTTTTTCAAGAAAAAAAAAAATATAGTCAATTGCCTTTTGAAAAAAAATTAAAAATAATTTGCAGTCGATTACCATTTTGGTAATTGGACCCAAAGAGTAGTTCTTTTTTCTAGTCAACTTCTTTTCACAAATAGGTAGTCAACCCACAAGTGCCGATTAATAAAATCCCCATAATTATTCTCTCTCTATTATAAAGAGACTATTAAGAAATCAAAATTGCTTAATGATTTATCACTTTATTCAATATATTTGTTTACAAATCACAAGTACTTTTGGATTTTACAACAAGATGATACTTTAATTTATTGGAAAATTTTCTAATTTGACCATAAATTCTGTGTTCATTAATATTTAAATCTCTGATGTATTATAAAAAAAAAATGTTTCAGATTTCCAAATTATAAGGATTATGAGGCCAAATGCAGTCACCCCACAAATGCCAATTAATAATATCTTGATAATTATTCTCTCCATTAATGAAGAACTATAAGAAAAGACAAAAATTCTTAAGAATTTTATCATTTTATCCAAAACATTTCATTCCAAAATTCCAAATATTTTAAATTATAAAATAAAAAAACATATTTTAGATTTGATGGCGGCTATAAATGTCTACATCTGTGGGCATATTTTATAATTCTATTACTACTATAATATTCAACGTCATTTACACTTTCCATATTTAAAAAACAAAGGGGACAATTTTGTGCCAACATAATTAAATTATAGGCAGCG
The DNA here is from genome assembly GCA_026120185.1 of Voacanga thouarsii. Lineage (NCBI taxonomy): Eukaryota > Viridiplantae > Streptophyta > Magnoliopsida > Gentianales > Apocynaceae > Voacanga > Voacanga thouarsii. Next base: position 1,507,971 of record JANUWF010001483.1, read on the forward strand.
TGGTCCAGAAGCAACAACGATGTCCCCAACAGCAATTATTTTAGGCAAAAGGCGTGTCATACAAATCCGCTAGTGGATTACACAATTACCACCAAAATTAAATAAATACTAATAAACATTGCCCATTGGGGTAGTTGACCATCACTATAATCTAAGCCGTTCAATTATTAATGAATTTAATTTTAATCACTTTAACAAAGGAAAACAGTGGACAAAATTTGATGGTTTCTGTGGGACACTGGTTTTTGAATGATGACTTGGTGGCCATTGTACCATCCCCTTCCTCCCTCTTTCTTGGTTTGGGCACTTTACTTTTACTTCAAGTGTCTCCAAAGTTCAACCTTCTATTGGCTATCGGCTGTAAAGTTCTTGAATTTTTGATGAGTTTTGGGTTCAATCCCATCAAAAATATCCCCATGAAAATGATTTTGCTTGAAGATTTTGCAATTATTTAGTGGGCACATTTTCTGCATGGGAGCTTGGAGGAGCATCAGATCTAAGGTGGATAGTTTATGATTTTTTTTTTCCCCATTTATGAAATGGGATGCTCAGTCTTTGTTGGATTTATGAAGGCCAACTTTTAGGCTATACGGGGATTGAGATTTTACAATCTCATTTTAAATAAAAATTTTATTTTAAATATATTATTATTTTATATAATTTTTATTTTTTAAAAATTATTATTGTTTTAACACATTATATTTTTTCTCTTTAAATTTAATTAATTTTTTATAAAACTCATCTCAAATAAATTTTTATCCACTTACTAATTTCGGATAGTATTAGCAAAGAATTGTAGGAAGAAGCCTTTGTGGAAAGCCAGGACAGGAGGACCCCTTGGCCTGACCTTTCTTCTTGCTTGGTAAGGATAAGGATGCTGTACCCCACTCTTAAGGATCCATCTGGAGCTTTACCCCACTCTTAAATGCTAACTTGGTAATGTAGAACACTTTTTACCCTTGCAAATTTATTTAAGGCAATAATTTGTGAATTAGGAAATAACTTAGATAACTAACATATTTAGTTAGGGTAAAAAGAAGAAAATATGCCATCTAGAGGTGATTTACTCGTTTGGTTAGAAAAGAAAGATAAGAAAAAAACAAATCAAAGGAGAAAATTCTTTTTATCTACATTAAAAAGAGTAGTCTATTTTAATTTAGATCAATTGAGACGTATATTAAGATAATATTTGTTTTTTACTTTTTTTATTATAATTAAATAAAATAAAAATAAATTACATTTACGTGAAAGTAAAGATTCTCCTCCCCTTCCTCTTTTCTTCTACTTTGTGAATTAAACACAGAATAACTCTCAAATATTTTTGAAAAATTATATGCCAACGAGCTCTGGGCCATGTACAAAGCTCAAACTCAGAGATTACATAGCGGGATAATCCCTACCCATAATCAAAACAAAGATGCCGCTTATATTAATCTGTCATTCTCTGTTTTTACTGAGAATAAAAAATTATAATCTCATTCCTTTATTCACCTGATCTTACTAAGTTAAAGAACAAGGATGAGAGAATAATGTCTATGTTGCATTGTTTTCTAGAAGAAGAATTAAGGGGCTGATAATTTTCTTGCGTGCTTCTATGGCAGTTGTCTAACTGGGAATTTGAATTGACCTTTTCATTCATGAAAAACTTGAATGATTGAATTTGAGTTGCTTCTGGAATTTCCTGAGAAGAGACAATGTATATTCTATTCTCTTTTATCTTTATAAATTCCCTTTTTTTCATAAAATGAATAGAGTGAATATTCTATTCTCTGATCAGGAACTTCCACTACGTCTCCTTGATCTCGTTTTCCAGAAGACGTTTTTCTCCAACATCTCAGCTAAAGAATGAAAGGACAACCTCCTCTTTATATAGCCTCTGAGAATCCACGAAATGTGCACGAGATTCTCGTTCCCCAGTTATATGGTAATTCTGGAGAGTGCTGGCTCTTTTGGTAAAGTCAAGATTGGGATCATGTGGTGGCCCTTTAGTATCTTATCTTTGTTGGATTAATTAAGCAACATAAAGAAAGAAGACAAATCACGTTTCGTACATTACTAATTTGCTTTTTCTTTTTTTTTTTTGGGAGGGAGGTTTTCTTAGTTTGGTTTTTTGTGGCTTAAGGGATTAATTTCAATAATTCAGAAGAAGTGACTAATTTATATATAGTACTAAAAGTATAACATTTTATTTTTCTTTAGTTTGTATGGAAGAAGGGTTCCTCCCTTTTTTTTTATTTTTTATTTTTTGCCTTGGGGGCTGGGGTGTTTTTGGGGTTGGGGTGGGGGGGCATCCTTGTCTTTTACATTGTATTTTTTTTTTCTTTAAGGATATGATCAAGCTATTATATTTAATTAATGAAATACTTACTCTTTGAACGTTTTCCAAACATAAAATCAACGGTCAAAATAATGTTAGTAGATTTTAGATATTATATTAATTAGGGAGATAAAAGATATAAATTAAGAATTTGTTTAAATAACTTAATTAGTTATTTAAATTTAATTAATTAAATATATTTAATAATAAATAATATTAAATATTTAATTATTTCAGTACCTTTAATAATATATTCTTATTATAAATTAATCAATTAAAACGTATTAAAATTATTTTATAAATTTTAAGTGAAATAAAAAATATTTAAATTTAAAATGTTAATATATTAAATAGTTATTTAATTATTAATATTTTTATATTTAATACAAGTTATTATTAAATATAATATAAAAATAAGTTATAAGTAATTTATTTTTTAAACCTCAAACGAATATATTTTCTAATCTTCTAGATAGTGACCTTCAATTGAATATGAAACAGTAGGCATTCGTGGAAATCTTGCTTTTATCACAAAAATTTGCCTTTTCTTCCATAGAATGTTGAAATTTCTCTTCCACGAGGAGAAAAAAGCAATATGAGACTGGTTTTTTGACCCGTTGAAAACTTGAAAATTAAGGAACGTTATCCAAATATGTCATCCTTCACCACCATTCCAAAAGTCAACATTCTTCTTTTACCAACAAATGTCTTCCTTTTCTTTTCAGTGGAAAATTGAAATTCGTGCAAAAAAAAAATATTATTTCTGTTTTATAATATAAATTATTTTAAATTTTAATTTTTTTATAATATAAATTATTTTATAAAATTCTATAAATATTTATTACTTTTTTTTTTCTATTTTATCTCTCATGCAATTTCTCTCTTTCTACTAATTATGACCTAACTCTTTTTAATTATCAAAACAGATAAAAAATTAATTAGAAATATTTTTAAAAATTTAATTTTAAAATTATTTAAAATTAAGAATCTTTAATTCTTATATATAAATATTATGAAACAAAAATAGTACTTATATATTATAACTGTTATAAAATTAGGGTAGTGTTAGAATAAAATCTACACACTACACACTAAGAAAATTCTAACTATTCTTTGCACAAGAATTTCTCTTCAAACTTCTCTCTTTCTTTCTCTCACAATTATTTCTCTAATATTTCTTTCACAAAATGATGGTGTATTACAAGCTTAGAGAATAGCTCTATTTATAGAGCTCTAATTAGTGAAATACATCATGGCATACATCATCTTCAACTAATCTCAATTAATGGTGTCTCCACTAAATGGTGGACATCCATAAAAATCTTCTAATAATTCACATAAATCCATAATTAGTGGAGCCTCCACTAATTAATGGAGATTCCAATAATTCATAACACTCCCCCTTGGATGTCCATCAATTACATAAAGAATATGCCTCGTTAAAACCTTACTAGATAAAAACTCAGTGGGAAAAAAAAAATCTAGTGAAGGAAAAAGAGTACACTATTCTATATGTCAATTTATTACTCCCCCTGATGAGATGATTCCTTTAAATCTTTAAACCGACGCATACCGATTTTATATCTCAACTTTTCAAATGTTGCAATCGGTAAAGTCTTCGTGAAAATATCTGCGAGGTTATCACATGACCGAATTTGTAGCACATCAATTTCACCTTTCTTCTGGAGTTCATGAGTAAAGAAGAATTTTGGTGAAATATGTTTTGTCCGATCTCCTTTAATATATCCTCCTCGTAATTGAGCTATGCAAGTTGCATTGTCTTCATAAAGAGGAGTTGGAATACCTTTGATTGATGATAATCCACAACTTTCTCGGATATAATGAATCATGGATCTTAGCCATACACATTCTCGACTTGCTTCATGAATGGCTATAATTTCAGCATGATTTGAAGAAGTAGCTGCTATAGATTGTTTCGTAGAACGCTATGATATAGCGAGTATTTCCACATGTAAATAGATAGCCCGTTTGAGAACGTGCTTTATGTGGATCAGATAAATAACCAGCATCTGCATAACCTATCAATGTTGGACTGGTTTTATTTGAATAAAATAATCCGAGATCAATTGTACCTTGGAGATATCGAAGGACTTGTTTAATTCCATTCCAATGTCGTCGTGTTGGTGAAGAACTAAATCTTGTTAATAAATTGACAGCGAAAGCAATATCAGTCCGTGTGTTATTAGCAAGATACATCAATGCACCAATTGCACTGAGATATGGTACTTCAGGACCAATGAGTTCTTCATCATTTTCTTGAGGTCGGAAAGGATCTTTATCCACATTTAATGATCGGACGATCATTGGAATACTCAATGGATGTGCTTTGTCCATGTAAAATCTTTTTAGCACTTTTGCTGTATATGTTGATTGATGAATAAATGTTCCACTCTCCAAATGTTCAATTTGTAAACCAAGGCAAAATTTGGTTTTACCAAAATCCTTGATTTCGAATTCTCTTTTTAAATAATCAATTGTTTCTTGGAGCTCTTCAGGAGTTCCAATAAGATTAATATCATCAACATATATAGCTAATATCACAAATTTAGAACCAGATTTCTTAATAAAAACGCATGGACATACCTGGTCATTTTTAAATCCTGCTTTTCAATAAATATTCACTAAGATGTGTGAACCACATGCGCCCAGATTGCTTCAGGCCATATAATGATTTCTGCAACTTGATGGAGTAATTTTCACGAGGATAATGTTTATATGCTTCAGGCATATGAAATCCTTCGAGGATTTTCATGTAAACATCATTTTCTAAATTTCCATACAAGTAAGCGAGTGACAACATCTAATAGGCGCATATCTATCTTTTTATGTACTTGCCAAACTGATAAGATATCGGAGTGTAATAGCATCAACAACAGGAGAATAAGTTTCATCATAATCAATACCTGGTCTTTGTGAAAAACCTTGGGCTACTAATCGCGCTTTATATCGAACGATTTCACTCTTTTCATTGCGCTTTCGCACAAATATCCATTTGTAGCCAACAGGTTTTATACCTTCTGGTGTTCGGACTGCAGGTCCGAAGACTTCACATTTTGCCAGTGCATTTAACTCGGATTGAATCGCATCTTTCCATTGCAACCAATCTTTTCTATGCCGACATTCATCAATCGATATTGGTTCAGGATCATCATTATCCTGTGTAACATCAAGAGATATATTGTATGCAAATATATTATCAATAACAGTTTCTATCCGATTCCAACTTCTACCGGAAGTGGTATAATTGATAGAAATTTCAGTGTTACTTTTATCAACTTCTGGTTCTTTGTCATCAGTCCTCTCTTGGTCTTTATCATTCTTTTCTTCAATATGATCTTCTGGATCATTTAATCCTCTTTTCTTTCGAGGATTTTTATCTTTAGAACCAAGAGGTCGGCCACGCTTCTGGCGTGTTTTTGACTCAGCGACTATAGGTATAATATTTTGTTCTACTGGAACTTCAATTCGAATAGGAGCATTTATAGTTGGAATATGCGATTTTGTAACTCTTCTGGAGTCAACAAAAGCGTCTGGCATTTGATTTGCAATGCTTTGCAAATGAATTATCTTTTGAACTTCAAGTTCACATACGCTTGTGCGCGGATCAAGATAATTTAATGATGTTGTCCAATCAAGATCCTTTTTATACTTGTTTGGGTTCTCCCCTAATTTAGGGAATAATGATTCATCAAAATGACAATCAGCAAATCTTGTCGTGAATACATCTTCCGTCGTGGGTTCAACATACCCGATAATAGAGGGAGAATCATATCCAACGTATATCCCCTTTCTTCTTTGAGGACCCATCTTTGTACGTTGGTTTGGTGCAATTGGAATATATACAAGACACCCAAAAATTCTTAAATGAGCAATATTTGGTTCCGACCCAAAAGCCAATTGCAAAGGAGAGAATTTATGATAACTAGCTGGTCTTATACGTACAAGTGTTGCAGCATGTAGAATAGCATGTCCCCGTGCAGATGTTGGGAGATTTGTTTTCATTAATAATGGTCTAGCAATTAATTGTAATCGTTTAATCAAAGATTCAAGCAAGACCATTCACGTATGTGAACATGAGCTACAGGATGTTCAACATTAATCCCAATTGACATGCAATATGCATCAAAAGCATGTGATGAAAATTCACCAGCATTATCCAAACGGATATTTTTAATGTGATGGTCCGGAAATTGTGCTCGTAATTTAATTATTTGAGCAAGTAATCTCGCAAACGCCAGGTAGCGAGTAGATAATAAACATACATGTGACCATCGGGATATGCATCAATTAAAACCATAAAATATTTGAACGGTCCACATGGTGGATCAATAGGTCCACAAATATCTCCGTGAATCCGTTCGAGAAATGTAGGACTTTCAGCTCCTACTTTTACTGGTGATGGTTTAACAATTAATTTTCCTAGGGAACATGCAGTACATGCGAATTTTTCTGATGTTAATATCCTTTTATTTTTTAAAGGATGACCATGTGTATTCTCAATGATTCTTCTCATCATGGTAGATCCCGGATGACCCAACCGGTCATGCCAAATGCTAAAAGTAATAGGGTCGATAAACTTCGGTTTATTAGATGATGAATTTCAATTGTACGAATTTTTACAAAATATAGACCAAGTAGAAAAAGACGGCAGTTTTTCTAATACCGATTTCTTACCCAAATGCATTTGAGTAATAAAAAGATGCTCAATCCCATTTTCCTCATTTGTTTCAACATGATACCCATTTCTGTGGATATCTTTAAAACTCAATAAATTTCTTCTGGATTTTGAGGAAAATAGTGCCTTATCAATAATAATTGTTGTTCCTTTAGGCAACAATATACTAGCTCTTCCGGAGCCCTCAATTACATTTGCACTACCGTTTATTGTATAAATATTTATTTCTCCTATTTTGAGATTAGAAAAATATTTCTCATTTTTTAGTATGGTGTGTGTAGTTCCACTATCAATAATGCATACATCATCATTAATAACGAACTATCCGAACACAAATATATATATGTAAACGTAAATATTATTAGAATAGAATGAAAATGAAAATACAAAAATATCGAGGTGAGGCTTTAGTTCTTTTGGACACCGCCATCACCAATTAAATGGTCTATCCTACCGTCCGGGTGTTCAAAAAAATCCGATACATCCATATGGGTAATATTGATATTAAGATCTTCAGGATCACTATCGTCATCCTCAACATTATTTATTGGATGTTGAGAAAAATTTGCTTCCACATTTTTATTTTTCAATGAAGCTTGATACAATTCAACTAAATGCTTAGCCGTACTGACAGTTTCAGTGACCAATGACCTTTCATGCCACATCTATAACATATATCCTCATGCTTTTCTTCAATTTCTTTTTCTTTTCCCTTTTGATCTTTTCTGTTCCACTTGGTGTGCAGTATTTCTCACGATTTGATTATAATTGTGATAAGGGAAATATCAAGCGTGACTACGACCATAACCACGGCCACGGCCACGACCACGACTATAACGATGGCTTCTGCTGGAGTCAACAGCATTCACTTCTGGGAGTGCTGTTGAGCCAGTTCATCTGGCTTCATGATTTCTCAATAATAACTCATGTTAAAGCTGTCAATTTTGGATACCCTTTTTCTCGATATTGTTGCTGCAGGACAATATTCGAGGCATGAAAGGTGGAGAATGTCTTCTCCAACATATCTTCATCAGTCACTTTTTCTCCGCATAATTTTAATTGAGATGTAATTTTATACATTGCGGAGCTATATTCATTCACGGTTTTAAAATCTTGCAACCTCAAGTGCAACCATTCATACCGTGCAGTAGGTAGTACGACCATCTTCAGGTGGTCAAATCTTTCTTTTAAATTTACCCACAGACCATATGGATCTTTTTCGGTAAGATATTCCATTTTCAAATTTTCATCGAGATGACAACGAATAAAAATCAAAGCTTTAGCCTTGTGTTGTGCAGATGCACTATTATGTGCTTGAATAGTTTCACTAAGGCCTTCGAGCATTTAGATGCATTTCTGCATCGAGAACCCATGACATATAATTTTTTCCAGAAATATCAAGGGCTACAAATTCGAGTTTAGCGAGATTAGCCATAGAGATCAATAAATGCGTACCTGTCTTCTGGCTTTAAAAACGGCAAAGACTCGTGCTGTCTTCTGGCTTTAATAACGGTAGAGACTCGTGCTGATAACGTGTTATAAAATTAGGGTAGTGTTAGAATAAAATCTACACACTACACACTAAGAAAATTCTAACTATTCTTTGCACAAGAATTTCTCTTCAAACTTCTCTCTTTCTTTCTCTCACAATTCTTTCTCTAATATTTCTTTCACTAATCTTTCTTTCACAAAATGATGGTGTATTACAAGCTTAGAGAATAGCTCTATTTATAGAGCTCTAATTAGTGAAATACATCATGTCATACATCATCTTCAACTAATCTCAATTAATGGTGTCTCCACTAAATGGTGGACATCCATAAAAATCTTCTAATAATTCACATAAATCCATAATTAGTGGAGCCTCCACTAATTAATGGAGATTCCAATAATTCATAACAATAACGTCATTAATGTTATAGATATTCTAAAAATCTGGAGGTGGGCCTGTTCTAATGATCTCGAGATGGGCCCTCTTTCATTAGTGGGTGAGATAGTGCCCAATTAGGAGCAGGCCATTAACAGTCAGCCGACAAGTCAGGTCTTTTTCTGCCCTTCAGAATTTATTCTTTTATTGCCTTGGATCAATTATGGACCCTTTTAAAAATGCTGGGCCGGTTTGATTCCATTGAGCTCCACAAAATAATCAATTCATTTAATGCACGGATAAGTACAAACCAAACACAGCGGAGCAGGGCCGCCTTGCTAGTTTGTACAGAAAGAACAGACAAAAAGTGGCAAAAAAAATACAATTATTTTTTGCAAAAGGATGATAGGGACGCAGGCGATTTCACCTGTTTGGATTCCTTCTCAACCGGAACACCAAAAATGACTTTGGGTTTTTACCACGGGTGAAAATAAGAGTGTTAAAAAAAAAAAAAAATTAACTTGTTCAAACTAAACTAAATTAAATTAGAACAAAATTAGTGTGTTTAGTTTGATTTTGATTTGAAGAGTTTTCAAATCATAATATTGATCTAGTTTGAAAATTTTCAAATTGAACAAATAAATTCTGATTTTATAAATATATATTTATAGTATGTTTCTAATATTGTGAATTTGATTTTAAATGAAATCAAGAATCAAGAAAATAAAATATAAAAATGGATATTAAAGAAAATATAAAAAGAGATATAAGAGAATTACTTAGATTCAATTGATTAATTATATTCGTTTATATAAAATTCCTATTTATAGAGGTTTAGATGTATCATCTAAAAGGATAATAAATAAATATAATAAATACAATATTATCTTAGATGTTCATTTTCAAATTTTTAGAAAATGCCTCATTAAAATCTTACCAAAAAAAAATGCTGTAGGATAAAAATCTAGTGAAGGAAAAAAGAGTACACTTCCCATTCTAAATGGAACATTGCCTCATTAAAAATGTGATCAAGAAAAAATTCAATAGGAGAAAAAATCTTAATTAGGAAATAAGAGTACAATGTACATATTCCCCCTCTTGATAGAATCTTCAAGATGACTTTATATCTTTAAACCAACGTATTCCAATTTTATGTATTAATTTTTCAAATGAAGCTATCGGCAATGTCTTAGTAAATAAATCTGCCAATTTATCACATAATCGAATTTGTTACACATCTATTTCAACTCTCTTTTGAAGTTCATGAGTAAAGAAAAATTTTAGTAAAATATGTTTCGTCTTATCTCCTTTAATATATCCACCTCTTAATTAAGTTATGCAAGCTGCATTATCTTCATAAAGAGGTGTTGAAAATTTCTTTTGAGAGGATAAACCACAATTTTCTCGAATATACTGATCATGAATTTCAACCATCCACATTCTTCGCTTGCATCATGAATAACAATAATTTCTGTATGATTAGAAGAAGTGGTTGCTATAGATTGTTTTGTAGAGTGCCATGATATAGCAGTACCATCACATATAAATAAATAGCCATTTTGAGAACGTACTTTATGTGGATCAGATAAATAACTAGCATCTGCATAACCAATCAACATTGAGTTGGTTTTATTGGAATAAAATAATTCGAGATCCATTGTCTCTTGAAAATATCTTAGGATATATTTAATACCATTCCAATGTCATCGAGTTGGAGAAAAACTAAATCTTATTAATAAATTTACAGAAAATGCTATATTAGGTCGTGTGTTATTAGCAAGGTACATTAGTGCACCAATTACATTGAGATATGATATTTCAGGACCAATAAGTTCTTCATCATCTTCTCAAGGTAAAAAAAAGTCTTTATTTACATTTAATGACCTGATGACTATTGGAATAGACAATGAATGTGCACTGTCCATGTAAAACCTCTTCAAAAGTTTAGCTATATATGTTAATTGATGAATAAAAACAATATTTTTCAGATATTCTATTTGTAGACCAAGACAAAATTTAGTTATTCCAAAATCTTTAATTTCAAATTCTTGCTTCAATCTATCTTTTGTCTCTTGAAACTCTTTTGGAATTCTAATAAGATTGATATCATCAACATATATAACAAATAAAACAAAACCTAACCTAAATTTCTTAATAAATACACATGGATATATCGGATCATTTTTATATCCTGATCTTAATAAATATTTACTAAAATGATTATACCCCATGCGTCCAGATTGTTTTAAGCTGTATAATGACTTTTTGTAATTTAATAGAATAGTTTCCATGAAGACCAAAATTATATGCTTCAGGCATACTAAATCCTTTTGGGATTTTCATATAAATATCATTATCAAGGTTCACATATAAATAAGCAGTCACAACATACATTAGACGCATGTCAATCTTTTCATGTACTACTAGACTCACAAGGTATCAGAGTGTAATTACATCGACCATGGGTGAATATGTCTCATCATAATCAATTCTTGATTTTTGCAAAAAGTCTTGTACTATGGGTCGTGCTTTATACCTTACGGCTTCATTATTTTCATTCTGCTTTCGCACAAATACCCAGTTATAACTAATTGATTTTACACCCTTTGGTGTTCAGACTATAGGTCTAAAAATTTCACGCTTTGTTAGGGATTTTAACTTTGGTTGAATAACATCTTTTTATTTTGACCAATCATTTCTATTATGACATTCTTCAATTAATGTTGGTTCAAGATTCTCATTATCTTTTAACACATCAAGTGCTATATTGTATACAAAAATATTATCAATAGTTATTTCCATTCGATTTCAACTTCTGCCAGAAGTCATATAATTGATGAATATTTCATTATTCTATTCATTATTTTCATATATTTGAATCTTTTCATCAATTGCCATTTAGTCCTTATTTTCTAATTTTCCAATTTGATCATTTGATCATTTTTTCTTTCGATGATTTTTATCTTTTGAACTAAGGGGTCATTCATTCCCCCGGTGTATTTTTGATTCATTAGTTATAGGAATTTCATTTTATCATGTTGGAACTTCTATCCAAATAGAAGCATCTATAGTTAGAATCTGCGATTTAGCTACCCTTGTAGAGTAAAAAAAAAAAAAAAAATCTAGCAGCTAATTTGCAAGTGTTTGCAAACGAATTATCTTTTGAACTTCTAGTTCACTCGCGCTTGTGCGTGGATCTAAATAATTCAAGGTGTTGTCCATGAAAGCTCTTTTTTATTAGGTTTATGTTTTCCCCCTAATTTAAGAAACAACATTTCATCAAAATAACAATAAGCAAATCTTACTGTAAATATATCACATGTCAATAGTTCAACAAATCTAATTATAGATGGAGAATCATATCCAATATATATCTCTAATCTTTTTTGAAGACCCATTTTGGTATGTTGATTTGGTGCTATCGGTACATATACAACACACTTAAAAAATTATTAAATGAGAAATATTTGGCTCTGAACCAAAAACCAACTACAAGGGATAGAATTTGTGATAATTTGTTGGCCTTATACATACAAGTGTTGTAGCATGCAAAATAGCATGTCCACAAGTAGATGTTGAGAGATTTGTTCTCATTAATAACGGTCTAACACTTAATTATAATATTTTAATGAATGATTCAGTTAGACCATTCTGAGTATGAACATGACCTACTGGATGTTCAATACTAATGTCAATTGACATGCAATAAGTATCAAAAGCTTGAGGACAATATTCTTCAGTATTATCTAGACGAATTATTTTAATAGGATAATCTGAAAATTACGCTCGTAAACGAATTATTTGGGCAAGCAATCTTGCAAACGCCAGGTTATGAGTTGATAATAAACTGACATGTGACAATTCAATCGATACATCAATTAAATCATAAAGTATCTAAATTGCCCACATGGTGGATGAATTAGTCCATATACATCACTATAAATTCTTTCTAAAAATGTTAGAGATTCAAACTTCACTTTTGTTGGAGATAGTATAATAACCAATTTCCCTTGAGAACATGCAACACATGAAAATTTATCTGATGTCAAATTTTTTTGACTTCTCAGAGGATGGCTATGCGTATTTTCAATTATTATTCGCATCATAATAGCTCCTAGATAACCCAAATGGTCATGCTAAATGATAAATGCAGCGAGATCAGTAAATTTCTGATTTACTGAATGTACACTTCTATTGCATAGATTTTTGTGCTATATAGGCTAGATGAAAGATATGGTAATTTTTTTAATAAAGATTTCTTATCCGAAAAAAATTGAGTAATACAGAGATACTCAAATATATTTTCTTCAATTGTTTCAATGTGATATCTATTTTTGCGAATATCTTTAAAACTTAATAAATTTCTTCGAGATTTTGAAGAAAATAATGTTTTATAAATAACAACATTTGTTCCTCCAAGTAATAATATATTAGCTCTCCCAGAGCATTCAATCAATTTTACACTACTACTTATAGTATTAACATTTGTTTCTTCCATTTGTAGGTAAGAGAAATATTTTCTATCTTTTAATATGGTGTGTGTTGCACCACTATTAATTAGGCATATATCTTCAATGCCACTTTTGTTTCTAGTAAATAGAGTACTAGCTATTTGGGCATAATAAAACATTTCTAAATTTAAATGCTTCAAATAATAAAATAAAATTTTAAAATGCTAACTACTATTACAATGCCAAAAATACATAACATAAAATAAGAATATTAATAGTAAACTTTTAATTCTTTTGAACACTTCCATCACCAATCAAATGATTAATTCTTCCTGCTGGATACTCAAAGAAATCAGCTACATTCAAATGAGTTACATTAACATTAACATCTTTAAGATTAGTATCATTATCATGAAAATAATGCTTCGAGAAAACAACATTTGTTCCTCAAAGATATCAGCTACATCTAAATGAGTTACATTAACATTAACATCTTTAAGATTGGTATCATCATAATCATCATCATCATCACGAAGAGAATGTTGTACAGTGAAATTTGTTTCTGCATTTTTGCTTTTCTTCTTAATAGAAACCTGATAAAGATTAACAAGGTGATACCAATGACTTTTTATGCCACATCGATAATATTTATCTTTATAATTTGTAGGAATCACCTTTTTTTCTTTTATTTTCTCATTATTTTTTGCCCACTTTCTGGTGATTATCATTATTTCTTGTAACTTTGTTTTGACTTTTGTGATCATAAAGAATATTTTTATTATAACCGCGCGTATGTCCATGACTGCAATCATGATCACGACCTCTTTTGAAGCCAAATTACGAGATCTAACAACATTCACTTCTAAGAATGGAGCACAACTTATTGGTCAAGTATTATCATTTTTCATTAATAACTCATTATTGCACTCAACTAGGAGAAGACAAGATATCAATTCTACATATTTTTTGACTTCATTTTTCTCGATATTGTTGCTGCATGAGTATATTCGAGGCATGAAAAATAGAGAAAATTTTCTCTAACATATCTTCATCAGTAATATTTTTTCTACACAATTTTAACTGCGAGTTAATTTTAAATATCACAGATTATACTCACTGACGAATTTAAAATCTTGTAATCACAAGTGCATCCAATTTTACCGTGCTTTTGGAAGGATGATAATCTTTTGGTGGTCAAACATTTCTTTTAAATTATTCTACAAAATAAGTGGATTTTTCACGATAAGATATTCCACTTTTAAATCTTCATAAAGATGATGACGAAGAAAAATCATAACTTTAGTCTTTAGTATCATTTTGTGATGATGATAGATTTCCGTCTAAAATGGTATCTTCTAGACCCATTACAGTTAAATACATTTCAACATTTAGTGTCCAGGATAAATAGTTTTTTTCGGTGATATCTAGAGCTGCAAACTTAAGTTTAGTAAGATTTACCATGTTAATACAAAATCAAATAGGAAGAGTACCTATCTTCTTTTGTTTAGAAAATTTTAAAAATAAGACTACTTGACTATATGGATCAAGAGAATATCTTCGATGGTGTTAGCTTGATTATAAATTTCAATAAAACAATTTCGATAGAGTTTCGTACTGATAACGTATTGTGAATTTGATGTCAAATAGAGTCAAGAAAATAAAATATAAAAATTAATATTAATATTAAAGAAACTATAAAAAGAGAAATGATAGAATCACTTAAATTCAATTGATTGATTATGTTCATTTACATAATGTCTCTACTTATAGAGGTTTATATATATCATCTAAAAGGATAAAAAATGAATTTAATAAATACAATATTTTTTATCTATTAATAACTTTAGAAAAACAAACAGTCACATCTATCTTCAAGATATATGGATAGCATCTAAAAATGAATAGCCATTTATTATTTTCATAACATGTAATTTATATTTTTCTATATCATTAATCTCTATTGTCTTTAGATATTATTTTCTAATTATTTCATTTATGCCAACACCATCTCTCCTTTAATTTCTTCAATTTTCTTCTCTACTTTGCCCTATATCCCTTATTTGTATTTATTTAGTAAAATTTTTATTTTAGAGTTTGATTGATATTTGTGTGATTTTACTATTAAGTATTTTTAGACATGTTTTCTTTCATTTGTATTATTATTAATTTTTTTATTTAATATAATGTAAGATTATAGTTTATTTTGTTTAATAATAATTTTTTAAATAATAAATTGTTCAAACCAATCTAAATCAAACCAAACCAATTATAATCGAACCTAATAGTTTAACATTTTAAATGGTTTTTCAAACCGTCATTATTGATTTTTCATGTTTTCTTTCATTTGTATTATTATTAATTTTTTTTATTTAATATAATGTAAGATTATAATTTATTTTGTTTAATAATAATTTTTAAATAACAAATTGTTCAAACCAATCTAAATCAAATCAAACCAATTATAACCGAACATATTAGTTTAACGTTTTAAATGGTTTTTCAAACCGTCATTAATGATTTTATTTGAAAAATAACTAAAATTAAATTAGACCAAACCGTGAACAACTTTAGGTGCAAGAAGTCATTCACAATTACCATTTGCATGGTATGTTTCTTTTTCGTGTTTAACAATTATGAGGTATATCTTTTTATTTTTCTTGCGACTATTTTTTCCCCTCATAAAAACATACCTTGCATATGGCCAACCACGCCCTAGCATCTAGCCTTTTTTTTTTTCTTTTTTTTCCCTCTTAAAGGAAGAGTGAGATTTTAGAGGTGTGCTTCCTCAAAGTTACACACATTGAGATACAACCAACTTTTCCTTAGTCAAGAAATAATAAAAAGGTAAATTGAGAATGTCTCATAAAGCACTTGATGGTATCATGATCAACTTTACAAGTCTATTTTGGTATTGAGTATCTACCTATAAGAATTAAGCTTTTTGGAATCGATAGTTATAATTCCAGAAAAGGAATTCGGTAACATTATTCTTACATTTAATCATTGATATATAGGTTTTTATAAATAACAGATAGATTTTATTTGGATTCATTTACTTTTTTTTTTAAATTCTTGCTCAAGCTCACACAATTCCATAATCTATTTTCTCTCTCCCTCAACTCCCTTATAATATTTATTTGACATGAATAGTTGAATGGAAATACCCAAATACATGTCTTATTATTTTTAATAATCCATATTTATAGCAATGAAATATTATTGTTCCTATTTTTAATAATTCATATTTAATAAGAATAAATCTTGGTATGATAAAACCTTTGAATGTTTGTATGATTAATATGTATCTATAAAGAATTTTATTAAAGAATAGAATTGTTTTTATCATAGATGTAATATCCCCACCTAGCACAATTGGTACAGGGAGATATAATATAATTTTTTTTCTCTGTATCTTTGAATGTTTACTTTTTATTATATTTATTTTAATATTTTGTAGACTCGGAGATTTTGCTGTTACATAACAAAAATTTGAATTTAAATATAATATATATATATATATATATTAACGTATCTATATTACTTGGTTTTTTTTTTTTTTTGAAAACTTGTGTTTTTGACCAAGACTTTTATCTTTATAATGTTCAATTACTATATCTTTTAAACCAAAGCAGGTTTTTTTTTTTTTTTTGTTGGGAGAAATAAAATGAAGAAAATAAATGAAATGACCATTTTTAAATCCCAAGTAATTTTTAAGTAGTTTGCATCAACAAGAACCAAATAATCCAAATAAAAACCATCAACCTGAAAATATAGCAGAAGGGCAAGGAAGGATGTAACATCGCACATAAAAGCACATTTTGAAAGTATTGTTGCACCCAAAAAAGAAGTACTATTAGGCTCTAACAGAAAAAGCACCACTTTCACCTAGATCTTAAAAGTACCTTTAAAAAATGACCATAACAATATAAAATAAAGCTAAATATATAATATCACAAATTATTCATAAATCAATAGAAGCCATGCAGAAAAGTATCAATGTAAGAAGAAAAAAAAAATCATTATAGTCACAAAAAATATTAATGTTGAAAACTACCCCTAGTTAACCGAACATTTGTCTAATCTACAACATGGTTTTCCAAAAAAAAGTTATAATTCATTGACATTCATAATTTGTAACATGAACTATAGTGATATTGATGCAGAACATTTGTATTTTAGTATCATTTCCCAAACTCCTCAACTAAATAGAAAAAAGATATTTGTATGGCAAATATAGGTATAAGCACACCTTATACATAAGGTAAACAGAATGATGTTTTTTCAATTGACTTAAATGAGTTGAGACAAGGAATAGAGTTTTCAAAGACTAAAAAAACATTAGTTCATAATAATCAAAGTCATTACGGTAGGGAAATCCACAAACGAAATATGAAATATGGTTGAATTTAGATGAAATTATTGCAGCAAGTATGATAACAGATAACTTTAGTGGTACTTCTTCTTGATCACTCTACTCTGCAGTTTTTTGCAATACTTGCATAGCATGATGCAGTCCCTTTGTCAATATCTTCCTGTAATGTCTCGTCAAACTTCTCTTGAAGTGATCCTTTTATTGTCCTTAATACTTTTCCATCTATTTTGGATTTTGTTTAATACATAAAATTTGTAATTAGTTAGTTTTAGAATGATTTATTGGTAGAAAATTAGTTGTTTAATAATTACTTGCAGTAGAACTTCTTTTCTTTTGTTCAATGACCAACATTGGTGAAATCTGATTGACTCTATCTTTCTCAATCAAGCGGTGGAGATTTTACTTCGTTTCTGGTAGAGACCTTACTTGACAAATCTGAGCCATACAAGTTTTTTCCTTTATTTTTGAAATTGTATCATCCAAAAGAAGAGGAATATCCTGCAAATGAATTGTGTAGATTAGCATTTTTTTTTGTTTATTGAAAATTTTATTTTAAATATTGTTTACCTACTCAGAAAGCTTCATTGCTTCCACAACACTAATTAATAAG
Source organism: Voacanga thouarsii (assembly GCA_026120185.1). Taxonomy (NCBI): domain Eukaryota; kingdom Viridiplantae; phylum Streptophyta; class Magnoliopsida; order Gentianales; family Apocynaceae; genus Voacanga; species Voacanga thouarsii. Next base: position 1,526,284 of record JANUWF010001483.1, read on the forward strand.
ATGCTCTTTGCAGATTTACCAAACGTTGTGATAGGCAATAGTCCAAAATCATCTAGCATCTCAATTTCAAAAGCACATCTATACAATAGAAATGAATTAGTAACTGAGTATAATGTATTTGATGTTAATAATCTTATTTTGTAATGCTGAATATTCTACCTTGGTTCTGTAACTACATCTTTTCTACAATTAATGCATGGAAAAGATTTCCCAATTCTTGCTAAACTGCTTGAATAGCAGTTCTTGCAAGCCATATAGTAGAACTTTTGCTATAGATTATATATCATTATAGATCCCTTTATCCAAATATCTAGATGTATATGTTCAAATCTTGTAAATTAAGAAAAGAGAAAATTCTAATATTCATAAAGTTACTTTGTGAAGGAGGGCTTTTACCTTCTCTTTTGGTTTAATTTCTGCTATTGGGTGATTTTGTCATTAGGATAGAACAAAGGTGCTAGATTTAAATTAGTATATGTAGCATTCACCAGTTTTTCAACAATATTTTATTCATTCTTTGTAGCCCTACATTAATAACAAATATAGATGCATTAACAATCCCACAATGACTAAAACAACAGATGCATCATATATTGCATACACAATAACATAGAATCACATATGCAGATTATGGAGATATGCCAAATGCAGGAATACACAAGTAGCAATTTAATTTTAATAGCAATTGAAGCAATAATTTATTCATTGCAATCGTGCATGTCACATTATTTAACCAGAACTTCAGTTTGAACCCCAAAAAAGGAAATAAATTCGTGTAAGAAATTTAATTTTTCCTACCCCCCCCTCCCCCAAAACCAATTAATTAATATTTGGAAGGTCTAATGTGTAGTGCTAGATTTTAAGCTATCTCACTTGTGAAATTGGTGGATTTATAGTGATTGTTGAAGTGTATTGAGTATTTAAATTCAATCCTAATTCAAACCATTGAAAGCGTTTTTAAGTTTATTAAGTTATAAGTTTTGTGAATATTAATGAGTTTTTATATAATTTGCTACCATTGAATATGTCAACTCCTATTCTTCGATGAGATACCACTGGCAGTGTTCCTTGTATCGTGTTCAAGGTATTTCTTTCTTCTTCTGCATATTTGTTACATAATGTCATTCGGATTGGATTCAACTTGATACATTGAATGAAGTAAGATCATTTTGTTTTTACAGTTCATTTGTTATGTTTTTCTATAATAATAATAATAATAATAATAATAATAATAATAATAATAATAATAATAATAATAATAATAATAATAATAATAATAATAATAATAATAATAATAATAATACTTTTATAACTTACTCTTCATTGCTGATAATAATATCTCTTTACGCACCATCTCCAGATCTAGATTGTTTCAAAGGGTAGACATCTATGACCACTGTCAACACATTTACACATGTCCAGAAAATTGATATTTTAAGAAAAATAAAAATAATTTTTTGAAAACAAAGACAGTATAAGGATAGAATAAATTACCCACTCATTCCTTTTGATTAGTATAAAGTGCGAAATTCTTAAATGGTGTGTATTCAAATGCTTCTTTAAATGTCTTTAGCATATTATCTGGTGCATCTTCTACAATAGTTCTTCCTAAGATAATATTATTAATTTTATATTTATCGAAAACTTGCTGAACTACAATATTTGATATGTAATAGCTCTTGTACATGACAAATTTGTCACGATATAAATAGATTGCATGACCAAATAATATGCCAATAACCTTCGTTCCCTAAATAGGAATAAACATACACAATTAGTTTTGATGGAGTAACGATGTATTTTTGTATAGATTAATACAAAGAATGTTGTTTCATCATCAATCAAAATCATTTTCTAGTATATTTTCGTTGGAGAATTGGTATAGTTTTGGACCTGTATCTTCTTTTGGACACGAACTTTTGCTGTCCAATCTTTCGAGCTGGCTGTGATGGATTTAATTGGAAGGTTGATTTTCATGATTTGCAAAAAATGTTATTATTCTACATATATTTAATCATATATGAAAAAAAGTAGTTGTTACATTTTAACATATATGATATGTACCATCATAATCAAGCATTACAAATACAGAATATCATGGATTTAATACAAATATACTATGCAACAATTATGTGTTAAAACTATAAATAAAGTTTGTGTACCATCAGTTTTGTGAACAGTTTGTGTAAGTATAAACACTTCAGGTAAACAACATTTCTTGTTTGCTTTGTTTTACTACTCTCAACAAATGTTGGTGGAACAATTAATACTTTAACATCTATTGATCATTTTGCACATAAAAGAACAACATAAAGCTAACCATAAAGAAAATATTGGTTCTTGCAAATATATCCTGACACAATCTAATTCTATCATTGAGCCCTTTTTATTGTCATTACGAAGCACAACTGAATAGGGAATTGTGTTTGTTTGAATGGGATACTCTATTTATCATCATCTTTTGTAGAGGCGTAGGATGTAAAAAACATGTTTCCCATAATGTTCCCTGTGGCAATTTCAGCGTCGATAACATGTGTTCTCAATTCCTTGCAAATAAGACGTGTTCCGTTGCATAGGCCTTCTGTCAGATTAGTATTCCTCAACAACATCACTGGATAATTCTTCTTTAATCTTAACTTATGATGAGGTAAACCATTTGATTGAATACTAGACAAGAAATCTTCATAGTCAACTTGATGTGTTAGATTAATCGTTTTGTCACTGCTTGTCTAGATCTTGAAGTCTCCAAGGAATCTCTCAATCATTAAATCATTAATATTTTTGGCACAACTTTTTTTGGTGTTAATAATGCTCTTTTCATAACTCTTCTTGGATCAGAATCAAATAGAGATAAGTTCGAAAACACAAATTCTGCAAATGCAAGTAAAGGTGTTTCTTTATTGATGAATAGAATTATCATTTGTGATGGCAAATTGATGTTGTCATTTGGATCAGCATGTTCTGTACCATCTTTGATCTTTAAAAGATAAGTAGTGAATGTTGGATCATCAATTGTTTGCATATCTTGAGTAAGTTTGATTTTCTTCAAAAGTGGTCATATATACGAACATAACAAACTGCCTGCTATTACTAATTCCTTAGATGCTTTTGGTATCAGAGGCAACACTTGACGAAAATCGCCTCCAAAAATAGTTACTTTTACACCAAAAAGTATCTCCTGTAATATCTTGCAACATAGTATCAAAGTCTTCAATCACTTCTTTTTTTGCTATTAGAGCTTTATCTCAAATTATGAGCTTGGCTTCTTGAATTAGTTTTGCAGTGCTACTTTGCTTGCTCAATTGACATCATTTAATAATGTTGTTGTCTAATGGAATCTTAAAGCGTGAATGAGTTGTGCAGCCACTAGGTAACAAAGAAGCTACAACTATAGATGTTGTTGTAGCGATTGATATAAAATCTTTTGAACAAATGGAAGCTAATAAGGTCTTGTAAAGGAATGTCTTTCCTCTACCCCCTAGTCTAGCAAAAAAGAAAGCTATTGTTTCATCATAGATTGCTACTAAAAGATTTTTTTCAAAAATCATTCTCTACTCTAGATTCAACTTTGATTCATTTAAAAGATTATCTTTGCTTACTGGGATGTTCTTTTCACTTTTGATCTCTCTTGTCAATCTTTCTTCATAAGACATTCTTATTGAAAATGAAACAAATCCGAAATCATTGATGGGTTTTCCCATAGATTGCAAATAATGCTCTATATCTTAAAGAACTTTTCTTCGAATTTCTTCCCTGAGGAAATCTTGACTTAACTGCTGCTCAAACTTTTCCATAACTTTTTTGGATTTGTTGGAGTACAATAAATAAGAATTGTTGAGAATAATCGCCTTAATGTAGTTGGCATTTGGAATTTTGCAGATTCTTCAAGGTAAAGTTCAATGTCACTTTCTAGATGTAACAGACCTCTGTTATATGCTACTTCTCTAAATGAGGGCAAAACTTTCCCATTTGCTGTTAGAACGTCTTCAAAAGATGTTGGTGCTCGAACATGAGACAACAATAATCCCAAATAGTATCTTTCGCCTTTTGTTGGTGATACTGTAATTATTCTTCCAATAAACCGACATCTTTGTCTCTTATTCCAAAATTTATCTTTTTCAAACCAAACAAAAGTGCTTGGGGAACTCTTTGTATAGACATTTTAAATTTTGCACTATAGCATTAGTGTTATTCATTGTGAAGAATTATCTGAGCATTGTACTTGTTATGTTGGGAAGAGATTTCTAATATTGGTGTTGTGGTCAAATATGATAGGATTGTTGTTGGGCAAATGGATTTGTAATATTATCACTGCAGGTGTCATTTCACTCAAATTGAAGCCATATAATCTCCACACTACTTTTGGTGGAGAAATCCATCTAGTAGACTGAAATTGCTTTATACTTATTTTGTTAACTTATTTTGTTAAGCCCCTTGTACATATACTTGTAAACATATTTGACCAACTTAATTGTTGAACATATTTCAACATTCATGTGACAATCAAATAGTGATAACAAGTATGGATTGTAAGGTACAACCCAGTGATTGTCCAGCATGTAATTCCTTACTTTCACTTTTTCTTCCATCATTTCTTCTGTGATAATAAGGATAACTATCATCACCATGCATTGTGTATTCTAAATATTATTTTAGATATTGATTCTTATATTTTCCATTTCTCATACATGGACTTTGTTGATTACAGTCACTACAAGGCCCATGCACCATATATTTTACAACCAATGAGTGCAAGTAACCGTACTGTTTTTCATCAAGAGTTTCAGCACAAACTAATCTATTACAAGCTTCAACATTCAATGGTTTTGAATCTTGTTTCATGATCAATAGGAAGTGAGCATGTGGTAAACCTCACTTTTGAAATTCAGTTACACAAACACAAACATCAACTTCACTAAGAACATGTTTTTTCATCAATTGATTATTCGGTACATTAAGTTTTGCTTTGAATACTCTGCATAGTAGATCTAGCTTATTTTGCACCAATTCAATTGGTAGAAGTTTTTCTTGTATTTCTTTCCATATTGGGTTACAAGAAACTATTAAGAATATGTCTGGTTTGCCATATCATTATACTAAAACCATTGCATTGATGTATCTTTTACATATATCTCTTGGTCCAGCAATAAAAGATGCTAGCAGTATAATTTTCCCCCCCATTTGATCCCTTTGTTTCCCCAATAGAAATGAAATCAATTACACCTTGAAACAATTCAGTCCTAATACGTCTTTGTTGATTTTTTTTAAAAATCAAGCCTTTCGGTTTTCACTTTATGTACATGTCAACAACATATTGTTGAAGTAGCCTTCCACTATGAAGAATTATAGATTTATTACTACTCCTTATTTGCAATTTGTAGCAGTAATACTCATTAACATGAAACTCTATTTCTTTTCTTCTTGCCTTTTTTAGATTTTGTAGGAGAAAAAGGTATAAAACTCGATTAGTAAGAGTAAATATTTTTTCATTCTGATTGTAATAATTTAGAGGTAAATATGTGTTCTTTTAATTTATAATGTTCCTAAATATGCAACACTTAAATGAATTATAACTATTCAAAGAGATTAACAGAAGATATTTTATTTTATAGAAAAAGGAGAATTAGTTTTATTTTTTAAATTTTTTTAGAGGAATAGTACTGCACTAACCTCTATCTTCATACTCTAACCAATTAGCTACTAAATTCATTTGTAATGCATTGATGTTATTTGATGCATCACAAAACATTTGTCGTTAGGATTCTTTTGATGGCAGCCTTTCAATATTATAATGCTAACCACTTTCACCATGAGGGAAGAGCAAAGGATATTGTAGAGCATTATAGTAGCTATATGTAAGGGTGGCAATCGTGTCGTATTCGGGTTGGCAGGTCGTGTTAACTTGAGATAATTACACTTGACAGGTCAATCCGAACACGACCCGTTTAATAAACGTGTCATGTCGTGTCGTGTCAACCCGTTTATTCTCGTGTCGTGTTCGTATTATAAGACGGGTTGACACGATTAGACACAAAAATTAAATAGATAATTATTAAATCCGTCAATCCGAATACTTATTAAACCCACCAATCTGTGCACTATTACATAAAAAATTTTACAAAATTAAATCAAATCATATAAAATTAAAAAAACTAATAAAACAACCCATAAAGTCATAAAAAACCAATAAAATAACTAACTATCCCACTCGATCTTAATAAATTCATAAGATTTAATCTTAAAAATTTAAACAAATGTAGTTTTGCAATAAAATTGGATTGTTCAAAAAATTATTTTCTCTAACTAAAAGTCATTGTAATAATATTATTATTATAAACACTAAATAATAATTAATTAAGAATGATTCATTTACTATATATCAAGTAAATAGCCGCATTAACATCATTTATTTTTCTTAAGAGGTCTCATATAATTAAACAAAAAGACACACAAACAATACGATTAATTCATATAATAAAATTTAATTCAATTAATTCATGTAAAAAATTAAATTATCTAATTTTTTATAGTGAAATTTGTAAGGTATTACAAAAAGTATTAAATATAAATATTAAAAAAAATTAAACGGGTTCGTGGGTTGAAACGGGTTAAAACGGGTTGAACCCGTTTACGACCTGTACACATTTAAAGTTAAACGGGTCGACCTGTTTTGACCCGAACTCGCGAAACTCCAACCCTAACCCGCTATAACCGTGTCGTTTTCGTGTCGTATTGGCGTGTCGTATTCAATATTGCCGCCCCTAGCTATATGTATGATAAACTATGTGGCTTCAGTTTGACTACATATATACTTGTGTATGGTAGCTTTTTTCAACAACATCATATTTAGATTCAATCAATATTGTGGCAACTTGTGATGCAGAAGGAGCATTGTACACTCTTTGATCTAAACTAGGATTTTTATTAATACTATGCTGCAATTTTCAAGTTGGGGAAGTTCACAAAGTCTTTTGAAGAATATTGTATAATGATTTCTCTTCAAAACTTCCATTAATAGTCTGATTATTTGAGGATTGAACTATGGTGAAGCTTCAATTCTTTTATTCAATTCCATTTCAATGTCATAGAAATAGAGTTGAATCTCAATTGATCTTTTAGTCTGACTTATCAAATCTTCTAGGAAATAGTAGACTTGTCATTGGATCTTAAAAGTATACACAACCTTTGTATTTTTTTATCAACTCAAAATCATATTTTGCTACTACTGTAATAAAGGTAAAGCTATTGCTATAAGATCGTATCAATCTTTTGAATTCGATGGCCTTTTCCTCAGTATTTATGAGTAAACATGCTATATCATATGGCATTTGATGGGATATTAAAGCAATTTCTCCCTTTGAACAACAAAATTTAGGAGGTTCTTGATGAAAGTATTTTGCTGAGTAAAATTTATAGTGAGGTGCTATTAGAAGGGTTAATGGCTGTTTTGCTTGTTCTTTCGCATAAGCAATAGGAGTTACTTCTTGGTTTGTCACTGTAAAGAATAGACAAAGATATGAATTATGTTATGTAGTCTTTCTTTCTTTCTTTTTTTTTTTTTACAGTAGATACATGTAATATGTTTACCTTCTCTATGTGATTGAGAAATTGGTGCAGTTATGGAATTCAATTGAGCAGTTTGATTGGTTTGAGAATCTATAAGATGATAGAAAAATATTATATTAGTAAAACGATGAATGCATGTAATGACATCTTTACCAAAAAGGCATAAAAGTAGATATATACCTGAAGTTGAATTTGGAAGGAAGTATCTGTATTCCATTTCTACTGTTTCTTGGATAGCATGTTGGACAGAATGGGATTGGTTGTTGTATTGTTCAACTGAATGTAGAAGCCATTCACCTTCAACTATAAGTATTCTGAAATTTGAACTTCTTGCTTGTTTTCTTCGAAGGTAAGCTTGAAGGCAAGATTGTAACAATTTTTTCTTTTGTTCAATTGATTGTGCATGATAAGCTTAACATATTCGGAGCAACATCTGCTATTTTTTCTGTTGTGAGAGCTGATGATAAGCTTCAAATCTTTGTCGCAATACTTCTTTCCTTCTCTCATCTTCATGTTTCTTAATGGGGTTGGATTGATTCTCATTCATGTTATGTTCTCTATTTTGATAACTTATGTGTATATAAATTGGGTTCATTGTGACGGAAAGAAATGTTTAAAAGATAGTAACTATTTGCATTCTTATTCTTGTGACCAAATATTTGTCGTGTAAAGGTTTAAAGTTTTATAGGCATGTAGTTGTTGAAAATTTTCATGGGAACAGAGCTATAAAAGAAGGTAGATTATGATAAATTAGGCAAAAAGATCATGCTATACATAAAATTAGGAAAATCGCATTATAAGATTGTAGTTTCTTATAGAAACATTAGCTATTTGAAAAACTAATGGTAATTAATTAAATAGCATTAATATAAAGGCATCTCACTTCACATTTGTAAGATTATATGATCTATAATCATTTGAGGATCAAAGAATTTAATATTACGTATTTTGTAGTATAGTGCATTAAGACAGAAGCTCTATAGTCCACAAGAAGCAACTTATAACATAACCTGAAAGTGAAAAAATATATTAACGAAAAGATGAAATATTTGGCACTACTGAAGTGAGAGAGGGATCAAAAGAATGTTTTCAATTTCAAGTAGTTCACAAGGATAACAAGCATCTGAGCATATTACAAGAGAAACTGTAGCAGATAAGATAACAACTTGGTAATATGCTTTTGATTTCAAACTATTTAAGTAGAGCATAAATGTAATAAACAAAAATAGGTATGCAGCGAAAATTGCCTATATAGGCAAAAATTCTAAGAGTAGTAGAAGAGGCGCAGGCAAAATCGCATACATACGTCATAAATAGAATTCATATTACTAATTGCATATAGATTGAGATTGAAAATAATGCAAAAAAGCTAAATAAACAAAGAAAAACTATAATAATCATGCAACATATATCTAAATACAATTAAGAAATGTCTGTTAACAAAACAAATATGATAACTGTTAAGAAATGAGTTAATGCTACTATTGTTCATCTCTGCAAGATTGCTAAAGAACATCCATAGAGTTTGTTCTTCAAGGTAAACTTTGATTTTGTTCTTCTAGTAAACAGTCCTATTGGTGCAAAAAATATTCATTTTTAGCTATTCACAAAAAAAAAAAAAAACAAAAGCAACTAACACGAAAAATATGCAAAAGGCAACTAAAAGAAACTTAGTAGGGATGTGAATATTCAATTTTGAACTGATAATAACATATCAAAGAGCAAGAACCATGTAGACTAATGTGTACGTTATGCCAAATTTAGAGATAAAAAAACAAGTGTAACCTATTCTATTTAAGTTTCTTTCTTTAGGACATACACAAATAATAGTCTATCATATCACACAGGACAAATATAATACATGCTTTGGCATTATATAATCTTTGACCAAGATGAAATGAAGTAATCACATGGCTGGTTGGTTAGAATGATTGGACCTGCCTTGTACAACACAACTAAATAAAGGTCATGTATTGTTGATCAAATTGTCACCAAAGTTTTATTTGCTAAGGCTGACTTTGTTTTGCAAACAAATTGTGAGATGTGTGTGTTTCTCCTCCGATGTAGAAGATATTCCAAGCTCCAGATAGGGATGTGAATATAGAGCAGCTAAACGGTGAGCAGCATTCCAAGCCCCAGGTATGTGTTTTCTTGTTTTTTTGGCTTTCAACTGCAAAAACGCCAACTCAAATATGATTAATTTTTTTTCTAATTAAAACCCTTTGATTTATTCAATTTGTTGTGTATTTGAAAGGTGAAAATAGTGCAAAAGTTCATTGAAATTTTGGTATGCTGAATCTAAAAAAACTTTGCTCTTGACAACAATAGTCCCAAAGTGCCATTGCAGCAGTAGCATAGAATCTTTACTAGGAAAATGCAAAGGCCAATTCAGAAGTAGAAATATAACACACACACACACACACACACACACATGTATGTATGTATATTAGGTTAATATTGTAATATGTTTTAGTTAATGGTAGTATGGGATTTTTTACGTCATATAGGGTCAATATTGGGGCCTCTACATGATGACAATGGGTTGGCTGCATTGTGATCAAGGACATAATGGCAGTGTATTATTAATTAATATTAACACTATTATTTGCTTTAGCTTTTGTGCTCCTTGCTTTTCCAACTTCAGTTCAAGCTCCTTAATCTCTATTACCCAACAAGGGCCATTTGGAAATGGATTTATTTTCTTGTAACAACATGGCAAAAATAAGATTTTAAGAATCATATTCCTTCCTTTCATTCATGATATTCTAGCAAAACTCAGCTGTAAGCTTTGGTGAAATCTTTGCAAATGAAAAGATGTGAAATGCAGAGTTTAAGTAAGATATAAGTCTCAGGAGCCACCAATTGAAAGATAATTATTGCCATTTCTCCTTACAAATTTGCAAGATTGAGTAAAAAATTTACCTTTTTTTAAAGAATAATTAAGTGAGCTTCAAATTCATTTCTTCTCTCTTCTAATGTCTTTTCAAGATCCTTGAACTGTAATACCAATATTTGGACAGCAAAAAATATTGTAGAAAAAAATAAATAGGATAAAAAAACAAAACAGATCATGCAAGACAACCAAGATAACATAGCATTGGTAAGTGGGCAGGTCGAACCAGCCACACTGTAGCGGGCTGGTCCGAGCCGGGCCGCCTAGGCTCGTGGCCTGGCGGGCTAGCCCATCTTGAAGAGCATTCAAGTTTATTTATTTATTTTTTATTTTTTGGCCTCTCAATGGTTAAGAATTTTTTTTTTTTTACTTTTGGACCCTCAATGGTTATATTCTCCCTTTAACCCCCCAAGACTATAAATACCCCGCATTCACCCCAAAACTCATAAATACTCTCTAACTCTCTCCAATTCTCTCCAACACTTTTATTTTCATTCATCTTTTTCTCATAATCCTCAAATCTCTTCATTTTCTCTATAAAAAAAATATTAAAATAGAATTTATTTTTTAATATATTTTTTCAATTCTTCAAGCAAAGTCTTTATATATTGAAAAATTATTAGGTGGTGGAATAGTGAATAGTTCAAATCTTGAAGAAGATAAGAAGTAAAACTCCACAAAGTGTTATTATTCTTGGCCATCAACTAGTTAGTGTTTTTTAATCTTACATTCTTATTTTTTAGTTTTATTAATTGCTTATTTATTTTGGTTATTTTTTTAATTTTTAAGTTAATTTACAAGTTATTTATATTTTTTAATTCTTTTATTTCATTATTTGTTAATACTTTATTTCATTTTCTTTGGACTTTTATTTAAATTTTAATTGATTGTTTTTGTTTAGAAATAATAGATCTAAATCAATATCATCACTTTTTTCAAATTAAGTGAAAAAAAAAGAAGAAGAAGAGAGAATAGGCTCGGGCCTAGGGCCATGCTAGGCCCAGGGTTTCTGCCTGGCCCGCATTAGCATGGGATCGACCCACATGGCCCACGGGCCCAGACCGGCTCGAAAACGTGCAGGCCAGCCCACATGACAATGGTATAGAAAGATTAACCAAGACATATACCTATTTGTTTGGAGCAGGTATCAAGATGCAATCTTTGTCTTTTGCCAAAGGTAATTTTTTATCTTCTAGTCTTGTGTAAAAAACAAATTATAAGCACCCATATGACTCGAGCAAGAAAAGGAAAGGGGTAAAGTCTCTCCATGACATTAATATGGTAATATGGTCATACTAGTATGACTTTTTTTACATTATTGTCCATGAAGCTATTAATATGGTAATATGGTAATGATATAGTAATAATAATAATACTAATAGTTATAATAGAATAAATAATTTTAATAATACTTATAGTTATCATAGAATAAATAATTTTCAAGATTCTTCTTAAAAAAATAATGTTATATATTGTTCAATGACTAATTTATTCATAATGATCAAAATAATCTCAACCATTAAAAAATATAGGTGAAAAAGTTCTAAAATCTATACCATTTATTAGGAAAGTTGAAAAGGTTTTTAAAAAATTTACTAAGAAAAATAATATGGATAATTCACCCCATTCTTTACCAATATGATTGAAGCAAAGAAGGGGAAGGGGTAAAGTCTCTCCATGACATTAATATGGTAGTATGGTCATATTAATATGACTTTTTTGCATTATTATCCATGACGTTATTAATATGGTAATATGGTAATGATATGGTAATAATAATACTAATAGTTATAATAAAATAAATAATAAAGTTTCCATAGATCTAGGGTTTTGGAGAAGAGTATGTAAAAGGTTTATCTAATATATGAAATTCGATGCATGCTTCTTCCAAGTTGCATGGTCAGCCAAACATACTATATGGCTTGCTGTTGATTTACAACATGGAGTATATACCACTATATCTTTTTAGTTTAGCGATTATGATAAACCTGCATTTGCTGGTTTGAGTTAAAAAAAATACTGAAATTTGTGAGTAAGGTAATGTATATGAGTTGGAACTGAACCTAGCCACAAAAATAGAAATTTGTCACACTTTTATACTTGTTGACATAATACTAAGCTACTAGAAATGCCCTATAACAAAAGGAGCAACTAAAGCAGTGTGAACAAGTATACTATTTTTTCTCCAAAACAAAGAGGTTTTGTAGTGTTTAGAACTTAAAATGTTATATCAATCATTACTAAGATGTGGCATTGGAGATATGTTGTTGAAGATGATCTCTTATGGAAAAAAGTGACAGTAAGGAAAAAAAAAAAAAAACAATGCTTCCAAAATCAACACACAAAACTCCAAGTGATTAAGAGCTACATCTCCATTAAAGTAAATTACTACAAAAATAGGTATGGAGGGAAACTTACATAACTAAATACAAGAAAAAAAATTCTAAGAACAGTAGAAGAGGCACATATTCAGTTTTCAGGCAAAATCGTTCCATTAAAAGCAAATTATGAGTTTAAACTTAGGAAAGTTTTTATACACACATGGTTTTGGAGAAGAGAAAGCAAAAATTGTTAATCAAATTCATGTTAAGCAAGTATATTTTCTAGTTTAAACAAACTTCATAAATAGGCTTTATACTGCTAATTACATACAAATTAAGATTGAGAATAATGCAAAAATCGTAAATAAACAAAGAAAAACTATAAAACAGACTGCAACAAAAAAATATGCTAATTGAAATTAAAATGTTTAACCAAAGAAAAATCATCTTTAACTTAAAACTTTTACTTTCTTCATCCTATCTTTATTTAGTTGATTTTTTTTTTTTTTTACCCATGGATTTATCAAATACTAAAGAAATAAATGAAGTTCTTAGAACAATGGTTATATGAAAGATAAATAACTTATGCACTAAAAGGAAATGCTTTTACAAAAGAAAGAAATATCCCATGGATATACTTATTTTAGAAGACAATGTTTTCAAAGAAAAAAAATAACAAAGCATTAAGCTATAAGCTGTAACAAAGATCTCTAAGTGTCCCAAAAGAAATAGCTTCTACTCTTCGTTGGAATCCTTAAGATCTGGTTCGTATAATTACCCTATATTATTCCTAGTGAAATTTATCATATTTCCTCAACAAAACCCGAGGTCATAGGCCTCTTCTCAAGTCTCTTGGAACTCTCTCCAACCTCAAAATGCCTTGTTGGGGATTCATAATCTGATTCCCCTAGGTCATCACTATCTGTAGTTAGGTCCAATCTCTTGGACTGGTGGGTTTGGGGCAAATTCTATGATTTTTAGCTCATCTTTACTAACAAAAACTAAGTTTATCACTTGCACAAGTAGGGCTGGAGGTGGTTTTATAATTTGTACTTCACCATCACTGCTCTCATTCATTGGTTGTTCAGGTTCAGGTTCTGAGTCTGAAGAAGGTAGGTCTGTTGGATAGATTGGGATGGGTGAGTGCTAGATCGTGTTCTTACCCACAGTTTGATACATTCTATCCATCCTATGCATATGAATAAGCATGGGTTAGTAAAAGATCACGGTAGTTAAAGAAATAAATCTAAATGATTATAATTGTAACTTAAACCTAGGCTCTCAAACATGGAAAATATGTCAATTAATGTACCTAGCTATGGATTTTATCTTACTAAGTATCATGTGGCATGTCTAAAGTTGAGAATAGAACTGTAGGTACTTTATTATTTATAGTATTATGTAATTTGATTGGATTTTAGGAGAGCTTTAGATAATAATTTCATGAAAAATAGGATTTGTAGACAGTTCAACCCACCTTCCACTAAAAACCCTCAAAAAAAAAAAAAAAAAAAAGACTGCTCTATGCTAGTTACGTTAAGTATAGCTAAGCAAAGTGATTAAGAAAGAAGTTTTCATTGATAAAACTGCAGAGGGTTCTTTAAGGAATATGGAACCTACAAGAGATGAAATTCTTATCAGTGTAGTGACTTAGCCTCAGTAAGAAGTTTCGGTACTTTATTATTTATAGTATTATGTAGTTTTGATTGGATTTTGGGAGACTTTTTTGGTAATAATTTCATGAAAAATAGGATTTGTAGGCAGTTCAACCCACCCCGACCCCCCCCAAAAAAAAAAAAATTGCTGCTCTATGTTAGTTACCTTAAGTACGGCCAGCTAAGCAAAGTGATTAACAAAGAAGTTGTTTTCATTAATAAAACTGTAGAAGGATCTTTAAGGAATATGTAGCATGCAAGACTTGAAATTCTTTTTAGTGCTAATATGCTTTTGATTTCGATTTTAAGTAGAGCACAACCATAATCAAGTTCAAAACTTTTGACATTTTTAAAGCAGTTATAGTAGCAAACAAGGTACTAGAAACCTCCTATGACAAAAGAAGTAACAAAAGTAGTGTGAAATCATACTGCAAGCAAAAAATATAGAAATTTAAATTTAAATGTTTAACCAAAGATAGATGGAAATGAGACAAATTGAAAACAAGCAGCAACCAAATTATATTATTATGGTCAAACAAGAATATTACATATTGAATGATCATCAAATAGTTGTCCATATACGAGATATTTGTTGGAATATATGCCCTCTAAACTAATTTATCTGATATAATTATCGAATTTATTAATAAAAGAATTTATTCTCAAAATTTGTTTGTAAATTTACATTTTATTTGTACACGATTTTATTTGGAAAAAACCCATTGTGATTGTTGGATTATATGCCCTCTTAGACTAGGTTTCTGATGTAAAATCGAATATTTTACTAAAAGACTTGTTTTTTTAGAAATTATTTGTGAATTTACTTTTTGTTTGTGCACGATTTTCGTTTGGAACAGACCCATTGTGTTTAAATAAGTGATCCATGTGAATGGTGGTCTTTCACAGTAAGGTATGGATCACGGGTTATTTAACACATAAACTTTTGTTCTTAACCTATTGATGAGACTGAGAATCTCATCATGTTTAGGTTATTATGTTATGAATTTCAAATGGGGAATTGCTTACTTTTAGCCAGTGGGTAGTCCACTCACTTCATAACATAAGCGTATTTCAAATACGTAGAATATGACCTGTAGTAGTGGTTTCTCAAAGTACTATATGGTAGAAACCTAGACTACTACTGCTACAGCGTGGACTAGTACTCTACGACTTGAGTATGAGTTGGTAGTCTGGCGAAGCTGGGAGCATATACTTTGATTTGCTATAGTTGAGGTTCTATCGTAGGGCCAATATACTTGCATGTTGTGTATGTGTGACTAGTTAGTTAAGACAGACTTATACAAGATAGTTTCCGCACTATATCGCCCATTGTGGTTGTCCGAATGGTCTAAAATGTCCAGGGCCCTGGGAAACATGACTTGGATGTTTGCTTTAGGGTAGCTCCCTTGGAAAGCGGAAACACTCCAGAAAGTCGTGGATCATTGGATTAGAAGCCTAAGGATGGTATATGTCATTTAGAGGGGTGTTAGTACACTTCTTCCTCTTTAAATGTACGGCGATGTGTAGAGGGGTATTTAGTCATTTCACCTGTAGGTCGGAGACTTTACTAATGCAGCATTGTCCTTGGGGTCAATATTTCCTTATGGTGATATTATGAAATATTTAAAATGCAAAATACAGCTATTTATATAGTAGGGGTATTTTGGTCATTTTAGCAGCCAAGGCAATGTGTCTTTTTGGTCCTCGGAATAACCCGTAAGTCCTAACTACTTTTGGGTTGAGGAATTGGTCTCAGTTGAAGAGGATTTTATTTTATTTTATTCAGGAAGTCTAATTTATTATTGGATTGGAATAAAATAAATAAATAAATTAAAATAGGAGTTGAGAGGAATTAATTATCTAGTTTATTTGGTTAATTAATTATTCAGGGCCTAGGTCCAGTATGAATAATTAAGAAATTAACCTGAGCTTAAACTAGGAAAAATAATTAATGTTTAATTATTATTGGGTTATTTATATAGACCCAAGAAATAAATAATTAAAGATTAATAATTTTGGTTCATTTGGGCTCATTAATTATTTATTGGGTTGTTTATATAAGTTCAGGAAATAAATAATTAATGTTTATTATTTTGGGCCTTTTGGGTCCAAAAAAATAATAAATATTTTTCTGGCCCAATAGTTTGGACCTTAGGGTTTTTTCCAGATACGGTTAAGAAGAGTTTAGGGTTAGGCAAAACTTATTCTCAGGATAACATCCGGGTGTTTTGAAATCCCGGGGATATGTTTATCAGATAATGAGAGACTCAGTTTTTTGACTAACTAATAAACAAGTATCTAGGAAAAGAAAACCCTAATCCTCCTAAGCTTATCAGAGCCTCACGTGAGTCTCTCTCTCTCAACGTCTCTCTCCTTCCTCTGGGTTTACTCCTTGTTCTTTGCTAACCAATAGCAAGTGAATCAAGGAGAATTGAGACCGTTCCTCTTCACCATAGTGTTCACCGACTAGAGGTTAGGTTGAGGAATATTCCGAGAGCTGGAAAGCTTAGCGTTGATGCAAACAAGGCGAAGTAGAAGGCTAGCGGGTGTTCAACCGGAAGCTTCTTCAAGTGGACAAAGCGAGACGATTCCAATCGTTCAATCCGCTCCTACTCAACCTAGAAGGGTTAAGGAGCGCAAATGTATGATCTTCACGCTTCTGTGTGGCCTCTAAGGCTTGGTTTTATTTTTCTCTAAATTTTTTTCCCGTGACTGCATATGCTCTCTGTTTTTCGGTTCCCTCAGTGTTTAAGTAAGTGATCCATGTAAATGGTGATATTTTACAGTAAGGTATGGATCACGAGTTACTTAATACATAAATGTTTGTTCTTAGCCGATTGATGAGAATGCGAATTATCATGTATAGATTATTCTGTTATGAATTTCAAATAGAGAATGGTTTACCTTTAGCCAGTGAGTAGTCCACACACTTCATAGCATGAGCGTATTTCGAATACGTAGAACATGACCTGTAATAGTGGTTTCTAAAAGTACTATTTAAAAGAAACCCAAACTATTACTGCTACAATGTGGATTATACTCTACTGCTTGAGTATGAGTTGGTAGTCTGACGAAATTAGAAGCATATACTTTGATATACTGTAGTTGAGGTTCTTTTGTAGAACCAATATATACTTGTATGTTGGGTATATGTGACTTGTTAGTTAAGACAGACTTGTACAAGATAACTTTTACACTATATCGTTCCTTGTGACTGTTCAAATGATCTAATTATCCAGGGCCCTAGGGAATATAACTTGGATGTTTACTTTATGATAGTTCCCTTGGAAAGTGAAAATATTCCAGGAGTCGTGGATTATTGGACTAGAGGTCTAAGGATGGTAGATATTTGTTAGAAAGGTGTTAGTATATTTTTCCCCTCTAATTGCATGGCGATGCATAGATGGATATTTTAGTCATTACATCTGTAGGTAGAAAACTTTGCTAACGCAACATTGTTCTTGGGGTCAATATTTCCTTATAGTGATATTAGGAAATATTTAAAATGTAAAATATAACTATTTATATAGTAAGAGTATTTTGGTCATTTTAGTAGTCAATGTAATGTGTCTTTTGGTCTCCGGAATTACCCTTAAGTCATGAAAGATTTGGGTAAAAGATGGTCTTGATATTTATAAGTTTTATTTTATTTTATTAAGTCTAATTTATTATTAGATTAGAATAAAATAAAAAGTTCGAGAAAGAGTATTTATTTTATCTAGTTTAATTGGTTAATTAATTATTCAAGGCCCATGGTGCAAATTAAATAATTAAAAAATTAATCTGGATATAAACTAGGTAAAAGGTAAAATATTTTATATTAGTCTATTTGGATTTGTTAATTATTTATTGGGCATTTTAATAGGAAAATTCTTAGGTGCACCCGGTGCACGTGCACCGAGTGCTTTGGGAACTTGTACCACCCGCAACAGAAATTGTACACCAAATTCTGTGTACAACATTATCAGCGGGTGGTAAAAGTTCCCAAAGCACTCGGTGCACCTAAGAATTTTCCATTTAATAAAGCTTAGAAATAAATAATTAAAATTTATTATTTATGGGTGTTCTAACCCAAGAATAAATAATTTTATCTGGTCCAATTGTGTTAGTGTTGTACCCTAGAGGCAATCACTTGTACATTATATATGACACATTTTATTTTAATAAAAGACATTATTTATCTTACAGTTTCTTTTGTTTACTTTAAGTAATATAACTGTTCGATAAAGTCCCTAGTACAATACTATGTTAAGAAAATCATGATAGAGATCATGATATGAAATTCCTACTACACTGGATGGTATTAGTACTTAAATGGTCCCTAGTCATAGTATTAATGAGATAGGACATCATTAAGGTGTTAAGACTAGCATGTGTTAGACTTTCTGATTTGATTAGACGGTGGTTCTCATAACCGTGAGTATTGAGATACTCAAAGTTAACACATGGATGCTTGTTAATGGAATAAGTTCATTGGATGACCTAACTTTGAGATAATCACATGGATAACTATTTAATGCCAGTGATATAATCTCAATATAGCAAACGTGCAAGTATCCTTAGACTTGAGATCTCTAAGGTACTTTGTTTGTTGAGTATTGTACTTTGATTTTAATCTCCGGAGCTCGATCGAGGGCTGCCTATGTGATGGATATTGGATACATTGTGAGGTAAACGAAAGTAGTTGAGAGGGTTAATAAAGAATTTACCACTCCTAATAGTAGGGGCGAATATCTCACAGCCACTTGTAGGAATTACTACTCAAGAAGTCCGTGACCAAGACGATTGTGTATTGAAAATAGTTCCAATTGATACACATCTAGAGTAGTGGGTTCCTGGTACAAGTACTATTGTATTCGGGTTAGAATTAATTCTGGAGGGAGTTGGTACTAATTCCGTACTCCAAACCGAATGAGATATTATATGGTGAAAGGAGTTAATTGTACTGAAGTTTGTTATTGAAGGGTTCATGTCAAGCCACTTGACTTCCTGGACTCTTGGGTGGTCATGATGTGTTGCTAGATACTGCTCATGATTTAGGAATATGAGTTTATTAATTGATGAATTAATAAACTAATTCTTATTAGAATTAATAGGATTAATTATAATTAATTATGGATTATTAATCTCAAAGACGTTTGGATTAATTCATATTCTCTACCAATTGACTGAAAAACCTAATAGGTCACACACAATAGAGGATTATATACTCAAGATGTTATTTGATAACATAGTGTGGTTAATTGAGAGAAAGAGAAATTGTTGTGGACAAATTATAATTAGTAATAATTTGTGGTTCAAGTTGTAATTGTGAGAAATTGATATTTCCAATTACGATTAGGGAATTCTAATAGGATTAGAATTCTCAATTTTGGTAGAGGATTCTTCGTGTAACATATAGATGGGATTCACGAAAAACCCTAGAGAGTTGCGTGACACCAAAACTAACACACGAAACCAATCTTCTTCTTCTTCTTCTTCTTCTTCTTCTTCTCTCTCTCTCTCTCTCTCTCTCTCTCTCTCTCTCTCTCTCTCTCTCTCTCTCTCTCTCTCTCTCTCTCTCTCTCTCTCTCTCTCTCTCTCGATTGTTCTTGTGAACAGCCCTAGCCGCCATCTTTTTCTGCTAACAGAAACCAATTTTAGTGCTTGAGTATTCTTCTGTGTGGATTACTGTTAGAGATAATCACACACTGCGATTATAGTGGTTAGACGTCCAATTCTCGTGGAGTTTACACAAGAGGATTGCTGGATCACGCCTCGACTTGAAGAAAAAAATTTTTGTTCTTCGGACGATCACCCAAAGGTAAAAGCTGTTACCATTATTATCATTATGTCTTATTTTCCACACATAGACAGGTCCTGGGAGGGTATCTCGTTTTATTTTCTGCTGCATCGTATAGGATACGAACCTGAAATACCCAACAAATTGCACGCGAATGGATTCTCTCTTGGGTAATGATTCAAATTAATGAAAAATGAATTAAAGTGCTCTTTCCTTTTGGTTTGTACTACGGGAGCTTTTGATTTTAAATTACAGAAAAGCAAAGGAAAGATAGTGTTCTTTCCTTTTGTTATGCACTAGTGGAGCTTTTAATTTTTAAATCAAAGAGCTTTCCTTTTGTTATGCACCAGTGGAGCTTTTGATTTTTAAATCAAAGAGCTTTCCATTTGTTATGCAATAGTGGAACTTTTGATTTTTAAAATCAAAGAGAAGCAAAGGAATTAAATAGCTCTTGGTTGTTCATTTCTACGGAGAGGAAAGATTCACAGAAGAAACAAAAACTCAAATATCACAGAGAAAGCTTAGTTGAAGCTTTCACCAAAGCTTATTAAAACCTAATCTTCAAGCTTTCACCAGCTGTGCTACGGGCACCATTTCGAAAGATTAAAAACTTTGCGTGGATGAGACGCAGTAGACGTTTGCAAGGACGTGATCCACTAGCCTCAAATATCCTTATACAGACATCTACACCAGCGCGAAAGGGCCATTCAACCATAGAGGTAAATTTTTTGTTTTCTTAGCATGCTTTCGTTTTGATGATTTTTTCCATTTTAAACCTTCAATACTCCATGTACATCAATGTTTTTTAGCATCTATATGGATAAAATTATCAACAATTTTAGGAAAAGAAAAGTGCTATAGTAAAAGTAATAATCTGTCAATGTTATAAAGTAAGAACTGGCACCAAAAAGGTAGAATAGTGCTATCTAGGGTTTGTTGGCTAAGGATAAGTTCCATGTCAGCTATAAGGGTAAAGCCATCATCAAAACCCCTTCAACAGGTACATTAGGATTTGGCTTCTGCTTAACTCTAAAAGCCATATAGACAAATTGCAACATCTAAACTATCACACTACAGGTTGTTGCAAATAGCTTAAGGTATTTTTTGAGGTGACCAACAAAAGAAGAGGCAAGTTTTTGATACACTATAGAATATAGCAATAATGGAGGTAATGATTGACTATGCAATCTGGCTCTTATTAGTATAAATTCATGCCAAAAGTAATCGAATGCTATGACAACCATCAAATTTAGAATGTACATTGAGCAATATTTGTGAAATTTGCAAGGGTAGTTTGGAAAATCTGACAAAATTGTATGTTATCAATCTATAATAATAACTATTTTTCCAATTAAACATACAAAATTGGTAGATTGTTACAAATAATGGAGAGTGGAAGAAGAAAAGATAGGAATTTCTGTTGAAATTTAAAATATCTTACCAATGATTGGTACAGGGCCATTTTCATTTCCTATGAATGACTAGTTTCTATAATGCAAATTATGAGCTATGAATTTAACAACTTCTCATTCATGCTAAACAAAAACTCTTATGGAATGCAATTCAACTACATCAATTAGGTGGCTCTTTCCTCTAGATAAATAGAGCTTGTTTTTTCCATAGATAAAGTTGCATTAAATTATTATAGAAATAGGTATAGAGAGAAAATTGCATAACCAAATTATACATGCAAAAATTCTAAGAGTAGTAGAAGAGGAAAACATCCAGTTTTCAGGCAAAATTGCATAAAAAAACCTATTCTGTCCTAGTTGCCATATCATATTGTCATGGAAAAACAAGACACATTAAATGATTAAGATCATCAGATGATTTAGAATGTGATTTGTATTGGGTTTCAACAATGTTATGTTTGAATTGAGTTTGGATGCTATATATAACGCAAGAAAGTTGGTGCAGAATATAATTATTGCAAAATACATATCTTAAAAGAAGGGTTAGATGGCGAATTGTACATTTTTCTAGACAAAAAATGAATGTTAGGGTTTTACTGTTTTGCATTTGTGAAATAATCCTATTCACTACAAAACCATTACCAATTATTTTTACAGGCCACCCTAAATGATAGCACTGCCAACTAAAAACATAGTTTGTCATTGAGTCTGTTCATAAGTTATAGGCCAATAGAAATGCAATATACTTCGGAATAAACCAAGAAGCCCATTATACATGTTGGTTGAACCTAAAAAAAGCTGATATAGTAATAGCTATAGAGGAAGTAACAATTTAGTGAATGGATGGTCCAGAACAGGGCACTATTCCTGCAAAACTATTGTTTACTCACTGTACACTACTTATGATCCTCAAATATATTGAGACTACTAATGGCTACAACAAAATGAGGAAAATGTTCATGTCTTCTATTGATTAGATTTTCTCACATCAATATGAAAAAAAAAAAGGCGTGAATAATTTGGTGCTTGTGCAATAGATTCTACATAGGGAATGTCCATGATTAAATTTCTAGGGTGCTTTTGTTATTAGATCGTCAATTACATGTGTTGGCCTTTTTTTAGTCTTTAGTATCTAGATCAGGAACAAGAAGAATGCTTAAGGCTGATGAACTAAGATACATACCTTGCACTACCCTTCTATACCCCATCTTTATCCTATAGCATAAAAACAAGATGGAGTCCCATAGTGCTATTCTACAAATGCAAGATGGAAGATGTCAAATTCCAGAGAAGAATGCATGTATTTTTAAAACCATTTCTTGAAAATTTTTCTACACTACTATTTTTCTAGAATTGTTTCCACAACGTTTATGATGTTTAAAAAATAGTGTGGATATCTTTGAGATTCAAGGGTTTTATTGCGCCACATCATTAGAATTTTCTTGAACTTTTGGCATTAATGTTACTGCATAACATGATAAAAAATATATAGCTCTTCATAGGGAAATAACTTCCTAGTTTTGTATACTCGGTTTGACCTAAAGAAGCATGAATGGGCTATGTTTTTCTTCAAAATGCATTCATGCATAAATTTTGGGTATATAAAAATCATCAAATTTAAATACATCCTTTAGTCAAGTTTAATTAAAACATTAATCTCAAAATACACATACGAGCAAGTATACTCATCGTAAGCATAGTATAGAGAATTAATGAGTTTCATTGTTTAATCGATCCAATAAAGTAATAAAAATAATAAAAAGAAAAATAAAGAAATATATACAACTCAAGGATGTAGGAATATGCAACTTAAACAATTACCCAAAAATACATGATAATGAATCATCTAGCAATTATCTCAATTAATCATCATCTTGGCATCATGAAGGAATATAAAGTAAAATTCAATCGTTTCCCAAGTTATGAATCTACTTATATAGATTTCACTTCTTTCTCAATCCATAGAATCACTATCTTTTGATTAAATTAGCAGATTTTTCAACCAAACTAACATAACCAAAACATGCATTAAACACAATTTCTCATAAACATGAAATTAGTTAATAACTATTTACTCTAGGCGAAATCAACTAATCTCTGATCACTTTAATCCTTTAATCTTAACTTCGTTTCACAAGTCCATTAAGATTTGACAAATACAAAATCAATGCAATGAACTCTTAACATCATTTCCCAAGTCAATTAAAAGAACTCGCATCAATAACTAATGATAACAAGTAATCAAATACCAAAGATGATAGAAAATTGATCAAATAACTAAATTAATACAAAACCATGAATCCAAAAATAATTTTAAATTACAATAAAAATATTGAATACATCATTGTTTAAGAATAAGAAAATAAAGGTAAAAGAAAGCATTCATAGACAAGTCTCATTATTTTCCTTTGAAGACTCTCTTGAACAACTCTTTTTGAATGGTGAATCTCTCATTCTTTGAGTGATTAAAATTTTTACTCTTAGATTCACTCCTTTCTCTTATGTTTTCCCTTGATTTATAGGCTTCTTTGATACCAAATTCGTTGCTTGAGAAGTCTTGGCCGAGTAGGATTCAGAAAATACCAAAATATTTAGAAAATTACTAAATCGTGCACAGGATTTTCATCTGTCCAAAGCAGACCTGGCGCTAGGTCCAGTCGACCCACCTGGCACCAGGTATGTTATGTTTTTCTTCTTGGAACTGCTCTGTTTTCTCTGCTCAGCCAGAATGGACCTGACACCTGGTACTTTAGCTGGGCCTAATGCCAGGTGCATTCTGGAATTTGTCCACTTTTTGTTTGAAATCAACTTAAATTTGCACAAATTTATAAAAAAGACTTTCTACAAGTAAACTGTCAAATAGAAAGGAATATGCTTAGTTATTACAGAAAAAGTATCTTAATTTAACCTCAAATAACTAGGAAAATAGTGATAAATTTAGCCCCTATTATGCATGTAGTTTATATATGCATAGCTATTGCCTTTTTTTCTAATTAAATAGTCACTAAACATTTCTAATGTTATTGATGGACCTTCAATTTTGTTGAACATTGCTAGTGTAATCAATGGACTTTCACTATGTGGCTTTACACGATGTGAATGGAACTTGAAGAAATTGGTCAAGTAGCCATGTGAAATCTGTCAATACTTAAATATTCTTTTTTACAATGTAGAAAAGACTCATTCAATTATAGGCAGAATCAGTATAGTGTATCTTTATAGTTGAGAAGATGAGCTCTTTATTTTTAGCCTTTTTTTTTTATAGCCTTATATGAGTTTTACACTTAAGAATAGTTTCTTGAAGGGCTGCAAATCTCCGTGAGGATAAGCACTACTTAGCTGATCATCAGGGATTTGTTCCTGTGAAAACTACATAGGCATGATAGAAAAATATGATTAGTTTGATTATCGGTTTGCTTAATTAGTTTGATCATTAGTTTTCTCTCTACATCATAACAACAATTCTAACCATGTTCTTGATTTATGCATTTGAAAGGTAAAAAGGGGCCAATAGTTCATTGAAATTTTGGTATGCTGAAGCTAAAAAACTCTACTCTTGGCAGCAATAGTCCTAAAGTGCCAATATTGTAGCAGAATCTTTACTGGAGAAATGCAAAGGCCAATTCAAAATAGAAATATAACACACACACATTTAGGGTTAATATTATAATATCTTTTAGTTAATAGTAGTATGGGATTGTTTGAGTCATATAAAGTAAATATTGGAGCCCTTACGTGATGACAATAGGTTGGCTACTGTTGTGATCAAGGACACAATAGCAATGTCTTTGTCATTAATATTAACATCATTATTTGCTTTAGCTTTTGTACCTCCTAGCTTTTCCAACTTCAGTTCAAGTTCCTTAATCTACATTACCCAACAAGATCCTCTAAAGGGCATTTGGAAATGGATTTATTTGTATATAACAAAATCTAAAAAAATAATATTTTAAGAACCATTTCCTTTTTTTTATTCATGATATTCTGGCAAAACTCAGCTGTAAGCTTTGGTCATATCTTTGCAAATGAAAATATGTGAAATGCAAAGTTTAAATAAACGTAAATGGGCTATGTTTTTCTTCAGAATGCATGTAGTTTATATATGCATAGCTATTGCCCTTTGTTCTCATTATATAGTCACTAAACATTTCTAATGCTATTGATGGACCTTCATTTTTGTTGAACACTACTAATGCAATTGATGGACCTTCACTCTATGGCTATAAATAATGTGAAATGAAACTTGAAGAAATTGGTAGCTATGTGAAATCTATCAATACATGAATACTCTCTTTTACAATGCGGAAAAGACTCTTTTTCTTACAAGCAAAATCAATATAGCATGTCTTTATAGTTGAGAAGATGAGTTCTTTAGTTTTAGCCTTTTTCTTGAGCCTTATATGAGTTCTGCACTTAAAAGTAGTTTCCTGATGGGCTGCACATCTCCGTGAGGACAAGCACTACTTAGCTGATCATCCGAGATTACCTCCTGTGACTACTACATAGGTGTGATAGAAAAATATGATCAGTTTGATCATCAATTTGCTTAATCAGTTTGATCATTAGTTTTCTCTCTATATCATCACAACAATTCTAACCATATTCTTGATTTGTGCATTTGAAAGGTGAAAAGGTTGCAAAAGTTCATTAAAATTTTGGTATGCTGAAGCTAAAAAACTCTGCTCTTGGCAACAATAGTCCCAAAGTGCCATTGCAGCAACATCATAGAATTTTTATTGGGGAAATGTAAAGGCCAATTCAGAAATAGGAATATAACAAACAAACACACACACACACACACACACACACACACAGAGGATTAATACTATAATATCTTTTATTTAATGGTAATATGGGATTGTTTGAGTCATATAGGGTTAATGTTGGTTGCTATTGTGATCAAGGACCAATATCTTTGTTATTAATAATGACGCTATTATTTGCTTTAGCTTTTGTGCCTCCTAGCTTTTCCAACTTCAGTTCAAGCTCCTTAATCTGTATTACCCAACAAGATCCTCTAAAGGCTATTTGGAAATGGATTTATTTGCATGTAGCAAAATGCAAAAATTAAAATTTTAAGAATCATTTCCCTTCCTTTTCATTCATGATATTCTGGCAAAATTTAGTTGTAAGCTTTGGTCAAATCTTTGCAAATGAAAATACGTGAAATGCAGAGTTTATGTAAGATATAGGTCTCAGGAGCCACCAATTAAAGGATAATTATTGGCATTTCAACTTACACATTTGAAAAGGTGAGTAAAAAAATTGAGTGAGCTTCAAATTCCTCTGTTCTCTCTATCAATGTCTTTTCAAGATCCTTGACCTATAATACCAACATTTGAACAGCAACAGACATTGTAGAATAAAATAAATAGGATAAAAAATAAAACAGATCATGAAAGAAAACCAAGATAATAAAGACACATAGAGATCATACAATTGCACAGAAACATCAATCAAGACACATACCTGTTTGTTTGGAGCAGGTATCTATATGTAATCTCCATGCAATCTATGTCTTTTTTCAAAGGTAATTTTTTTCTCTTATAGTGTTGTGTAAAAAAAAAAAAATTATGACTGGAGTTAGAAAGAGAAAAGAGTGAAGTCTCTCCATAACATTAATATGGTAATATGGTTATATTAATGACTTTTTTTTTTTTTGGCATTATTGTCCATGACGTTATGGAAGATTTCTAAAATCTACACAATTAATTAGAGAAGTTGAAAAGATTTAAAAAATTACTTAGAAAAATAATATAGACAATTCACTCTCCTATTCAAATTTGTATATGTGTGTGAATGCATCAAGATAAAATTAAGATTGACGATGACCTCCTGAAAAATAGTGGGAGATCACTTGAGACCTTAGTTTCTGTTAGGGTGCAACTGGGTGTCTCTGTCAAGAAGCATTATGGTGTTGGCTACCAAACATGGAAAAACTTGATTTAGATTAAGAGAACTTCGACGTAAAATGTAGTATTTTAGTGGGGAAATTATTGTAAATTATGTATACTCAAAATAGTGTGTGATTACTTTTATTTTATGTAGCTTATCACTTATGTTGTATGTACTTGCCTAATTATTAATATGACTTTTTTTTTTTACATTATTGTCCATGACGTTATTAATATGGTAATATGGTAATAATAATACAAGTAGTTATAATAGAATAAATAATTTTAATAATACTAATAGTTATAATAGAATAAATAATTTTCATAATTCTTTTTAAAAAATAATGTTATATAATGTTCAATGACTAATTTATCCATCATAACCAAACTAATATCAACCATTGAAAAGTGTAGGTGGAAGAATTCTAAAATTTACACAATTCATTAGGGAAGTTGAATAGTAAAAAAAATTACTAAAAAGCAATATGGACAATTCACTCTATTCTTCACCTTTAGAATATACATTTAGATAAGAGGAGTCACACTATTAATGAATAATGCGCAATCGATGAAGTATCAATATATCTATATTGTGTAAGCGTATTACTACTGTAATAGCAAAGATTAAAATTTATAATTAATTCATATTAGAATCCCAAATTATTAGTTGCAAGGTTTTGGCTTAAACGATGAACAAATATAAGGATAATCTTGTTTTACAATGGAAGGATAATTAACTATTAATAATAAGGCAATTATTGTGAATTTGATTCAAAATAGAATTAGAAAATATAAAATTGGAAACTAAAGAAACTATATGAGAAGAAAATTGAGAAATTGATTATGTTCATTTACATAAGGCCCTTATTTATAGAGGTCATTTAAAAGGATAAGAAATAAATCTAATAAATACAATCTTATCTTATCCATTAATAACCTTAGAAAAACAAATAGTCTCATCTATATTCAAAATAAATGGATAGTTTCGAAAAAATAAACAGCCACTTATTTTTTTATAATACTCTCCCATGAATGTTCATTTTCAAACTCTCGGAAATGCTTCGTTGAAAACTTTCTTAGGAAAAATTCTGTGAGACAAGAACCTATTGAAGGGAAAAAGAGTATGTTTTCCCTTCTAAAAGGCATATTGCCTCATTAAAAAAAAAAAAAAAAAACTTGTCCAAGAAAATCTAAGTAGGAAAAAAGAGTACAGTATACATACTCTCCCTCTTGATAACATCTTTAAGATGTTTTCATATCTTTCAACCGATGTATTCTAATTTTATGTACTAATTTTTCAAATGAAGTTATTGGTAATGTCTATTAAATAAATCTGCTAGATTATCACATGATCGAATCTGTTGCACATCTATTTCACCTCTCTTCTAGAGTTCATAAGTAAAGAAAAATTTTGATAAAGCATATTTCGTCTTATTTTCTTTAATTTATTCACATCTTAATTGAGCTATACAAGCTACATTATCTTCATAAAGAAGTGTTGAAATTTCCCTTTAAGAAGATAAACTATATTTCACCTCTCTTCTAGAGTTCATAAGTAAAGAAAAATTTGATAAAGCATATTTCGTCTTATTTTCTTTAATTTATTCACATCTTAATTGAGCTATACAAGCTACATTATCTTCATAAATAGGTGTTGAAATTTCCCTTTAAGAAGATAAACTATAATTTTCTTGAATATAATAGATCATGGATCTCAACTACACATATTCTCCTTGCCTTATGAATAGCCATAATTTCAGCATAATTGGAAGAAATAACTGTTATAGATTTTTTTGTACAACACCATAATATAGCAGTACAATTACATGCAAATAAATAGCCATTTTGAGAATGTGCTTTATGTCTATTAGAAAGATAACCAGCATCTGTATAATCAATCAACATTGAGCTAGTTTTATTTTAATAAAGAAATTCGAAATCTATTATCTCTTGGAGATATCTTAGGATATGTTTAATACCATTCCAATGTCATTATGTTGGAAAAGAACTAAATCTTACTAAAAAATTTACAGAAAATGTTATACTAGGTCGAGTATTATTAGCAACGTATATCAGTGCAGCAATTGCAATGAGATATAGTATTTCATGACCAATAAATTCTTCATCATCTTTTTGGGGTTAAAAAGGGTTTTCATTTATATCTAATGACCTGACAACCATTGGAATACTCAATGGATGTACTTTATTCATGTAAAACCTCTTCAAAACTTTAGTTATATATATTGATTGATGAATAAAAATACCATCTTCCAAATGTTTTATTTGTAGATCAAGATAAAATTTAGTTCTTCCAAAATCTTTAATTTTAAATTTTTGTTTCAGGCTATCTCTTATCTCTTAGAGCTCTTCTAGAGTTCCAATAAAGTTGATATCATCAACATATATAGCAAGTATAACAAAACCATATCTAAATTTCTTAATAAATACACATGGACATATCAGATCATTTTTATATCCTTATCTTAATAAATATTCACTAAGACGACTATATCGCATACGTCCAGACTGCTTTAAGCCATACAATAACTTTTATAATTCAATGAAATAATTTCCTTGAGGACCAGAATTATATGCTTCAGGTATACTGAATCATTCTAGAATTTTTATATAAATATCATTATCAAAGTTTTCATATAAATAAACAGTCACAATATTCATTAGACGTATGTCAATCTTTTCACATACTACTAGATCTACAAGGTATTAGAGTGTAATTTTATCTATCACGGGTGAATGTCTCATCGTAATTAATACCCAATTTTTGCAAAAAGTCTTGTGCCACAAGTCATGCTTTATATCTTATGACTTCATTATTTTTATTCCACTTTCGCGCATATTCCCATTTATAACCAATTGATTTTACACATTTTGGTATTAGGACTGCAGGTCCAAAAATCTCACTTTTGCAAGTGAGTTTAACTCCGATTGAATCATATCTTTTTATTTTGACCAATCATTTCTATGACGACATTCTTCAATTGATGTTGGTTCAAGATCCTTAATATTTTTTAACATATCAAGTGCTATATTATATGTAAAAATATCATCAACAGTTATTTCCATCCGATTCCAATTTCTACCAGAAGTCATATAATTGATGGACATCTCATTATTTTGCTTACTATTTTTAGATATTTGGATCTTTTTATTAGTTGTCACTTGGTCCTTATTTTTTTAATTTTTTAACTTGATCATTCTAATCATTTAATCATTTTTTCTTTCGAGGATTTTTATCTTTTGAACCAAGAGATCGTTTACACTTCTGGCATATTTTTTATTTAGCAGCTATAGGAATTTCATTTTCCCCTACTGGAACCTCTATCTGAATATGAGCATCTATAGTTGGAATATGCAATTTAGTTACCCTTATAGAGTCAACAAAAGAATTTGGTAGTTGATTTGTAAGTCTTTACAAATAAATTATCTTTTGAATTTCTAGTTCACTCGCGCTTGTACGTGGATCTAAATAATTCAATAATATTGTCCAGACAAGCTCTTTTTTAGGTAGTTTATGTTCTTCCTCTACTTTAGAAAATAGAGTTTCATCAAAATAACAATCAACAAAATCTTACTATGAATATATCACTTGCCAATTGTTCAACATATCTAATTATAGACGGTGAGGACCCATTTTGATATGTTGATTTGGCATTATTAGTATATATACATCACACCTAAAAATTATTAAATGAGCAATATTTGGCTCTGAACAAAAAATCAACTACAAATAAGAGAATTTGTAATAACTTATTGGCCTTATATGCATAAGTGTTGCAACATGCAAAATAGCATATCCCCAAGTAAATGTAGGGAGATTTTTTTTTTTATTAATAATGGTCTAACAATTAATTGTAATATTTTAATGAATGATTCAGTTAGACCATTTTGGATATGAACACGAATTACTGGATGTTCAATAATAATGCTAATCAACATATAATAAGTATAAAAGGTTTGGGAGGAATATTCTCTAATATTATCTAGACGGATTATTTGTTAGTATTATGCTCTAGAGGTAATCACATGTATTTTATATATTACATATTTATTCAATAATATATAAGGTATTCCTTATCTTTCAATTTAGTTTATTTATGCTATCATGTGTATGTAACAGTTAGATAAAGTCCTACGTACAATATTATATTAAGAAAATCACGATAGAGATTGTGATATGAGGTTCTTACTACAATGAATAGTATTTGTACTTAAATTATCCATAATCATAGTATTAATGAGATAAGATATCATTAATGCGCTAAGACTAATGAGATAAGATATCATTAATGCTTTACGACTAGCACATGTTATACTTCTTAATTTGATCAGGCGGTATTTCTCACATCCGTGAGTATTGTGATACTCAAAGTTAACACGTGGATGCTTGTTGTTTGAACAAGTGCATTGGATGACCTAATTATAAGATAATCACATGGATACCTATTTAGTGCCAGTAATAGAATCTCATTATAGCAAATGTGCAAGTATATTTAAACTTAAGATCTTTAAGGTACTTTGTTTGCTAAGCGTTATACTTTGATTCCAATCTCTGGAGTCCCAACAAGACCGTATGTGGAATAGATATTGGGTACAACGTGAAGTAAACAAAAGTAGTTGAAATGATCAATAAATAATTCACTATTTCTAATAGTAGGAGCGAATATCTCAAGGCCACTTGTAAGAATCATTACTCATGAAGTCCTTGGCTAAGGCGATTATATGTTGGAAATAGTTCCAATAGATACACATGATGAGTAATGAATTTCGGAAACAAGTACTAAAATATTCAAGCTGGAATTAATTAATATTCTGAAGGGAGTTGACATTAATTTCATACTCTAAATTGAATGAGATAATGTATAGTGAAAGGAGTTTATTGTACTAATATTTTCTATTAAAAGGTTCATGTCAAGCCACTTGACTTTTTGGACTTTCAGGTGGTCATGATGTACTGCTAAGTGCCACTCATAATCTGCTAAATGTGAATTTATTAATTAAAAAATTAATAAATTAATAAATCAATAGTAGTTAGAGTTAATAAGATTAATTCTAGTTATTAAGGATTATTAATCCTAAAGATATTTTGGATTAATCCATATTTCACTACCAATAGACCAGGAAACCTAATGGGTCACAAACAACAAAAGAATTAGTATTTAAAACATTATATGATAATATAATTGGATTGTTTGTGAGAAAAAATAACTATTATGAGCTAATTATAAAGTGTTATAATTAGTTGGGTAAAAAATATAATTATTTGAAAGTTATATGGTTGAATTATAATCTCGTTATAATTCAAGGATCTAATTACAAATTATGAAAGACTAAGGCCTATAACTGAATAGGAGAAAAAGGCTATGTTGATTTGTTTCCTAATATGATTAGGAAAATAGATGAAAACCTTAAGATACACAAATAGATATGTGTGTGTTGTTTTTCAGGGGCCATGGGATTAAGAGAGAAAAACCAGAGTTCTCCTTAGTTATTCTTCTTCTTCAAAACAAACCCTAGTTGCCTAACAATCTGCTAGCACAGACAGGGGCGAACCTACGTGTTGCTTGGGAGGGGGGGGAGGGGGAGGCAAGAATTTTGTAAAATAATATACATATATATAGCCCAACCCACATGGCCCCAATTTAATATATATCTATATACACACTAACACACACCACCTGGTCCTTTCCTTTCTTTCACAAATCCCCACTTTTCCTTTTCACTCCAATTTCCAAACCCCACCCACATTTCCAAACAAAATTCCAATGGTCTACACCCGGGATCTCGATCCCCACTGCTGCACCTAGGTCTCGCCGTCTCTGTCCCACTGCTATAACACCCCACCCAAAAGACAAGAGCTTTTCCAAACAAAAACTTAGGTCTCGCTGTCTCGGTCCCCACTACTGCACTGCAATCTGCACATAAAGCTCTTCATCATCATAAAGTTCTATTTTGTCTTTTGTTAAAGGTAAATTATGGTTTGAGAAATAGGAATGTACATCTCAAAATATTATTTTGCTTTCTAGTTCTATATTAATTTAGACATTCATTTCTCTACCTTTTTCTTTTTTTGGTCTTAACATTAATGAATTTACTAAGATTCAGATTTCAGAAGCAAAACTTAGGTGGGGTGATATAAAATATGTTTATCATGAATGATGATTTTTTGAGAAAAATGGAGGATTTAGAATTTTTATTATCTTAACAACTGTCTATGATTATATGGAGAAGCAAAAGACAAATGAAAAAAGGAATTATGTCATCTCTAGAGCACCAGACATTCTATGGGTGTGGGCTCTCATATTATTTTATTCATTGAATCAGTGACTATGATCCTTGAAGTTCCAACTTACCTACTTTTCTAATGTTATTAATCAATGGGTAATCTCAAAAGTTTAAGAACACAAAAGGTCCAGAAGAGAATTTATTCAATTTAAAATTTTAATTTATATTTTTAAAAATATTTAATTTATATTTAGATAATTTTGTGACTTTTATACGAATATATGTGTAGAGGGTAAAATTGATATTGACGTGAGATTTGGATTGTGCTGTTACGAGATTTACTTTGATATATTTAAATAAATAAATATATTCCAGGTATGTATTTCAATGAGCCTAGGTGGTGGCTCCCATTAGACCTGGGTGGTAGTCTATATATGTGTACATACTTTTTTTTTTTTGGTATTATTATCAATTTTTTGCATCTATGAATGTGTGTTTGTTTATTTTTTTTTACATTAATATTTAGATTTATATAGACATTTTAACTAATTATATCTAAATTATGCATTAAAAGATTGTATTTTTTTTCCCTTTTTAAATCATGGATGAAAAGATCACGTACGATTGATGCATTCTTCAAAAGGAAAAATGTTGAAACTTTAAAATCTAGTGAAGAGTCACATTCCATTGATCTTGATCCTTCAAATTTTGAAAGTCCTCTTTCAAAAACTCCACGAGTAGTTCAAGTAGGATTTGATATCAATTCTTTGGAACGTGATCCAGGGTTGCAATTGAAAATATGTGAATATTCTGTTGATAGTCGTGATGAAGTTCGTAGAGCTTATATTATGACAGGCCCATATCAGTGTTTGCAATCTAATTATCCAAAATCATGAGGAAAACATTCTCGTAGCTTTCAAGCATCATAGTTTAAGTCATTTCCTTCATGGTTAGAATATTCTCCAAGTGAAGATGTTGCATTTTGTCTTCCTTGTTATCTATTCTATAAAAAAGATGGATGTTTTGGATCAGATTCATTCATTGTTAATGGTTTTTGTCCGTGGAAGAAGGTGAATGATGGTGAATATTGTGCACTTTTGGCACACGTAGGGAAAAGTCTAAATTCTCATCATAGAAAGGCTGAGAAAGCATGTGATGATCTCATAAATCAAGATGGGCATATTGAAATTTTTTTTATGAAATTTACTTCCAAGCAAAAGGAAGAAAATCAACTTCGTTTCAAAGCTTCTATTGATGTTATTAAATGGCTTACATTTCAATGATATGCTTTTAGAGGTCATGATAAGACGAAATCATCAAAAAATAGAGGGAACTTTCTTGAATTGTTGAGTTTCATATCATCTTATAATAACAAAGTTGCATAAATTTTGAGTAATGCTCCTCAAAATGCCTTGTACACATCACATAGAATGTAGAAGGAAATTTTACAAGTCATGGGACTAAAAGTGAAGAATGCTATTCGTGAAGAAATTAGTGATGCAAAATTTTGTATAATTGTTGATGAAGCTCGAGATGAATCTAAAAAGGAGCAAATGGCTATTGTTTTAAGATTTGTTGACAAAAATGGCTGTGTACAGTTAGCTTTAGTTGCCGCATCAAAAGAAGTTATTCCTATTCATCACTTTTTTGGCAAATTGAACAGTATAATTAACATTGTTGGTGCTTCATGTAAACATAATGATCAACTAAAAACTACTCATACTTCAAATATTATCTATTTTACTTGCTAATAATGAGCTTGAGAATGGAAAAGGACTTAATCAAGTTGGCAGTTTACAGAGGGCAGGAGATATACATTGGAGTTTTCATTTGAAATCTATTGTTAGTTTGATGAATATGTTTAGTGCAACTTGTGAAGTTTTACTTAATATCATTGAGGATGGGATTATACTAGCTCAGCGTGGAGATGCAGATGCAACTTATGAGGCATTAACTTCATTTGAATTTATTTTTATAATGCATCTTATGTGAACAATATTAGAGATCTCTAATTTTCTTTGCCAAGCTTTGTAGTCTCAATCTCAAGATATTTTAAATGCAATGCATCTTGTTTCGTCCACTAAGTTTCTCATTCAAAAATTAAGAGATGAAGGATGGGATGAATTAATCTTGAAGACAAAATCCTTTTGTGAGATAGTTAATATTCCTATTTCAAATTTAGATACATCTTATATTGCATGAAGAGGAAGAGCCCGTCATCAACAAGAAGCAATTACAGTTGAGCATCACTACAGAATTGATATTTTCAATGCTGTTATCGACACTCAATTGCAAGAGTTGAATAGCAAATTCAATGATCATACCGTAGAATTGCTAATTTGTTGTTCAGCTTTAGATCCAAGGGAGATGCGTGAATCATTTAAAATTGATGATATTTGCAAGTTAGTTGAAAAGTTCTATTTTAGAGACTTCAATGAATGTGAGATGATACAATTAAGATTGCAATTTGAGCATTTCATCATGTGATACAAATTTCTTATTTCGAAAAGTTGTCTACTATATCTGAATTATGTCAATGGATGGTCAAGTCAAGGAAGTTTGAAATTTATCCACTTGTGTATCGTGTGGTAACCCTTATTCTTACTCTTCCAGTTTCTATAGTTACCACAGAGCGATCTTTTTCAGCTATGAATAGAGTAAAGACCAAGCTTTGAAGCAAAATGGAAGATGATTTTCTATCAGATTGTTTGATAGTATATATTGAAAAGGAAATTACAGAAAAATTTAGTATAGATTCACTTATAGATGATTTTCGTGATTTGAAAGAGAGACGATATGTATTTTGATATGTTATATTTTCTATAGTATACTTTTGAACTATTTTGGTAGGTTTAATATTACTATTTTTATAAATTATTGAACATATAAAATTTAGTTTAATTTGTTATTGGCCTCCCCAATAATGCAATACTGCATCCGCCCCTGAGCATAGATTAGAGCGTGTTTGATTGAATACTAATCCTTATGTGGATTATCATTAGAGGTGTTCGCATTTTTGAACATAATGGTTCGATCAAAACGGTGCTTTGTGTGCGTGGGTATTCGGGAACGAAAAGGATTTATCGGAAGTTTTGAAGTTTGCTGCGGAAATTTTGAAAGCTACTAAACTAAGGTAATGTTTGTTTCCCTCTGTTGTTCCGTTATAGCATATATAAGTGATCCTGTCTTATTGGATTTGTGTGATTTATTTTCTGCTGTGCATTCTGATTGCATGACCGAAACCAACAAGCTTTTAATAGGATAATTTGAAAATTGCATTCGAAGCAAATTGCCAGGTTGCGATCGATGCATTAATTAAAAGTACAAAATGTTGAATTACCCACATAGTGATGAATTGGTCCATATATATCACCATGAATCATTTCTAGAAATATTAAAGACTCAAACTCCATTTTTGTTGGAGATGGTTTAATAACCAATTTCCCTTGCGAATATGTTGTATATGAAAATTTATCTGATGTCAAAATCTTTTGACTTTTCAAAGGATGACTATGCATATTTTCAATTATCCTTCTCATCATAATAGCTCCTGGATGACCCAACGGTCATGTCAAATGATAAATGTAGCAGGATTAGTAAATTTCTGATTTACGAAATAATGCACTTCAATTGCATGAATTTTTGTGCAATATAGACTAGATGAAAGCGATGATAGCTTTTCTATTAAAAAATTTTTTACCCGAAATTATTTGAGTAATACAAAGATACTCAAACCTATTTTCTTCTATTGTTGCAATGTGATATCTATTTTGGCGAATATCTTTAAAACTTCATAAATTTATTTGAGATTTTGAAGAAAATAATGCTTTATAAATAACAATATTTGTTCCTTCGAGTAATAATATATTAGCTCTTCCGATACCTTCAATCAATTTTATACTACCACTTATAGTATTAACATTTGTTTATCTCATCTTCAGGTAAGAGAATTTTTTTTTTTTTTTTTTTTATCTTTCAATATAGTGTATGTTGTACCACTATCAATTAGGCATATATCTTCAATGCTACTTTTATATTCGGT
This sequence comes from Voacanga thouarsii, assembly GCA_026120185.1. Lineage (NCBI taxonomy): Eukaryota > Viridiplantae > Streptophyta > Magnoliopsida > Gentianales > Apocynaceae > Voacanga > Voacanga thouarsii. The sequence continues at coordinate 1,564,092 of JANUWF010001483.1, forward strand.
AAATAGAATAATAGCGATCTGGGCATAACACAATATTTATAAATTTAAATATTTAAATAATAAAATAAAAAATTTAAATGCTAATTACTATTACAGCATCGAAAATATAAAATATAAAATAACCATATTAAAAGTAAACTTTTAATTCTTTTGAACACTTCCATCACCAATCAAATGATCAATTCTTCTTTATGGATGCTCACAAAAAAGTCAGTCACATTCAAATGAGTTACATAAACATTAACATCTTCAAGATTAGTATCATCATCATTATTATCACAAAGAGAATGTTGTCAAGTAAAATTGGTTTTTGCAATTTTACCTTTCTTTTCAATAGAAGCCTGATAAAGATCAATAAGGTATTTTGCCGTACGATAGTTATGAGACCAATAATCTTTCATGCCATAGTGATAACATTTATCTTCATAATTTGTAGGAACCACATCATTTCCTTTTCCTTTATTGTTATTTTTTGGCCACTTCTTGTGGTTATCATAATTTCTCATAACTTTATTTTGATTTTTGTTATCATAATGAATATTTCTATTATAATCGCATGCACGTCCATGACCACGGCCATAACCATGATCTTGACTTCTTTGGGAGCCAAAATTATGAGGTCTAACAATATTCACTTTTGGGAATGGAGTAGAACTTATTGGTCGGGCTTTATGATTTTTCATTAATAATTTATTATTTTGCTCAACTACAAAAAGGCAATATATCAATTCTGCATATTTCTTGAATCCCTTTTCTTGATATTGCTACTGTAGGAGTACATTCAATGTATGAAAAGTAGAGAAAAATTTCTCCAACATATCTTCATCAATAATATTTTCTCCACATAATTTTAATTGTAAGCTACAAAATAAGTGAATTTTTCAAGGCAAGATATTCCACTTTTAAATTTTCATAAAGATGATGGTTGAGAAAAAGCATAACTTTAGTATCATTTTGTGATGATGGATTTCCTTATATAATGGTACCTGTTAGACCTATTACAACTAAATGCATTTCAGCATCTAGTGTCTAGGATAAATAATTTTTTCTGGTGATATCTAGAGCTGCAAACTCTAGTCTAGTGAGATCCATCATATTAATACAAAATCAAGTAGAAAGAGTACCTTTCTTCTTTTGTTTAGAAAAATTCAAAAATTAGACTAATTAACTGTACAGATCGAGAGAGTAACTTCGATGGTGTGGGCTTGATTATCAACTTTAGTAGTGTCGTCTGATCATAACCTTCAATAAAATAACTTTGGTAAAGTCTCGTGCTGATAACGTATTGTGAATTTGATTCAAAAGAAACTATACGAGAAGAGAATTGAAAGAATCACTTAAATTCAATTGATTGATTATGCTCGTTTACATAAAACTCCTATTTATAGAGGTTTAGATATATCATCTAAAAGGATAAGAAATGAATCTAATAAATACAATCTTATTTTATCCATTTACAACTTTAGAAAAATGAACAATCTTATCTATCTTCAAGATAAATAGATAATTTTGAGAAAATGAACAGTTACTTATTATTTTCATAACAACTTGACATTTTTAAGTCTTTATCATTTCCAAGAACAAAAACATGAACAAGAACAAGAATGAAAAATAAATAAATGAAGTCATTTTCAAGCCTTTGTCAAAGGGATCATCATTTGACCTTTCCACCTTTTGTAATCCAAAGAAACTATTAAGGAGAAAATTAGTATAACTAATTATCCAAGGTTGTACAACTAATAGCAGAACAAATGAATATAACAAATTAGAAAGGAATTGAAAATCAAATAACTAAACAGTCTTTCTTAATGGATTTTCACTTTACACTTTTTCCAAGTTCCACAAGCTTAACATTCCTTCATGCTACAATCATTACCAAATTGGAAAGATAATAATAATAATAATAATAATAATAATAATAATAATAATAATAATAATAATAATAATAATAATAATAATAATAATAATAATAATAATAATAATAATAATACATCATCATCATCATCATCATCATCATCGTCACCTAACTAGCAGATGTGATGTCAACCAAAAAATATCTACTGGTCGACCTTACATCCAAGGAAATAGCTGTACCTTTGTATGCGTACGATGTGAGCTATTGTTTTTAAAAACAAACCAGCCGAACATAAAGGTAAAAATGGTTGACCTTACAATTATTATACAAAGAAAAATTAAAGATGCATTTAGACAGTAATTATTTAAAAATAAATTTATTTAGGGTGTAAGTAGATAAGAGTTAATTTGAGATGAATTTAGTTAAAATTTATTAAATATGTGGGATTAGGTGGGGTTCAAAAAAGAAAATATAATGTGTTGTGAGTAGATGATAGTTTTTGAAAAATAAAAAATATATAAAATAATAATATATTTGTTAAATTAAAGTGAAATTTTAGTTTGGAATGAGATTGAAAAATCTCAATCTAAATACACCCTAAATGCCCTGAGAAGCCCCCAACACTTCGATAGTCGGGCCCATATCCACCAAATAATACCCATTTTGTTACAAGAAAGAAAATTTGTGCTTTTTCTTGTGTTTAAATCCAATTATCTCATCCAAAATTTTCCATCTTAATTTTTTTCTTCCCTTACGGTTATTTATGACTTTTTTTTTATCATCACCATTTAGAAAAGCAAAATGGAAATTTGTTGCTTTATAGTGAAAATCATTTTTATTTATCCATATTTTCTTAAATTTAAACAATATTTTTATTTTTTGACAAAACAATACAAATAATGCCTCTATTCCAATCTTAATAATTTTTTTCTTTTTTTTCAAGAATAATTCAATCCACAATGCCAAAATAGGTTCAATTAAAATAATTTTACTACATAAAAAATTATTGAGTTTTTGTGCCTATCCTTCCTAAAAGGTCCTTCAATCCTCCCCCCCCCCACCATCTTCCAAAAAAAAAAAAAGAAAAAGAAAAAAAATATGGACTAAATAATAGAATTATTTATTTATTTCTTTTGTAGTTTCAATTCCTATTACGGCCTTCATCACTTGTTGAATTTATGAGCTAAACAATAGAATTAGAGTAAATACTACTAGTTTCTCTTTGACGATCGATACTCATTAAACACCTTATACTACAGTCACGACAAGTGCATTTGCCATATTATATTAGGTCTATACATTTTGGTGATTTGATATTTTAATTTTAAAATTTAGTTGTCTTTTTAACTCTTTCTGTATTATATCCCAAACCATGCATTATTAACAACAGTCTTATACTTGAACAAGGTGTTGATCCAACTAGGCATGGTTACGGTTGACAAACCTCCGGTTGGCCATTAGTTAACCTCCCGTTGATAGTTGGCCAAAATGGCAAACCTCAATTTTAAACCTTTAACCTCGGTTTTACGGTTTCACAATTTGGTGGTTGACGATTACAGTTACGGTTGACCAACCTCCAGTTTGGCGGTTTTTTTTTTTTTGAAAATTTTTATTTTTAAAAAAGTATAAAAAGTATGAAAAATAAGTTACAAACATAAAATATGTTTTAAAAAAAGAGCTTGAATTTAATTTTAATTTTATAAAATTAAACTACCTACATATCTTCTTAGGATATAGATGAATCAAAGTTCTAATAATTCTCTTACCTTTTAACCTTTTTTATCTTTAATGGTCTTCACTTTCGGCTGTTATAGTTCCTTCCGTATCTACGTCCAAAAATTCATTGAGATCTGACTACACATTTTCTTGTTGACGATTTTCAACTCTAATCTAATAATCTAAACATGCTTGAACTTCAAAACTTTCGGTGCCATTTTTGAGCGGGTTTCACTCAAAATGTTTCCTCCAACACTAAAAGCTTGTTCTATTGCAATAGTTAAACGGAACATCAAGAATCTCCTTAGCCATTAGTCTACAATAGGAAATTAGCTCTCATTTTCTCTCCACCACTTGAAGATATCAAATATTTCACTTATTTCATTCCACTTCAAATTATAAGTTAGATATAATTCAAGTACCACCGTGGAACTTGAAGATCCTCTTGGTCGTTTTGACATTTCTACCATTATCTTACTTGCTTGGTTAATTTTTAAAGATCCAGTTATCGGAATATCAATTTCTTAAGCTTCTTGGATAGCCCTACCATACCTTCTAGAATATTCATAATATAAGTCATGAAGAATATTCTTTACGTTAGATATTATACTAAAAATATCAGGATGACATGTAAGATCTTGAGTACTACCATCATCATCATCATCATTATCTTCAATATTATGTTCAGAAAATAAATAATCATAATAACTAGTAAGATATTATTGTAAATCCTCAATTCTTATACGTCGATCAAGACAACAACTACTAAATTAATATCAGGTACATCTAAATAATATTTTAACCATTTAGTTTTCATAACATTAATACATGGAGATAAAAGAGTATCATTTAGAATGTTCATTAAAAATAGTATTAACATTAAGACATTTTTGAATAACTAAATGTGCAGTAGGATAAAAAACACCAAATAAATTATAAGTATCATCATTAAATATTTTAAAAATATATAAAATACCTTCACAAACACTCCATTATTGAGGAAACAAATATATTCCAACAGCTCTATTTGCAAAAAAAGTACATAAAAGTTCTTTATATGGAAATGATTCATTTAGCAATTCATATAACGAATTTCATCTATTTGAGACATTTTTTGGAAATTGTTTTGGTTTCATGCAATTACATCTACAAAATTGACTCTATTCTTTTTTAATTGTAGGCCTAAGCCATAAATAAGAAAAGCAGCTCTTATTAGTTTAATATAAAAATCAAGACTTTTTAACTATCTTATACATATAAGTTAAAAATAAGACATATACATCTAACATGAAAAAATTTACCTCTAAAAGTTGGCTCAATTAAATTTTTAAGACTAGTAATTGAGGCAGTATTTCCACTTGTGTTATAAAAAAAAATGAAAAAAATTTAATCACTAAACCATATTCTTCTAAAATAACAATTAATAGTTGACAAATATTTTCAATAGTATGTGGACCATCAAAGGCCCTATAAGCAATTAATCATTTTTTAACATTTCATTCATTATCTACCCAATGACATGTAATACCCATATAAGAATGAGTTTGCTAGTGATCATTTCAAATATCACTACATAAAGAAATTTTTCTAGGCAAATTTAAAACAATTTGAGTTAATTAATTTTTACTTTCCCTATTGAATTTTTAAGTGTACATGTGAGGGTAGTGCGAGGAACACAATTTGCAATAGGATTTAAAACATTTTGACAATATTTATTAAATTGTAATTTTTCACCAAAATTAAATGAAAGATGTTCTACAGCTACCATTTTAGCTAATTCTTCTCTATTTACTTTGTCAGCATATTTAAATAAACCAACTGTTGACGTTAGCTTTACCGAGTCGACGCAACGGTTACTTTGAGCCGTTGCTGATTCGATAAGTTTTGCCTAGCCGATAAGGTTAACAATTTGAGCAACCGATAGTTATGGTCAACATCGGCACCACGAAGCCGATAAGAAGGAAAACAGATTCCTGATCTTTCAACACAAAAAATTCTACACGACTGTTGGGAGTATTCTTTGGCCGAAAGAAACTCCACGACCTGTTAGTAACTTGGTTGCAGTCAGTATAAAATGGGAGTATTGCCCATAACCGAGAACAACACTCATCAACCAACAACTTCAAATTTCGATTAGTTCTATCATCATTTACAGCTTTCTAGTCTAGGAATTCAATTTCTTATAACTTTCTTACCGCTTTGTTACAGCTTTCATTTATAGCTTTGTTTCTAGCTTTCTTTACAGCTTTCCGTTCTTCTTTCTAAGTCAAGATATTATCTGTAATTTCTTTTAAGCAAGGTAATACGAGTATCAATTTATTGCTCCAAAAAGTCCTCCCGTTGGGCATTTTCAGCTGACTTTCTTGAACTCTTTCTATAGTAAGTTCAAGGAACCCGATCCCTGATTTAAAAAAAAAAGATCTGATACCATTTTCTGTCTCACCATATCGGATCGTTTGTGTTCATCGGAAGTGTAGCCGATACCTGTCTGTATCGGCTCATTATTTTGACAGCAACACAGATTGGCATGCTCAGTGGGACCCAAGGTTAGTTGTCGCATACTATTGCGGTCAGGACGATTGATGGCGAACAATTCACAGTAGCCTCCTGCACCGGAGTCATCTGAGCGACCCCCAGTCCGTGCTCTCCGAGGAGTCTTTGATCCTTCTGTTACTACCTCCAGTTGTACTCAGATCACTTCTACAGAGCAAGGGTGTCAGTCCTCACCCCCACCATCAGTGTCTCAGTCGACATCCACCTCCCTGACTGCTATCTGACATACTATGGAACAATGCACTGGTAAGCTCTTACAGGGTCTTATCCCGCAGTTTGTTACTATTTTTTGACCTCTGCTTCAGAATGAGCTCCAACAATTTGCACAGAGGCAAAATATGCAAACTTTCACTCAGCCATCAGGTTACCCTGCACAAGGGACAACCATGGCACCTACGTACTCCATACCGTCGGCTGATAGTGCATCCTCTCATAGTTCGGTACACCTTCTACGAAGAGAAGTGACTTTCCCTGCTATCAGGGGCCATCAGGTTCCAAGAGTAATGACTCAGAACACTATGCCAGCAGAAATGTTTTCAGGTAGAAGTCCGGTTCTAATGACAGGAGTACCAACGATTTATGAAACAACCCAAGCCTTTGTTAGGGGGAACATGCTACCCTTCGGGGGGCAGCCAAATTACTCTGTTCCTTACCCTCCTGTATATCTGACAACAACAACGGCTTACCCAGGGTAGGAGATCGGAAGTACTGAGCCTTCAATAGGGCAAGGTCCCCAACCTGTCATGCAAAGTCCTTCACCTCAGATTCAGCAGCCATACCAACCGGTTGATATAGTAACAGAAACACTTCGTCGGCAGTCATGGGATCGGCTCGTATACCAAAAACCTTACCCTGATTGGGTGGATTCTCCGGTGAAGATAATAAGTCCACCATAGAACATATCAAAAGATTCACAGCACAGTGCGGTGAGTTGGAGAATAATGAATGGCATAAATTACAACTGTTTTCATTGTCATTGACAGGAGCAGCGTTCACATGGTATGCTAATCTAGTTCCTAATTTTGTATACTCATGGGCTGATATGGAAAGAATATTTCACCAACGGTTCTTTAAACCAGCACCGGAAGTTTCCATCGCTAATCTATTGGCAATAAAATAGAAGGGATCAGAAGATGTTGTGGATTTTATTGAGCGTTTCCGGTTGCGGATTTTATTGAGTGTTTCCGGCAGACTAAGTCCAGCTGCCTAAAACAGAATGTGTGAGAATTTCTATTAGCATGGTTCATCCGCAACTTAAAGAACAACTCATTCACCAAGATTTCTCAGACTTATCCCATTTATTATCTCATGCTGACATAATAGAAGAGATGATCAAGGAGAAAGAGAAGAGGCGTTCCATCGAGTTCTCCCATGGCCAGACAATGATATCCGTCATAGATGATACTAATGAGGACGACGAGAAGCAGGCTATAGAGGTAATGACGACAGAATTGGTAAAGGGTGCGTGCTATACTTGTCCCCATTTGAAACCCGGCAAAGGGAAGGAGGAAGTTGCTACATCAAGACCATCTTACTCTTTTGATATCTCAAAAGCTGAACAAATCTTTGACCAACTAGTGGCAGATAAGCAAATTCGTCTAGCTTATGGACACAGGATCCCAAGCCAGGAAGAGTTGAAAGGAAAAAGGTATTGTAAATGGCATAATTCTTTTTTGCATAGTACTAACAGTTGTATTATTTTCAGAAACACCATTCAGAAGGCTATTCAGGATGGAAGATTGAAGTTTGCAGATAAAAAGGAAGAGACTTTGGTAGACACGGATCCGTTTCCGTTAGCCGATGCACACATGCTGCAAACAGTGGTAATTAGGAAGCATGAAGAACATACAGAAAACAACAAGCCTGAGGGGATAGGGAAAGCATTCCAAAGATTGAATGGTAAACCATCTATTTTTACCCGTTTAACTCCTCCCTCTTTTGCAGCACATTTCCACGGTAAAGAAGGAAAACTAACAGTGCAGGTGCCCTAAGGGAGGCCATTTCTGCCTGGCTGCTGTTCCTGACTGTCAAAGTCCCAAAAAAGACGAAAACAGCGGAAGTAGGCACAACAAAGGCGGCTCCTTGATGCCTGGGTTGAAGAACAATTACCCCCTGAGATTGGCCAAAACATGCTCAGCATCTTGCCGTTAAGTTTTCGAGCCACCTCTCTTCAAGAGTCTATGAAAGAGGATTTTTATGCGGAAGAAAAAGCTGCAGTGAAATTGGTTGATTTCAAAGTCCCCCCAGAAGGGATGCTCTTTCCCATTCCGACAGCCTAAAGTGTTAACCACCTCAGGCCCTTGTATATCAAAGCACATATCAACGGCAAGCCATTTACTTAGATTTTTGTTGATGGTGGAGCTGTCTTAAACGTAATGCCTTTCTTTACCTTGAAACGATTGGGAAAAGATAGGACGGATTTGTCCCCTACTGATGTGCAGATAGTTAATTTCACTGGAGAAGCAACTACGGCAGAAGGCGTTATCACCTGTGAAGTCACAGTCGGGTCCAAAACTAGTAAAACGGCCTTTTTTATAATTGATGCAAAGACAACTTATTCCGTTTTATTGGGCAGGGATTGGATTCATGCAAACCATTGCGTACCGTCCACTTTACACTAAATGATGCTGATCTGGGATGGAGAACGGGTAGAGCAAATCCCAGCCGATCCCAATCCGTTTTCAGCAGAGATTCACATGAACAAAGCTCTGTTTTATCACCCGACCTTTAATCCAAGCCAGTATGCCAAGCGAACTATGGCTCACAACCTTATCACCACCGAGGAGCCAAGGGGAAACGGCTTACGACCTGAGGATCCAGAAGTCCAACGAGCTCCTGGTTTTGTCGCTCAAGACCCATTAGCGGAAGCAGACATAGGGGAGCTTGGGGAGAACAGAACAATCAAGGTTAGCCTACGTTTATCTAGTGTGCAGAGAGATAAGTTGACATGTCTAATCCGCAGGTATAAGGATTGCTTTGCGTAGGACTATCATGAGATGCCAGGACTGGACAGGGGCATTGTGGAGTATCGTCTACCTATCCAAGAGGGCTTTAAGCCACATAAACAATCGGCTAGATGATTTAATTTCGCGTTGTTGCCCAGGATTAAGGAGGAGATAAAAAGATTGTTTCGGTGTGGTTTCATCCTTACGTGCCGGTACGCAGACTGGATATCTAACATTGTGCCGGTTATCAAGAAGAATGGTCAACTACGTATCTACATAGATTTTAGAAACATAAATTTGGCTACTTCGAAAGACGAGTATGTTATGCCAAGAGTAGATATGTTGGTGGATTCTACCGCAGGCAACCAGTTTTTGAGTTTCATGGATGGCTATTCAGGGTATAATCAGATATTTATAGTTGAGGAGGATACACACAAAACAGCGTTCCGTTGTCTAGGGTCCATCAACCTGTTCGAATGGGTAGTTATGCCATTCGGTTTGAAAAACGCTGGGGCCACTTTTCAGCGGGCTATGAACCTCATCTTTCGTGATCTTATTAGTAGTACAATGGAGGTCTACATAGATGATTTAGTCGTGAAATCCTCCGATTTCTTACAGCACTTGACTGATTTGGAACAGGCGTTCCTCCGAATGCGCAAACACCATTTGAAGATCAATTCCACTAAGTGTGCATTCAGAGTTACCACCGACAATTTCCTTGGTTTTTTGGTACACCAAAGGGGAATTGAAATAGATTAGGACAAGGCCAGGGACATTTTACAAGCAAGACCTCCTCAAACAAAGAAGGAGCTTCAGAGCTTCTTGGGGAAAATAAATTTCTTACGACGTTTTTTAGCGAATTCTGCAGGTAAACAGAAGAGTTTTTCCTCTTTGTTACGATTGAAGTTGTATCAAGAGTTTATTTGGAAACCTGAGCATCAGGAGGCATTTGATCAGATAAAGATAGCTTTGTCCCATCTACCGGTATTAGCACCTCCCCACAACTGGTCGACAATGAAGCTGTACATCTTAGCTGCGCAAGAATCCATCGGTAGCTTATTAGCTCAGGATGACCAACATGGGATTGAAAGAGTAGTATACTATCTTAGTCGAAATCTATCGGACACAGGGATCAGGTACACCCCTATTGAAAAATTGTGCTTATCTCTCTACTATGCGTGTTCAAAGTTGGACCATTATTTGTTGTTTAGGGAAGTACATTTCTTGTGTAAGGTAGATTTAGTTAAATGCTTGCTTAATCGTCCTTCGGTAAATGGACGGATTATGAAATGGGCAGTCAAATTACATATTTTTTTCCTAACCCATGTGTCGTTGAAAGCAGTCAAAGGATAGGTTATTGAGGATTTTTTAGCCGAACACCCTTCTTTAGAAGTACCACGGAAAGTACCCCCAACAGAAGGAAACTCAACACAGAGGTATATGTCTTTGAAACCGTGGGTTTTGCAATTTGATGGCTCAAGCACCCAACAAAAGGCCGGTATCGGTTTGGTTATCGAATCTCCAAATGGACACCAGGGTAAAATCCACTTTGAGCTGAAAAAAGGAACAACCAATAATCAGGCAAAGTATGACGCCCTTTTATTAGGGCTACAGATTCTGAAGGCATTGGAGATCCAAGTAGTTAAAATTTTAGGAGATTCCCAAGTGATTGTCAGACAGGTATTAGGAGATTATAAATGCGCTAACCCATTTCTGTCAGACAAATTGCAGGAGGTAAAAATGTTGCTTCAGCATTTTTAGGAGGTTGTTCTGGTCCATGTTCCCAGATCAGAAAATCAAGGTGCTAAGGATCTAGCTCAGGTGGCCTCAGGTTTTAAGAAAGCCGTAATGTACCAACAGATAGCAGAGACAAAATATCAGGATGATTGGCGATAAGAGATTGTTTCTTACCTACGAAACTCGACTGGTCAGGTGTCTCGTGTCTTGAAGTGGAAGGCCCTCAACTTTACCTTAATAGACAGAAATTTGTTCCAATGAAGCCACACCGGGGTTCTTTTAAAGTGTCTCTCAAAAGAAGAAGCATTGTGGGCTATGACAGAAGTACATGAAGGCCTATGCAGAGTGTATTAGGCTGGCCCAAAACTGAAATGGACACTTCAGCGCCATGGTTTCTTTTGGCCATCAATGACCACAGAGTGTAATGCTTATGCTATGGGTTGCGAAGCCTGTCAAAAGCATGGACCTTTATTACACACTCCTTCCACAGAGTTGCATCTGATCATTAAGCCTTGGCCTTTCCGCGGATGGACTCTGGACATTATCGAAAAAATTCATCCACTTTCAGCAAAAAGACATACATTCATACTTGTGGCAATGGATTACTTCACCAAGTGGGTAGAAGCGCAACTATTGATCATGGTGACACAAACAGCAGTCATCAACTTTCTCCGACAGAGCATTCTCTTCCGTTTCGGAATCCCAGAAACAGTAACAACGGATCAAGGCACGATATTTACAGGGGATCAGGTACGTAACTTTCTAACCCAGTTTAAGGTTAAGTTGCTTCACTCTTCTCCTTATTATGCACAGGCCAACGGATTAGTAGAGGCAACAAATAAAACTCTAATCGGCATGATCCGTAAGGCAGTAGAAGACAATCCAAGGAAATGGCATAAGACATTACAAGAGGTGTTATGGGCCCATTGGAATGCTGCTAAGACTGCTACTGACTTTACTCCGTTTAGACTAACTTATGGATAGGATGTTGTGTTACCTGTGAAGTTATCGTTGCAATCTACCCGGATAGCCTATCAACATGGTCTAACGACCGAAGAATATCAGACAGCGTTGGCCCGAAGCTTAGATCAAGTTGAGGGGGATCGCTGGATCGCCTTGGAGAACATAAAACGACACAAGGAGAAAGTGGCGAGGGCGTATAATCGGAAAGTCTGTGAAAGAAGCTTTCAAGAAGGGGATATGGTATGGAAGACTATTTTACCCCTTGCACAAAAAAACCCGAGATATGGCAAGTGGTCTGCTTCATGGGAAGGTCCGTTCCTGGTCACTCAAGTTTTTTATAGAGGGGTTTATCGCCTGATGACACCCGACAGAAAAGAAGTAGGCAAGGCGATCAATGGTAAGTTCTTAAAATATTATTATCCGGTGTTCTGGGAAGGAACTAGAGAGTAAAAAGAAAAAAGAAAAAGAAAAAAAAAGAGAAGCTTTTGTTAATTACAACAGAGGAATTCCGATATATTGATGAGCTGATCACAAGAGGCCGATCAGATAGCTATAAGCGTCATTACAACAGAGGATTAGCTATCATCAGAAGGGAAGTTGGGCAGCAGCATCAGCCGATATGAAATAATCGCTAGCCGATCAGGGTCTTCTGATTCGAAATCTCGGCGAGCCACCATGCTAGTTCCCGTTGGCTGCAGATCAGGAACAAGAAGCTCTGCCTCAGCCATCTCAGGTTCAGACTCAGTTTTCTTCTCAGGGGGCAGGTTGATCTCATCAGTAGATGTCTTTGGAACCTCTGTCTCAGCTGCCGTAGTGTCAGTTTCCTCGGTTTGAGTTCCGAAAGGGCCAGCTTCATCAGTAGTCGAAGGATGAAGGACTTTGTTTAGCTCGGCCACAAAGCGGTCCCACCCAAACTTCATCTCATTTAGTAGAATGGTTGAGTTTGTCAGTTCAGCTTCGAGGAATTTCTCTTCTGCTTCCAGCAGTAGCCGTTCTGTTGGATTGTATGCCCTCTTAGACTAGGTTTCTGATGTAAAATCGAATATTTTAATAAAAGAATTTATTTTCAAAAAGTGTTTGTGAATTTACCTTTTGTTTGTGCACAATTTTCGTTTGGAACAGACCTATTGTGTTTAAATAAGTGATCCATGTGAATAGTGGTCTTTCATAGTAATGTATGGATTACGGGTTATTTAACACATAAACATTTGTTCTTAATCTATTGGTGAGACTGGAAATCTCATCATGTATAGATTATTATGTTATAAATTCCAAATGGGGAATGACTTACCTTTAGCTAGTGAGTAGTCCACTCACTTCATGACATAAGCGTATTTCGAATACGTAGGACAGGACCTGTAGTAGTGGTTTCTAAAAGTACTCTATGATAGAAACCTAGACTACTACCACTACAGTGTGGATTAGTACTCTACGACTTGAGTATGAGTTGGTGGTCTGACGAAGCTGGAAGCATATGCTTTGATATGCTATAGTTGAGGTTCTATAGTAGAACCAATATACTTGTGTATTGGGTATATGTAATTAGTTAGTTAAGACAGACTTATACAAGATAGTTTCTGCACTATATCGCCCCTTGTGGTTGTCCGAATGGTCTAAAATGTCCAGGGCCCTGGGAAACATGACTCAGATGTTTACTTTAGGGTATCTCCCTTGGAAAGCGGAAACACTTCAGGAAGTCGTGGATCATTGGATTAGAAGCCTAAGGATGGTAGATGTCATTTAGAGGGGTGTTAGTACACTTCTTCCTCTCTAAATGTATGGCGATGTGTAGAGGGGTATTTTAGTCATTTCACCTGTAGGTCGGAGACTTTGCTAATGCAGCATTGTCCTTGGGGTCAATATTTCCTTATGGTGATATTAGGAAATATTTAAAATGCAAAATACAGCTATTTATATAGCAGGGGTATTTTGGTCATTTTAGCAGCCAAGGCAATGTGTCTTTTTGGTCCTCGTAATAGCCCATAAGTCTTAACTAATTTTGGGTTGAGGAATTGGTCTCAGTTCAAGAGGATTTTATTTTATTTTATTTTATTCAGGATGTCTAATTTATTATTAGACTGGAATAAAATAAATAAATAAATAAAATAAAAATAGGAGTTGAGAGAAATTAATTATCTAGTTTAATTGGTTAATTAATTATTCATGGCCTAGGTCCAAAATGAATAATTAGAAAATTAACTTGGGCTTAAACTAGGGGAAATAATTAATGCTTAATTATTTATTGGGTTATTTATATAAGCCCAAGAAATAAATAATTAAAGATTAATTATTTTGGTTCATTTGGGCTCATTAATTATTTATTGGGTTACTTATATAAGCCCAGAAAATAAATAATTAATATTTATTATTTTGGGCCTTTTGGGTCCAAGAAAAATAATAAAATTATTTCGGCCCAATAGCTTGGACTATAGGGTTTTTTCCAGATACGGTTCAAATGAGTTTAAGGTTTAAGCCAAACTTATTCTCAGGATAACATCCGGATGTTTGAAATTTGATATCCCGGGGATATGTTTATCAGATATTTGAGTCCTAATTTTGGCTAACAATAAACAAGACTCTGGTAGATAGAAAACCCTAATTTTTCCCTAGCTTTTCTCTCTAGTCTCACGAAAGTCACAAAGCTCTTCTCCTTCTCGTGAGTGTTTTTGTGCAGCTTCTTGTTCTTGTTTCTTTGCTAATCAATAGCAAGAGAACTAAGAAGATTTGAGACCGTTCTTCCTCACCATTGTGTTCACCGACTAGAGATTAGGCGGAGGTATATTCTGAGAGCTGAAAGGCTTGGCGTTCATGCAAACAAGGCGAAGTAGGAGCCTAGCGGGTTTTCAACCGGAAGCTTCTTCAAGTGGGCAAAGCGAAGCGATTCCTGTCGTTCAATCAACTCCTACTCAACCTAGTAGGTTTAAAACGCGCAAATGTATGATCTTTACGCTTCCGTGTGACCTTTAAGGCTTGCGAGTTTTTTTTCTCTGGTTTTTTTCCCGTTCAAGCATGCTGCCCTCTGTTTTCTGTCCCTCACGTTCATCATTATGTTTGAGAAGGAAGGCGTCAATGGCCTTGACTGTTTCTTGGAACCCTTTCTCTGACTCCAGCCGTTACTCTAAGGCCTCTTTCTCAGAGGCAAGTTCTTCCTAGAGTTCTAGTAACTGAAGCTCGAGCCGTTCAATCTTCCATATTCCCTCTGCAATATCAGCTCGCAGAAGCGTCAAATGATTAATGGACTCCCGGCGGTCCCTCTCTACAAGCACTGCATTTGCTCGGTGCAGTTTTAGAAGCTCTAATTGATCATGAGCTTCATCTCGACGATAATGTGTGTTGAAGAGGAAGTGCCCCGTGAAGCGCATCTGTCCCAAATACCCATTTGCCAAGTCCCGAAGCGTAGAGGGCATGTTCGGATCTGCTGACTGTACAATCCGCAAAAGGGTGCGACTCACATTATCAAGGTTGGACTTCTCAGTAGGCAAGGGGCCCCGATGAGGCCATCAAGAAAGTCTAGCGCCAAGGCTAACGTCAGCATCGGCAGGGGAGCAGCAACCTTTTCAGTTCCCTGGTTGGGGGGAGGCAGAGTTGTTTCTGTAACAACAGTTACTGGTTCTTTTTCAGGCCTTGGCAGAACATAGGATGGACTTTTGGAAGCCGGTGCTGCAGCTGATGGAAGGTCTGCCGTTGGTGGGAAAGCCGATGCATCAGCCTGTGGAAGAGGAGCCATAGCCTCCATCGATGGGGTGTCTGCCATCGAGAGAACAGCCTTTTTAGCTGCCCTTTTGGCTAGAGATCGGAGCAGAATGTCTTTCTCTGAATCAGAAGAAGTGTCGAGGATAACGGAACGACCTATCCCTTATTTACACTTCTGCAGAAAAGATTAACTTGATAGTTAGACAAAGGGAATATTAGGGAAGCCGAGCAAAACAAGAATTGACAGAAGCAAACCTTAGAAACAGAAGGAGTCAGTGTCTCATGCTTCCTTTTTTATCGGCGGAGCAGGAACGGGACCTCGACCTTTTCTTCTTCTTCCTCCAAGACGGCGGCAGCAGCAGTAGTAGTTTTCAAAGGAGTACGTAAGGCCGACTTTATTATAGGACTTACAGGCTGTTTTACCTGTTTTCCTTTCTTAGCGGATGATGTCTCAGGCAAAATAGTGGTCGGCCTAGGAATTCGCAGAAGCCAAACACCTACGGGGTCAGAAAATAGGGCCCCACTCAGTAGCCTCCACCATGAATTGAAGTTCGGAGAAGTCCCAGCACCACTTGGAAGGGCTTAAATTGGAAGGACCGCAAGATGGTCTGGGTGCTATCGGCTAAAGTTTGTACATCCTTAGCCGATAGCACCGGTTTCACGGAGAAGAAAGAAACGTGCCCCAGATCGGCAGAGATATCTTGTATTAGCTGAAATTGGCAGGAGAAGCAGTGAGGATTGTACCTCTCACAGAAGGTCTTAGCACTTCGGGCCCCAGGCTTGGCCCCCAGAAGAATTTCTTGAGGACATAGAATTCGGGCCCATAGAGTTTCTTATGTTGCTTTAGGGCTTTTTGGCAGGCCTTTCAACCAGAGGGGGCCTTCTTAGCGAGCAGCATATGGAAAAAAGATAGCAACATGGAAGTCTCGACATTAGTAGAGGTACGAGACGATGGTTTCGGCAGAAACAGTATTCAAAAGAACCTGCAACAGCCGATAGCCAGTCGATTGTTCAGAAGGACCTGTGTGGGCTCCTGTGATTCGACCAACGCCAAAGTTGGGCAAATACTGGTATAGCTAAAGTTGGGCGATCCAGAGCGGGCCCTCAAGGTTGGTTGGGTCTTCCCTAGCTAAAAGGGCAGTCATCAGCTGGTTAATGGTGCGATAGACTAGGGCGAGGACCAGAGAGGCAAGGTCGCAGTGCCTTTTGCCCCGTAAGAGAGTCGATAGCAGTATCGGTACTCGTTGCTAACACCGGCAGAATAGGAGCAGAGAATGTACTTGCATAACCTGAGCCATAAGAAGGCTGCTTGTTCTTGGTTTGAAGGAGTATCCTCCACCCCTCTCTGAGCGGCGATGAAGTTACCGTATGAAGAGGAGGCCTTGTCTAGACGAGCCTCAACGGCTGGCAGGTTGTCTTCATCATGGAGCCTCGGAATCTAGTCGCCATTGCATCGGAAGACGAGGATGGTGCAGATGTCAAGGATGGTAGAGGAAAACATCCCGTGCGAAAAAATGAAGCCATTTATTTCCGAGGACCAAAAGGGAAGAACGGTAGCAAACAGGTTGCGGTCAAACACTATCTCGAAATCAGTCATCATGATGGCGTCCGAAATTCCCCATTGCTACCAGATGGCCCCAAATCGGGCATAGCAGCTGTCCCACCATTCTTTGTAGTTCTTGAGCTTGCGAGGCCAATGACGAAAAGAGGGGGGGAGATTGGCGGTTGTAAAAGTATCCTGTTGCAGAGGGAAAGTAAAATCGGCAGGCAAGACAAACCACAAGTGTTCGACGGTAACTTCTATTGGTAAGAGACGAGGGCCCAAGGTAAACAAGTTAGCATCAGCCTAGACCAGGGAGAGGATGTTCTTATCAATAGGGGTTGCCATCGTAGTTTGGTCCTTTTACTGAAAGGAAATTTACGGATCACAGGGAACAACGGCAAAAAGAAAAGGGATCGATGAATCACTTAGGCTGAAGAATTTTGAAGAAGATAGAAGTCGTAGGAAATAAGGAGTTCCACTTGGGGACCACTGCTATTTGTAAGGGAATTTGAAATTGAGCCGTTCGCTGGTTCTAAAGCCGAGGCATCACAAATGATTCACAACGTTCGAGACGTTTCGTTTTTGTCAAAAAAGGAATGGCTGCTATTAATGACTATACGATTCCCATCATTTCGCTGACTAGCGCCCGCTGAAACAACAAGACCCAAGGGGGGGGCGGGGGAGACATGTGTTGACGTTAGCTTTGCTGAGCCGACGCAACGGTTACTTTGAGCCGTTGCCGATTCGATAAGTTTTGCCTAGTCGATAAGGTCAACAATTTGAGCAACCGATAGTCATGGTCAACATCGGCACCACGAAGCCGATAAGAAGGAAAACAGATTCTTGATCTTTCGGCACAAAGAATTCTGCATGATTATTGGGAGCATTCTTTGGCCGAAAGAAATCCACGACCTGTTAGTAACTTGGTTGCAGCCAGTATAAAATGGGAATATTGCCCATAACCGAGAACAACACTCATCAACCAACAACTTCAAATTTCGATTACTTCTATCATCATTTACAGCTTTCTTGTCTAGGAATTCAATTTCTTATAACTTTCTTACCGCTTTGTTACAGCTTTCATTTATAGCTTTGTTTCTAACTTTCTTTACAGCTTTCCGTTCGTCTTTCTAAGTCAAGATATTATCTGTAATTTCTTTTAAGCAAGGTAATACGAGTATCAATTTATTGCTCCAAAAAGTCCTCCCGTTGGGCATTTTTAGCTGACTTTCTTGAACCCTTTCTATAGTAAGTTCAAGGAACTCGATCCCTGATTTAAAAAAAAAAATATCTAATACCATTTTCTGTCTCACCATATCGGATCGTTTGTGTTCATCGGAAGTGTAGCCGATACCTGTCTGCATCGGCTCATTATTTTGACAGCAACACCAACAAAAAAAAGTAGAAGTAGTAGTAGTATATCCGGTAATTTGTTGTTGTTTAGAATCAAAACCAAACTCTTGGTGCATTCTTAAATGTTGAGAGAGCGTGTCATAACCCATTCCTGGCTTGAATGTATATAATTTAAGAACAACTAGTGCAATAATTACACCTGATTTTCATTTCACCGGATGACACTCTTGTGATAGTAAAATGCTTGGTGAACATATTAGCTTCTCTTTTCCGCACTTTTTTTGATGTAGTATCGGTTTGTAAATCACTTTCTTGAGGTTGTTGTTGTTGTTGAACTTAAACTTCTTCATCAGTAACTTGTACTGGTTGATCAGTTGTTGAAGGAGAAAATGTCGTCGAAAAAAAATTTAGATCAAGACTAGAAGCCAATTGATAATTGGATGGAGTAGTAAAAGTCTCCAGTTGAAAATTTGGATTAAAGCTAGCACTATCACTAATTTTTTCTTTACCCTTAGAGTTACTTGGATGAGACATTTTATTTCAATATATATATATATATATATATATATATATATATATATATATAGAATTGAGAATTGAGAGAGTTAAAAGAGAGTTGAGAGTTGAGAAATTCATTAGACTTATGTCTTATTTATAGAGAGAGTAAGGGAGTAAAAAAAGTAATAATAATTACATAATTGTTAGCCGTTGCATGCAATGGCCAGAAATTTGGCCGTTGTAATACAGCAAAACTGGCCATATTGCAACGGCCAGAAATTTAAATGACCATAATGGTCATGTGCAAGGGCCACCTTTCTCTTTTTTAAAAAATTTTCGTTGACACGTGTCAGCGTAATATGTTAACACATGTCAATTAAAAAAAATAAAATGACCGGTTTATAATTGAAAAAAAAACTCTCAACTTGAACCAAATCGTTGATAACATTTCACGGTTTGAGCCGTGAACATCAACAGTTTTTAAATTGTTAATCTCGATTTTGGTTCACAGTTCAACTCTGGATAAATTGAATTGGGGTCAAGGCTAGATCCAACTACAGCATCTTCTCTTCTGCGACCATCTAATAGCAGACTCACGCAGACAAATGAATTAGCTAATTTGGCATTAGATGATGACCGATTCACACAAACTGTTCAAGTTATTAGAACTTTGAAGGGCGTTAGGAGAAATTCCTGATTCATGGATAGCTTGCTAATGAGGACATTCATTTAATAAATTAGGTTTCGAATATACGACACCTTGAAAATCAGGCAGAGGATGATGTCGGCATTTGAAGAATTATTTTTTACAGCAATCCGCACTAGAAAGTGTAGGAAAAAGTAAGGGAATTTCATTACGTAAAGATAGTATGTTTACTAAGCTTAGAGCGAAAGGTTATCGTGTGTAATCTCTCAAGGCCCGTGGGCTCGATTTTCTTCTTCAGTATTTTCTTTTATTTTAATAAAATAGCGACAACCAGCTGCTGCCTCGAGTGGCTCAAAAAGAAGAACCGTTGGTCTGTGGGCCTGCTAAAGTCAAAACTAGTGCCTTTTCTGTCACGGCTTGTTATATTTAGGTAGTGAGAAATCGTGTTGTTTTTTATAATTATTATAATTAATTAAAAAAAATATTTAAAATATCAAAATATATATACAGGATCGTTTTTATTTTCTATCTTCATATTTTGAGTTTTTTTGCTTGCCATACTAATTAATAACTATATCTATATATGTTATGCTGTTAACTAGGGAAATCTTTTGTACATTGTACTTTTTTATTAATACAATATATTTACATTTTGATTTAAAAAAAAAAAGAATTATGAGGTGAAAGTTTTGAGTTCCTCTTGTTGTTGGACCTGATTTCCCTGTCTCTATATATACTCCATCTAAAACGTTGATACCCCATATACTGTCCGTAATCTTTGTAGATCTGGACTAAGGTAGAATGGAGTTTGTTTTGAATCTTTCAAAATTTTCTCTTCTTCCACTGATTTTGTTTATCCTTTTCCTTTTTAAATGGTTCTTCTTTGCTTCTTCACCAGTCCAAAAGAAGTTACCACCATCTCCATCCAAGCTCCCAATTATTGGAAATCTTCACCAACTTGGCTTGCTTCCTCACCGTGCACTCCATTCCATGTCCCAAAAATATGGTCCACTAATTATGCTTCACTTTGGCATAACGCCAGTGCTTGTTGCTTCATCAGCCGATACAGCTCGGGAGATCTTGAAGAATCATGATCTGGCGTTCTCAAATAGGCCTAAATCAAGTGCCGTTTATAACATGTTGCATGGTGTTCCGGACATAGCTTTTGCCCCTTATGGTGAGTATTGGAGGCAAGTAAAAAGTATTTGTGTAATTCAGCTTCTAAGTAATAAAAGGGTTCAGTCATTTCGACATGTTAGAGAAGAAGAGACGTCACGAATGATTGAAAAAATCAGACGAAAATGCTCCCTTCAACCATCACTGGTGAACCTGTCCGACATGTTTGTAGAAGTAACTAACGACATAATTGCTAGGATAACATTGGGAAGGAGATGCAGTGATGGGGAAGATGGAAGGAATATTCTGGAGATAATAAAGGGGTTTGAAGAGATATTAGGTACTTTTGATATAGCTACTTATATTCCTTGGCTTTCTTGGATGAATCAATTTAATGGTTTGGATGCAAAAGTTCACAGATTGGGTAAAGAAATTGATGCATTTATGGATTCTCTAATTGAAGGGCACCAAAATAATCAAAAGAAAGAAGATTCTCAAAATAGTGACAACACTGATGAACCAGAAGGGTCAGACTTTGTAGATATTCTGCTTCAAGTTCAGAAAGAAAACATAAACAGCTCTTCTCCTCTTGAACACGCAGCCATTAAAGCCGTCATTATGGTAAGTTATCTCTGTCCAACTCTTGCAAATGTTTTTTAATGCACCTTTCGCAGCCTGCATATAAATTGTGCTTATACTGCTTTATGCTTCTTTAATTAGGACATGTTGGGTGCTGGAACTGAAACAACACATACACTCATCAATTGGGCAATGGCAGAACTGATAAAAAACCCAAAAATCTTGGAGAAATTACAGGCTAAAGTGAGACAAGAAGTCCAAGGGAAATCAGATGTAACCGAGGTTGATTTACCACAAATGTCATATCTAAAGGCAGTGATTAAAGAAACTTCACGACTTCATTGCCCAGTTCCCTTACTAGTTCCTCGTGAATCAACTCAAGACCTCAACGTCATGGGCTATAATATATCAGCAGGCACACAATTGATTGTAAATGCTTGGACAATTGGAAGAGACCCAAAGATTTGGAACAATCCTAAAGAATTCAAACCTGACAGATTCCTCAATTCTAGTATAGATTTCCGAGGTTTTCACTTTGAATTGATTCCATTCGGAGCTGGACGAAGGAGCTGCCCAGGTATTTCCTTCGCTACGGTTGTTATTGAGCTTGTCCTGGCTAGGCTGCTGCAGAATTTCAATTTTTCGTTGCCTGATGGTGTAACACCAGAGGATATGGACATGACTGAATTCCCTGGCAGCATCAATGTAGGCAGAAAATTGCCGCTGCTTCTTGTTGTCTCTCCATATTCTTCCTAATATTTTTGGTACTACTTTCTTTATGTACATTAAGTTTGATTTTGGTTATGTAGTATGTATAAGTACATGAAATCTATATATTTCCCTTATGTATATCTTTTAAGATTGAGTTTAAAATATATAGAAGCGGAATCTCTTTATGGTGATACGTGTCAAAATGAATATAAAAGTCAATAAGGGTGGTTGTGCATTTGTGTTTCATTTTGATTGTAAATGAAATTACAAAAGTCAATAAGGGCGATTACGCATTATGAATTATATGAATATTATAATTATATTGAATGGATTATGCTTTATATAGCAGAGAAAAGAAACAAAACTAATCCCCCCACTATATCAAACCAACACAACAATCTCAACTAATGCTATCAACTCTTCCACAACCAGAAGTATCAACAATAACACACCTCAACCTCCCAAAACACCAGCTGTGCTCAAAATATTACATAGTCCACCACAACACCCAATAAACGAAAGTACAAAAAATCACAGGAATCACTGAAAGCAAAAATGTGTCGCAGAAGAGCCACCATGTTAATATAAATCGTAATCAATTATTCATGTAAGTTTTAAATAACAGATTAAATTTTTTTTTTCTCAACATCATCTATATATAGAATGATAAATAAATATATTTCCTTTAAATTGTTTTATAAAATTTGAATGATATACGAGAAGCCACATTATTAATTGATATAATACACAATCGACGAAGAACTAATATATCTATATTATGCAAGAACATTATTCTTATAATAAAAAAATTAAAATTTGTAATTGATTCAGATTGGTTTTGGCTTAAAAGATGAACAACTATAAAGATAATCTTATTTAGCAATGGAGGGGTCATTAATTATCAATAACCATCAAGAATAAGGCAATGACATTCACTACTAGAAAAAAAGGGTTATAATGACGCTAAAGAGCGTAATTAAAGCGAGCTATAGTAACGCTTTTATGTTGTTGACGCTTTCAAAGGGCGTCGTGCATATGGCCATCTATTGCAGTGATGCTATTTAGCGTCATCACAGATCAGCTATTGTGACGGAAAAAAACGTCATAATAGGTCTTTTAAGTGACGAAAAATTGTGTCAGTAAACTCATATTATTATGACAACACTTTTGGTTACAATATGTAGGTTTCTATTGCACATTTATACGTCAGTAAACAGTCGTTAATATGACACAGCTATTGGTCACAATATGTCGTTTGAATGACGGAATTTGTCGTCATGAAACAATGGAAAATATGTCACACTTATACCATCACAATAGACCTTTTGGATGACGGTTTTTTGTGTCAAGAAATACTGAAAAAATGACAAAATAAGGCGTCACCATAGACTTCTGTCATGACGGATTCTTTGTGTCATGAAACCTTTGATAGTATGACAAAAATAAGCGTCGCCATAGACTTCTGTCATGACGGGTTTTTAGTGTCATGAAACCTTTGAAGTATGACAAAAATAAGCACCACAATAGATTTGCCATCTAAATAAATGAATCAAATATTTCACAAAAAATCCAAAAAATATGTTTTTTGTCCCTGTTGTACATATATTATATATATTACACACAATTGTTAAATAGACATCATTAAAAGTCAAAAGCAATCAAAAGTAACCCATATATTAAAGAGTAATCCTATAAATTTCATAACATTCAAAAATTGTTCAAACATAAGTATTAAGTATTTAGATACATGCATAAAGCCAAGAATGTGGCCTTCAAAAAAATATAGTAGCAATAATTTCTCTTGTCTAAACCCCAAATAGCTTCGACACTGGAATACGTATTTAATCTGCTTCGCGAATCTTCACCTACAATAATATAGAATGAATTTAGTAAAAATATTATAAAATCCTCTTAGAAGAAAAAAAAATATTAAATTGCTTAAGAATGTAAGTGATTAGAGAATTACCAAGTGTTGTGGCCAAGCGATACCTATTCCAATGGAATCTCCAATAGTCTGAATAAAATCTATTGGTCTCAACAATTTCTCGTCACGATGAAATGGAACTAGTGTTGAGAGTATGCTCTCTTAGACTAGGTTTCTGATATAAATATCGAATATTTTAATAAAATGATTTATTTGCGAAAATCGTTTGTGAATTTATTTTCTTTATTTGTGCACAATTTCGTTTGGAAAAGACCCATTGTGTGTAAATAAATTATCCATGTGAATGGAGATCTTTCACAGTAAGGTATGGATCATGGATTATTTAAACACATAAACATTTGTTCTTAACCAATTGATGAGAATGAGAATCTTATTATGTTTAGGTTATTATGTTATGGATTCGAAATGGGGAATGGCTTACCTTTAGCCAGTGAGTAGACCACTCACTTCATGACATAAGCGTATTTTGAATACGTAGAACAGGACCTGTAGTAGTGGTTTCTAAAAGTACTATATGATAGGAACCTAGACTACTACCGCTACAGCGTGGACTAGTACTCTATGACTTGAGTATGAGTTGGTGGTCTGGCGAAACTGGAAGCATATACTTTGATATGCTATAGTTGAGGTTCTATCGTAGGGCTAATATACTTGCATGTTGGGTATGTGTGACTAGTTAGTTAAGACAGACTTGTACAAGAAAGTTTCCACACTATATCGCCCCATGTAGTTGTTTGAATGATCTAAATATCCAGGACCCTGGGAAACATGACTTGGATGTTTGCTTTAGAGTAGCTCCCTTGGAAAGCGAGAACACTCCAAGAAGTCATGGATCATTGGACTAAAAGCCTAAGGATGGTAGATGTCATTTAGAGAGGTGTTAGTGCACTTCTTCCTCTCTAAATGTACGGCGATGTGTAGAGGGGTATTTTAGTCATTTTACCTATAGGTCGAAGACTTTACTAATGCAGCATTATCCTTGAGGTCAATATTTCCTTATGGTAATATTAGGAAATATTTAAAATGAAAAATACATATATTTATATAGTAGGGGTATTTTGGTTATTTTAGTAGCTAAGGCGATGTGTCTTTTTGGTACTCGGAATAGCCCGTAAGTCCTAATTAATTTTTGGATTGAGAAATTTATCTCAGTTGAGAGGGTTTTATGTTATTCAGGAAGTCTAATTTATTATTGGATTGGAATAAAATAAATGGAGAGAAATTTATTATCTAGTTTAATGGGTTAATTAATTATTCAAGACCTAGGTCCAGTTTGAATAATTAGAAAATTAACCGAGACTTAAACTAGAGAAAAATAATTAATACTTAATTATTTATTGGATTATTTATTTAATCCCAATAAATAAATAATTAAAGTTTAATTATTTTTTGTCCATTTGGGTTCATTAATTATTTATTGGGTTATTTATTTAATCCCAAGAAAAATAATTAATGTTTATTATTTTGGGCTTTTCAGGTCCAAAAAATAATAAATATTATTTTGGCCCAATAGCCTGGACCATAAGATTTTTCCGAACACAATTCAGAAGAGTTTAGGGTGAAGCCAAAATTAATTTTGTTAATAATATTTAGATATTAAAACCCAAGAATATTATTTTTATCAAAATAATTATTTTGGTTTCATGACTTTTGGCTTTCTGTGTGGAAAAATAAAATAATTTTCTCAGTCTCTTGGCTTTTTGTCTCTCGTGGCTTTTAGTTTTCTCCTACTGGCTTTTGGTTTTTGTTTTCTTAACATAAGAAACCAAAGGAAGCCAATCGGGGGAGTGGATGAGAGAAAAAACTGAGATGGTTTTCTTCTTCCCATTTTCTGTGCTTACCAACTGAGATTAGGTTGGGTCATATTCTGTGAACTGGAAAGCTAAGCATTCACCGGAGGAGAAGAAAGAGCCGGACTGTTTTGACACAGGAAGCTTCACTGAACGGAGGAGAAGGAAGCTGTGTTTTTAGCTTCAAACCATTCTTTTTCAGTCTTCAAGGTTTAAGACTCCAAGAGGTATGTTTTTCATGCCTCCATGCTGCTGCCATGCTCTGTTTTATTTATTTCCTCCATTTTTGTTGTCCACCGTGCATGCTCTGAATGTTTCAAATCCTTCAACTAGAACCATTACTTCACACCATTCATCACCCAACAGTACACCCCCAACATTGTGAGATGGGTCCACACTTTGAATAAAACCTTTTGCAACTATTTTAGATGTATCCAACATGCTTAAAAGTGAAACATAGTTATGAACCTACAAGATATGTCTTATTCAGTTAAAAGTGAATTAGTTAAACAAGCCAAATAGCTCATGCTCACCAGATAAAGGAAACTAGACTTAGATGCTTAAAAATGCTATATAATACTCCAAAAAAGCCAAAAGATTGCATAATAGACATCATATGCTGCATTTATGCCGAAGCCAAAAGATTGCACAATAGAAATATTAGACATGTCATGAATAATATGGTAGAACAATGAAATAGGACATCAACCTATATATATGCATACTTTGCTATAAATACAAACAAGTAACACAACCATGATATTGTAATATTTTGTATACCCTCAATGTGGTGGTGTTATTGTTAGAACACATTGAGTGAACTCTTAAAACAGGTGGGGATGAACAATCTTTTTGAGATACTAACATAGCACGTATCTCGGAAAGCTCTTTTGCTTGTTCACTCAATTGTGCTTTCATACTTGTAATTTCATCTCTTTGCTCTTGAATAATACAAAAAGAAGTGGTACGACTTAGAATTTCACCACACACATCCGAAGGGTGAACACTGCTGCCAAACGTGCGGACTCTGCCATATCTATCTGGTCCAACAACTTGGGAGAAAATATCATTTGGACCAAGTCTATCTTCTAATCCAGGAGGGAGTTGTGTACTTCTTTCATCCATTTCATTCTTTAAGATGGACAAGCAATCACAAAAGTTAGTCTCTATGGTAAAACATTTTATAGTAATATTTAATGTAAGCAATGAAATATTGTACATATACTTAAAGAATGCATAATGTTGGGGAAAAGTCATAGAATCTCCAATCTACATATTAAGGCACAATGAAGCGAGGACGTGACTCAAGTTTTCAACCTCCTCAAGATTTCAGCTACTGTAACACCTAGCTCCAAGTTGTCATACATATCAGAGACATACAAGATAAAAAAATCAAATAGTGGCTGAAAAAAGCAACACATATGCTAATGTCCTAGCCTCAAATTGAACATATGCCCTTACCACTGCAAAACTGCAAAATTAATTAACATATTATTTGTAAAATTGCTGCACTGACAGTTATATTAGCAAAACTGCCCAAATTTTTACTAGAAAGTAACATACTCCCCTTTTTCTCCTCCAACATTAAAGCAATTGACAACAAGTAATTTATTGTGTGTGATTCAACTAAACTGCATATAATCTGATACTATAACGAAGCTATAGACAACTAAAAAGGGTAAAGCCAAATGCTACCATCTTATAACATATACACATAGAAAACTGTAAAAAAAAGTTTTCAAAAGAATTCAAGTGACTATCTTAAAAAAATGAAACTACTTTAACTAAGATTGTTGAAACCACAATATAATCAAACTTTGATAGTTAGAATCGATGGAGCTTACTGTTTAAGTTGAAGCAGGTTCTTTTGATTTGGAAGCAAAAGCAAGTTATTGTAATTTGGAAAAAGATGCATAATAATGGTATTTGCAGTTCCCACCAGTAAAGTTGTAAGGCTGCTGTGCAAAATAGACATGTTCCCACCAATGATAAGTTGTGGTATTTGCAGTTTTTTATGAAAATGAACCAAAGCTCAACCTCATTGAGCATTCAAAAGCATTGAGCAATGATAAGCTGTCTTTAAGCAATGATAAGCTGTTTTTTACCAACCTCATTGAATGCTCATTGCAGTTTTTTACCAGTGATAAGCTGTTTTTTAAGCAATATATATTCCAAAGCTCAACCTCATTGAGCATTCAAAATTTGAAATTCTATCCCCCTTGAACATTCAAAACTGAAACTCAACCTCTTGTATTGAAGAACTTCATTTTCAACTATTCTCCAAGCTTGGGGTAGCATCATAAAATAAGTAAGACTTCATCCCCTAGCACCCAAAAATTGTCCTAGGCATGATAAGGATCAATTGGATACAAGTTTTCATGGTTGAAGATGAAGAATTCTGTTATGTTGTTAAATTGAAATTTTGATTTTTGGTGCTGTTTGGAGTAAAGGTGATAACTGACCAGCTTAAGCATGTTCTAGGAATGTGAAGTGGTTAAAATGTAGAAAAAATTCCTTAAATAAATTCTGAACGTTGCACCTTTAAATGAAAAAAGAACAAGCCATTGCTGTTTGAAAAAAGAAGGTTTAAAAGTGGCATGTTATGTAGGAAAAACCATAGAAACTAGCTAAGTAAAATGGTGCTAAAAAAGATTGCTAAAAACTGGAGATCTGCATAGGTAGTGTGGTCCATGACCTGTGTGAAAATTGGAAATGGCCGTGAACTTTGAAGTTCCATGACCTATCCTTTGTGAAAATCTGCCAGTCCAAACCTCTACATACACATGTGAAAATCTGCTAAACTGCCAATCTAAGCCACACACACACATGAGACAGATTTTTACATCTGTAGACAACTTATTACAAAACTACAAACAGTGGTAAATCTGTTAAAATGCAGAAAATCTACTACTGAGTTATCCAGAGATGTAAAAATCTGGTAAATCTGCTACAGTGCACATCTCTTAGACATTCAGCTTTTCTATATAAATGATGAATCTGCTACAATGCACATCTCTTAGACATTCAGCTTTTCTATATAAGTGTTAAACTGTAGTAGCTTTATGAGTTGGAAGGCCAAGTCATGCTTTCTATATTAATGTCTAAGAGAAGTTGAAAATCTGCTAAACTGGACATGTTGAAATAGGGCACACATATTAGAATGCCAAACCAGTATTTTCATAGTGCCTGCAAATTTCCCTACCACAGTAACAGTTGAGAAGCATGTAGAGTCTTCTAGAAATGTAGTTTCCTTTTCCATTACAACAATCTTTTCCTTTTTCTTTTTCCATTATTTTCCTTAAATATTTTATATGTTTGAGGTCAATAAATGTCACTGTCCATCTCTCAATCAGAAAGGCTCCAATTGGTCCAGTAACTAGCATTTGATTCACCAAATATTAACAAATGGCCTTGTAAATACTATTATTAACGCACAGTGTGGGCAAAGAAAAGAACACCAAGATAGGTGAAACTATCCTACTAAGGACAATTATTGAAATTTTGGAAAAAGTATTCCATCATTTTCATAATTCTTCCATGTAAAAGCGACCAAAGAAATACATATCTAAAATCCCACTTGAAAGCAATAATCCTATTTAGAGTTGTTACCACAACAAATTTTCTAAACTGTAAATGACTAATAATATAACTACTTTATACTGTGTTTTTCCAGCTTTAGAGATTCAATTTAGTCCTCCGTTTGATCATTGCAGAGTGCTGGTCCTAATGCCAAGAAGTTCAGCAACAAAAACTCACCTAACAAGGGCAAGCAATAAGACATCTGAACTACCAAACTGCAAAAAAAAAACCTAACCAAACTGCATTTTTTAACAAAAGCTAACCAAACTGCAGTTGTCTGCATTTCTTGAACATTTCATAGTGCCTACAAAAAAAAACCTAACCAAACAGCATTTTTTTAATTTCTATAAAAAAAAAACACTTCTTGAGAGCTGGAAGAAGTTCCATTAGTATCCGTGTAACACTTCTTGAACATTTGTACACGAGTTGGATAATGGCCTTGTTCATTTGGCTGCATCATTCAATTTCTATAAGTAGTTAATAAAGGTCAACATATCATTTAATCTCATGAAGAAGTTACCATATCATCACTAATTTGGCTGTAAAGCTTCTTCCCTGTCCTATGATTCATGTTCTTCATATTTCTATTCCTTTTATTCTTCTCTGACATTGCCTGAATTTAAAAAATTCAGTCATCAACAGATTTTCATGGACAATATATCAATCAAGAAAGAGTATGAGGACAGGTTCTTACCTTCCCTTCAGCTGAATCCCACCATTGAAGGAGATTAGTGCACTGAGCGTGAATCACACGATCATCGGTGCATGGAGTTTGGTGATGGATGTCTTTTTGTGCATTATACCATTCGTTCTTTAGTGATGCTTTCCAGGTCCTCCATTTTATGCCAATTGATCTTAGGATAGTAGGCTTAAGACCAGGCGGTACATAAAACTTTTCCTGTAGATGGACAAAAAAATAACAAAACTCAAACACATATTACTATATAATGTACTTCAATATTAACTAAAAATGTCAAATACCTTCACAACATTAAACATCTCATTCTTGTTGTCTTGAGGAATCTGGGACCATGATTTGATATCTATCGGAGTGTACATTCTATTCCTTACTATGGTTCCTAAATATTTGGTCAATTTACTACGGTTCGTTCCCACCGGCTGTTCAAACTTGTTGAATTCAACCTCCAAAGGCTTCGCATGAGGGCGGCCCCAAATAGAGGTCATATAGGTCGGTCCTCTCTTGCGAGTTGCCTCACTTCTTCTTGTACTTACTTCTCATACAAAAATTTGAGCGATGACTTATTAGGAAGTACAAAAATATAGAAAGCATATGAGAAGCCAACAAATATAAATACACCTTGACTTTCACTTTGTTGTATGACTTGACCCTCAACCTCTTGTATAACATGCACATCGGTAATTTCATCAACCTCTTGTACAACATGCACATCGATACGACCATCAACACATTGGTTAGGTTAACTGGTACTTCTTCTTCTTCCCCTAGTTCTTACAATACTTGGATTCAAATCTGGGATTCAAATGTTCGCACCAAAGATCAGTAATTTCATATCCAAAAAAATCCCCAAATATAACACAAGACATTTATCAGCTATATTAAATAAAAAAAACTGCAAACAAAAAAACAGAATGCATAGAAACATATTATATTACTTGCAACATGGCATAAACAATAGAGCCATAAAACACTGTATATCATATTACAACCATTAATTTTACATAACTATGCTTGAATAGAAGGGTTCTCAAAACAAATTTGGACAGCAAAAGTAACTTATAAAGTAAAGATTTATCAAGTAGCTGTAATTTCAACTTCAACTCCATCGACCCCTTCAGCAACCCAGCTGACTTCCTCACTTCCCAAATCTACCTGGATGTTGCAACTTTCACTCTGCAAATAACTCTCAACATCAACTACGGACCCCATGTTATACACAGCTCTCGGATTTGTGGTTATAACAATTTGCCAATTACTTTCAGTCGGGTCTCCAACGTAAAAGACTTGCGTTGCTTGAGAAGCTAGAATGAAAAGCTCTTCATGGGGCCTAACATCAGTGAAATTGGCCAAAATAAAGCACTCAGCATCTTGTTTCAACCATTTCCATGGTGATACCCAATCACATCTGAACAACACAACTCTACGCTCGTCTCTATAATCTAACTCAATCATATCTATTAATTTCCCTGAATAAGACACATCCCTTGAAATTGGATTTCTATCTCTAACACTTGAGAAACTAGTTGTTGTTGCATTTACAAAAACGCCACAATTTTGAGTTTTCTTTTTGCGTTCAACTTCTACAGTATGATATCGAAAGCCGTTCACCAAGAACCTATCGTATTTAAGACTAATGCCATTGGGTCTTCTAGCCAAATGCTTCAAATTCTTAGAAATTATATCATCATCATTGAATTGCAATGCCTTCACCTAGGAAATCAACAAGAGTCAGTGTAAGCTTAAGCGTCATTAAAGTATAACTTAAGCATGCTAATTGAGATGAATCTTACATAATTGCAAAACCAATTTGCAAATTCTTCACCATAGATGCGCTCAATTTCATGCAAACTTACACGAGGGTGCCTTTGCTCCACTAGTCCATAATGTTGGCTGCATATACATACTATGCATTAGTTAGGCATGGCTTCATGGCCACTAATCTAATGAAGAATATAAATCCTCTATCTTATACATACTTTATGTAAGGTTTTACAGCGTGAGAATTAAACAACATATATTGATGTGCTATCTTCAATGTGTCTTCATCGAATTTTGTAGGAACTCCTTTTCCAAGTGAACGTCTAGTTGGCTTGAAAATATCTAACCCAGCATAGGAATTGGCTTCATGATCGTCATTCCTACTTGGTCGATTGAACTTTATCTCCACATAATCAGCAAGATATAACGAGCAAAATGTCAAACATTCCTCAGCCAAGTACCCTTCAGCAATAGAACCCTCTAGGCGACTCCTATTACGAACATAGGACTTTAACGTGCTCAAATACCTATTTAAATTCAACTTTCATACATTAGTTTCAATGCCATTGCTGTACATATTTGAAATCGCAAGAAAGAATAACTTAAACATGAAATGAATGAAACGTGTACCTCTCTATAGGATACATCCATCGATAATGAACCGGCCCAACTATCCTAGAATCAAATTCTAAATGGACAGTTAGATACATCATGATACTGAACGATGAAGGAGGGAAGACTCGCTCCAATTCACAAAGGATAACAGCAATCTCTTGCTTTAATTGAAACACTTTATTTGGATGAATCTCAGTACAGCACAACTTTCCAAAGTATCTACTGAGCTTTATTAAAGGATAGCGGACAGTCTTAGGTAAAACTTTTCTTAGAGCGATTGGCAGCAGTTGTTGCATCAAAACATGATGGTCATGGCTTTTAAGTCCAAAAAGCTTAGGTGGATTAAGGTGTACGCACTTAGACAAGTTGGTAGCATATCCGTCCGGCACCTTAACACCTTTCAAAGTCTTGCAGAATGTCACTTTCTCCTTCTTATGCAGTACAAAAGAAGTCGGTGGCAAATAAACTTTACCATTATCCCTCTCAACGAGATGAAGGTTTGATCGAATACCCATATCCTTTAAGTCGAAACGTGACTTAAGGTCCCTTTTCTTATCCACTTCCAACAATATTGCGCATATGGTTTCAGAAACATTCTTTTCAATATGCATTACATCAAGATTAGGGCGCATCAAATTGTCTTTCCAATACGGCAACTCAAAAAATATACTTTGTTTCTTCCAATAATAGGGCAATTGTTGGTTATCATTGACTACCCTTCCAAATTTGATCTGTTTTCCATCCAACTCATGCAATATCGTATCCCCATTCAATTTAGGGGGTGGCCTTCCATGTTCTTGCTGACCATCAAATGACCGTGCATTATTTCGAAAACGATGATTAGAAGACAAAAACCTACGATACCCCATGTAGCAATGCTTGGAACCGTTCTTCAACCATTGTGATTTTGTTTCCTTATGAAAAATAGGACAGGCTAGCTGCCCTTTAGTACTCCACCTCGATAAATTTGCATAATCAGGAAAATCACTAATTGTCCACAACAATGCAGCACGTAGCTGAAAATTCTACTTCAAAGATGCATCAAATGTTTGCACGCCTACGTCCCATAACTCTTTCAATTCAGCAATTAGAGGTTGTAAATAAATATCAATATTATTACCAGGAGCAGATGGACCAGGTATCAACAATGACAATATGAAATATAGTTGCTTCATACACATCCAAATGGGTAAGTTGTAAGGCATAAGTATCACAGGCCAAGTACTATGAGCAACATTCATATTTTTAAACGGATTATAACCATCGGACGCCAATCCCAACCTCACATTACGTACATCTTTTGCAAAATCTGTATTTATAGCGTCAAATGCTTTCCAAGCAGGTGAATCAACTGGATGCCTCATTCGACAATCATCTATGTGCCCTTCTGCATGCCATCTCATAGAAGCCGAAGTCTTGGCTGACATGAATAGACGTTGTAGTCGAGGTTTCAAAGGAAAGTGCCACAAAACATTTTTTGCAATCTTCCTCTTCTCTCCTATTGGGTCATTTTCAGAAATAACTCACCTAGACTCTTTACACGTTTTACAATCCTTCCATCCTTCTTTATCCCCCTAGTACAATATACAATCATTAGGACAATCATCTATTTTTTGATAGCCTAAGCCCAGTTGCTTCATCAAATTTTCAGCTTTATAAAAAGATTTAGGAAGTTCAACACTCTCGGGCAATGCTTCTCTCAGCAAATCAAGTAGCATATCAAAATACTTGTTAGACCACTTCCCTGCGCACTTGAGATGAAGTAACCGAATGATGAAGGCAAGTTTAGAGAATTTCCTACAACCTGAATACAAATCTTGTTAAGTGTCATTAATCAGTTTGTAAAATTTTTCAGCATCTGCAGAATTCAAACTACTTTCTTCATCTACATTTCCATAAGGTGGGACCCTAAAAGCATCATGCAACATTGCTTCCATTTCATTAGGCATAGATGCTACATTATTTGAAATAGGCTCGGAGTGTGATGTACTTAAACTAGGCGTAAAGAGTTCTCCATGTGCTATCCAATGTGTATATCTCTTAATAAATCCCGTAACAATCAAATGCTCCCTGGCCTCAACTTTTGTCCTCATTACTCCATTTTCACATTTCAAACAAGGACATAATATCATTCCATTTAAACTTGCGTTGTTCATTGCAAAGTTTAAAAACCTTTCGACTTCATTTTCATATTCAATGTAATTCCTTGGAAGTTTCATCCAACCCTTATCCATACTTTTGAAACTAATTATCCAACTCAAATGGCAGCAGCAAATGGAAGAGAATTTACCTATGTTAGCATCACGTTAGAATACAAGTGGAGAAATCCCTAAAAAAACAACTTGCAATACCTATTACAATAAATAGGAAGAAAGTTCTAATATGTTAAGTGGTGCGTGAACTTTCTAATTTGAAATACGGAGAGGCTCTACTTGAAGATGAGTGGATATGATACAATCCTAGAATTAATACAGAATATGACAAAACATATGCTACTATAGAAAAAGTAGCCTACTGTATTGAGAAGGATGAGCAAGAGATAGATTTAGGAGTTTAGTTAATCCCTTCTTTTATGTGCAATTGAAAGCTGTCATAGTCGTATATAAAGAAAACATAACTTGAGTCCAAATTTACAGTTGAAATCCATAAACAGTTGAAACATGGTTATAAAAGTGATATGGGCCTATAGAAGAGGTGGCTAGTATTTAGAACATTACTGAATTCTCTGCTTATGTGTTCCTTCCAGGTATAGATAGGCTAGCTTGGCTGGTAAATTTACTTAATTAAATTCTGAACTGAGTGAGATTTGATTTTGATGGTGTGACTATGAGAATTGCTCCAAGCTACTGTCCACTGCAACTTATTCGGAGAAAATGAAGGAAATGAGATGAAAGGCATACTGGAAGAATGAAAAAAATGGGAGGAAGAGTATTAGGCCTTTTGAGAAAATAGGTTATATTGGTTTACTATTTATTGCTAAAATGGCAGCAGCAGGAAGTCTAGAACAGTAAAGCCTGTGAATTCATCGACATCATCCTCATGTCTCTTAATATCAGTAGTACTTAGGAGCATGTGTTTGACAAATATGTTGATACTCTACTAAAAGACAAACGTCCAGAAATTAAAGATATCAAACACGGAAATTAGAGATAACATCAATTGGCTCATGACTTTCTCCTATACCATATTCTCAGAGAATTAACTGTCTCCCTTGAGAATTTATTAGCAAAAAATGGAATCAGGGACCATAAACTACAACATTAGGATGGAGAATTGAAGCAGACCATTTGATGGCATACAAACACATAAGTTCTTCACTAGTACTTGATTCTTGACTTATTTGACAAATCAAGGGAGTCCGCAAGAGGCCAATCAAAATCAAACATTAAGGTTCCGAGTATGGTTTATCGATGCCACCAATCATGTCCATCATTATGCAGTTACCTCATATTTTCTCAAATGTCAATTCTCAAAATAGTCATTGCTTGTATCTTTTAGCCCCCCCCCCCCCCCCCAAACAACAACAAAAACACAACATGCAGTAATCCATAAATTACACTTAAATTCAACCACCAAATATGCAACACACAAGTCAAGGTGTCTACAATAAAATGAGAACTGCGCACAGGAAGAAGAGCAGAAAACCAAAGTCTCAATCAGACAAAACTTCGGGGTTCATGACTTTTTACAGTAAAATGTAAAAATGGAAAACCAAAGTCTCAATCAAACAGCATCTATTGCTGAAATAGAAAATCCACAAGCACCCACAAATCTACACTAAGCTTCCATTAACCATGAGTCGCTTCATTTTATGCCAAAACCAACACTTAAAATCACTATTGATAATTATGAATAACAAAAAATGATGGTAACAACCTCACAGATAGGGGGGAAAAATTGGATCAAAAGTTAAACAAGGCTTTTAACAAGTAAGATGGCAGAAAACCCAATAAACTCAAGGACGATGATAACACTAATCCAGCTATTAGTCCAAGCATACTACAATTTTCACAACAACAATATCCCAGATTACCCTATTAACAATATCCCAGCGTACAGGGATTCAAAAACAGATTCACAATAAGAATATTCCAACATACGGAGATCCAAAAAGAGTTTCACAACAACAACCCACCAATTTTTTCACAACAACAATATGCACAGAAAACCGAATTCAACTTGGCCAAATTTAAGCCTCCAAATTTCAGAGGTAAACCGTAGCAAAATTAAACAAATAGATGCACAGAAATGCAAATCGACCTAAGAAAACTTACCAGTCTAAAGAGCGGTGTACAGACCGCAGCTAAATAATGCCCCTCTGCAATGCCGATATCGCTTCACACAGTAGCAGAGCCGACAGAACCACTTCAACCAGTTGTGCAGAGAAGATGTTGTGACTCGCGCAGAGGAGTTTGGGCTGAAGAAGTTGCGAATCTAGCTCTATTTCGTTCGATTTCCCTCACTGATTTGAAGGAAAAATCCGATTTCCTTCACTGTTCGCCATTGTTTTTGCTCAACGCCTTCTTGAAACACAGCCCTCGTTTTTTTCTTCCCTCTAATGACTCGTGCAATTTTTTTTGTCAAAGTGTTATGCGCACCTAAGGACCTAAAGTGTTAGGAAAAATCTAATTTTTTTTCTTGACACAAAATTATGTCATAACAGTATATTACTTTAAATGAAACTAATAAAACTATGTCGTATTGATTCAATATAATAACACTAAAAAAACTAGTGTTATTATAAGTATTACATTATTACACTTTATAAAAAGTGTCATTAAAAATATGTTAGTAAAACTTTTTTTCTAGTAGTGATTTTCAAGCCTTTGCCATTTTCAAGAACAAGAATGAAAAAGCAAGAAAAAAAGGAGATCATTCTCAAGCCTTTAAAAAAAGATCATTATTTGACCTTTCCACTATCTATAGTCCAATGAAATCATCAGAGAAGAAAAGTCCAAGATTGTACTTATAATTGCAGAACTAATTAAGATAGCAAACCAGAAAGGATTCAAGTTCCACAAAGTGAATAAAAACTAGTTCCAAAAAATAGCTAAAACATCAAATCATCAGGCAGAAAAATAATTATTGATCCGATCTGAGGTTCTTTTTATTTAAGAAAAAGGTCGGCCAAATAGAAAAAACTAAAAGGCAGACCTAACAATTGTTAAACGCGAATAAAAATTAAACCTTATAAATGATAATTACAAAGAATACTCAGCCCCTCTTTATTTCGAAGTACCGACCGATTTTTAGTGATTTGATTGAAAATGAATCCGCACGGATAAAATGCCTAAGAAGCCGTGACATTTTTCAAGGGTATTGACTGGGACTTTAAACGTGGAATATTAAGTTGGAGTTCTAATATAAAATTTATGTTTAAATTTGAATTTTAAATAAGTCGAATTTGTTATAAAATTTGGGTAGTGTTAGAATAAAATCTATACACTACACACTAATAAAACTCTAACTATTCTTTGCACAAGAATTTCTCTCTTTCTTTTCTCTCACAATTTTCTCTAATCTTTCTTTCACTAATCTTTCTTTCACAAAAATAATGGTATATTACAAGTTTAGAGAATAGCTCTATTTATAGAGTTCTAATTAGTAGAATACATCATTGCATACATCATCTTCCACTAATCTTAATTAGTGATGTCTCCACTAAATAGTGGACATCCATAAAAATCTTCTCTAATAATTCACATGAATCCATAATTAATGGAGCCTCCACTAATTAATGGAGCTTCCAATAATTTTAAGATATTCATAACACTCCCCCTTGGATGTCCATCCATTATATAAAGAATATGCCTCGTTAAAACCTTACTAAATAAAAACCCAGTGGGAAAAAAAATCTAGTGAAGGAAAAAGAGTACACTATTCTATATGTCTGTTTATTACTCCCCCTGATGAGATGATTCCTTTAAATCTTTAAACCGACGCATACCGATTTTATATCTCAACTTCTCAAATGTTGCAATCGGTAAAGTCTTCGTGAAAATATCTGCGAGGTTGTCACATGACCGAATTTGTAGCACATCAATTTCACCTTTCTTCTGGAGTTTGGTAATGTATGTTGTGTCTGATCTCCTTTAATATATCATCCTCGTAATTACGCTTATGCCAACTGTATTATCTTCATAAAGAGGAGTTGGAATATCTCTGATATATGATAATCTACAACTTTTTCGGATATAATAAATCATGGATCTTAGCCATATACATTCTCGACTTACTTCATGAATGGCTATAATTTCAGCATGATTTGAAGAAGTAGCTGCTTGGAGATATCGAAGGACTTGTTTAATTCCATTCCAATGTCGTCATGTTAGTGAAGAATTAAATCTTGCTAATAAATTGACAGCAAATGCAATATCAAGTCGTGTATGCTAGTAAGATACATCAATGCACCAATTGCACTGAGATATGGTACTTCAGGACCAAGAAGTTCTTCAACATCTTCTTGAGGTCGGAAAGGACCGAACAATCATTGGAATACTCAATGGATGTGCTTTGTCCATGTCAAATCGTTTTAGCACTTTTGCTGTATATATTGATTGATGAATAAATGTTCCACTTTCCAGATGTTCAATTTGTAAACTAAGGCAAAATTTGGTTTTACCAAAATCCTTGATTTCGAATTCTCTTTTTAAATAATCAATTATTTCTTGGAGCTCTTCAGGAGTTCCAATAAGATTAATATCATCAACATATATAGCTAATATCACAAATTTAGAACCATATTTCTTAATAAAAACACATGGACATACCTGATCATTTTTAAATCTCGCTTTCAATCAATATTCACTAAGATGATTGAACCACATGCGCCCAGATGGCTTCAGGCCATATAATGATTTCTGCAATTTGATGGAGTAATTTTCACAAGGATAATGTTTATATGTTTCTGGCATATGAAATCCTTTGGGGATTTTCATGTAAACATCATTTTCTAAATTTTCATACAAGTAAGTAGTGACAACATCTAATAGGCGCATATCTATCTTTTCATGTACTGCCAAACTGATAAGATATCGGAGTGTAATAGTATCAACAACATGAGAATAAGTTTCATCATAATCAATACCTGGTCTTTGTGAAAAACCTTGGGCTACTAACCGTACTTTATATTGTACAATTTCATACTTTTCATTGCGCTTTCGTACAAATATCCATTTGTAGCCAACAGATTTTACACCTTCTGGTGTTCGGACTGCAGGTTCGAAGACTTCACGTTGTGTCAGTGCATTTAACTTCGATTGAATCGCATCTTTCTATTGCAGCCAATCTTTTCTATGCCGACATTCATCAACTGATATTGGTTCAGGATCATCATTATCCTGTATAACATCAAGAGATATTATATGCAAACATATGATCAATAATTGTTTCTATCCGATTCCAACTTCTACCGGAAGTGGTATAATGGATAGAAATTTCAGTGTTACTTTCATCTATGTCTGGTTCTTTGTCATAAGTTTTCTCTTGGTCTTTATCATTCTTTGCTTTAATGTGGTCATCTGAATCATTAATCCTCTCTTCTTTCGAGGATTTTTATCTTTAGAACCAAGAGGTCGGCCATGCTTCTGGCATGCTTTTGGCTCAACAGCTATATGTAAAATTTTTTGTTCTGCTGGAACTTCAATTAGAATAGGAGCATTTATAACTGGCATATGCGATTTTGTTACTCTTCTAGAGTCAACAAAACGTCTGGCATTTGATTTGCAATGCTTTACAAATGAATTATCTTTTGAACTTCAAGTTCACACGCGCTTGTATGCGGATCAAGATAATTTAATGATGTTGTCCAATCATGATCTTTCTTGTACTGTTTCTGTTCTCCCCCTAATTTAGGGAATAATGATTTCATAAGAGAATAAGAAAATAAATATAAGAAAATGATGACAAGCAGGAAATGCCAAGAAAAATATCTCCCTTTTTTTTTATTTTACTCTTCCCGGTACTGACTGTTCATCTTCCTCTCTTGTCTTTTCTTCTCCTCCGACCCTCTACCTACCATCTACCTCTTCTTCTTCCTCATACAGATAGATATATATATATATATTTCAATCATCAGTTATTAGTAAACATAAAAAACAAAAACCACAAAGCAGATATGAAAGCTCGTAATTCATTTGAGACATGGTCAAATTTTGACTTGGTTTCTACAGCAGATTTTGATATATTATCCTGTCCAAGCCAACCGCTTCCTCTTAATTCTAATGCAGAAGATTTTGATATGTTTTCCTTTCCAAACCAACCGGTTCCTCCTAATTTCAGATGAGATACCTTTGAGGGCTTCCATTTTTTTTTTTTTTGTGCTGGATAATGAAATTAAACTCTCTTTTGGTTTGTTTTTTTATGTAAATCAATGAACATACTGCTTTGGACCAATTTGATCTGCCCATGCAAGAGACTGTTTTTTATGCTGTTCCTCTTGATACTATTCCTTTGAATGAGGATATGCTTGTGCATGATCCTTTCTACTCTCTAATGGATTTTGAACAAAACCAGAATATGATTCCAGGTTATTATACATTTAAACATGGATTTTAAATGGTATTATCTTTACTGATATTATTTTCTTTTTCTAGGAGAAATAATGAGTGGTCTTGGCAACGAAGTCGGAGTAAGTACTCATGAAATGTATAATATCGAAGTTCAAGATATTATTTCAGACGAAATTCCTATAGAGAATAAGAGGATTAAGAGGTAGAGAGAGAAGAAGGGCAATAACTCACAAACACTATCAAGAGAAATCATTTCGCAGTACTTTTACCTGCCAATCAAGAGCGCGGCCAAAGAATTGAATATTGGTATAACCCGTCTTAAGAAAAGATGTAGGGAGTTAGGAATTCGTCGATGGCCTCACAGGAAGTTGATAAGTTTGGAGACCCTAATCCAGAATGTTCAGGTTCTCTCTCATATACACTTATACTTTGCAAGTATGAAACTATGAAAGATTTATAAATAAATAACCAATGACATCACTTCAATTTACAGGAGATGCAAAATAAAGAAGAATGAGGACATATGGCTGAGAAGAAGTTGAAAGAAGCCATTGAAATACTGGAATGTAAAAAGCAGTTGGTGGAAGAAAATCCTGATACGCAGTTGGAGGACCAAACACAGAAATGGAGACAAGCATGCTTCAAGGCCAAATATAATGAGAAACTTAAGTATAATAACCTTAAGGGGATCATAAAATCCCAAGACTCATTTCACAGTAACTTCACGGCTAATTCTACTGCTAGTCTAAATGTTGGCTCAAAAGGGAAAGAAAATGATGAGGATGCTGAAAAAGAGGAGCTGAAGTCCATAATTGCTAACTGTTTGTCTTCTTCTAATGTAAATATTGAAAAAGAATAATTACAAACATTCATCTTAAATTTGTCAGCTCAATTACAAAAAAGCAACTATAAGCATGTATCCTCAAGTTCATATAAACACTAGTGATATGAATAAAAGATGTAATACTTATTATTAATGGAAATATCTTTTTCCCTTATTATCTTTTTTGTTCCGCTTCAAGTGGCCAGTATTTCTCTGTGATAAGGGAAATATCGAGTGTGTCCATGACCATAACCACGGTCACTGCCACAACTACGACTCTAACGCTGGCTTCTACTAGAGCCAACAACATTCACTTCTGGGAGTACTGTTGAGCCAGTTGGTCTGGCTTCATGATTTCTCAATAATAACTCATTATTTTTCTTTGCAATGAGGAGGGTAGTAATTAAATCTGTGTATACCATTTTTCTCGATATTGTTGCTGTAGGACAATATTCGAGGCATGAAAGGTGGAGAAGGTCTTCTCCAATATATCTTCATAGTAACTTTTTCTCCGCATAATTTTAACTGAGATGTAATTTTATACATCGCGGAGCTATATTCATTCACGGTTTTTAAAATCTTGCAACTTCAGGTGCAATCATTTATACCATACAGTTGGTAGTACGACCATCTTCAGGTGGTCAAATCTTTCTTTTTATCCACATGACATATGGATCTCTTTTTTTTTAGCATTTAGATGCATTTCTGTATGACATATATTTTTTTCCAGAAATATCAAGGGCTACAAATTCGAGTTTAGCGAGGTTAGCCATAGAGATCAATAAATGCGTACCTGTCTTCTGGCTTTGATAACGGTAGAGACTCGTGCTGATAACGTATTATAAAATTTGGGTAGTGTTAGAATAAAATCTACACGCTAATAAAACTCTAACTATTCTTTGCACAAGAATTTCTCTCTTTCTTTTCTCTCACAATTTTCTCTAATCTTTCTTTCACTAATCTTTCTTTCACAAAAATAATGGTATATTACAAGTTTAGAGAATAACTCTATTTATAGAGCTCTAATTAGTGGAATACATCATGGCATACATCATCTTCCACTAATCTTAATTAGTGGTGTCTCCACTAAATAGTGGACATCCATAAAAATCTTCTCTAATAATTCACATAAATTCATAATTAGTGAAGCCTCCACTAATTAATGGAGCTTCCAATAATTTTAAGATATTCATAACAAAATTTAAATATTTAAATATTAAATTTAAAGATTTGTAAATATAATTTATATTATTTATAATAATTTTTTTTAATTTTTATTTATCGGTCATCAATAACTAAATTTATCTGTAGTTAGTTTTTAAATTTCAAAAAATATTTTAGTTGAATTTTCAAAATTATCCTCACATATTTATCTCTCAAATTTACTCCAATTTATTAAGTAATTACTATTATCTCCCTTTCCTA
Source organism: Voacanga thouarsii (assembly GCA_026120185.1). NCBI lineage: Eukaryota > Viridiplantae > Streptophyta > Magnoliopsida > Gentianales > Apocynaceae > Voacanga > Voacanga thouarsii. The sequence goes on from JANUWF010001483.1 coordinate 1,607,145, forward strand.
TTTTGTCTCTTGAAAAAAAAATAAAGGTATAACACTTTTACAAGTGCAATTGTTATAAAGTATTTTTTATTGGGAATAGATATCAGAATTAATAATGGGTTACTATTCAGCTATTACTTAGATTTTTCGTAATCCCAACAAAGAGTTGGAAAGTAGAATAACACTAATATTAACAAGGGTAATTATGGGAAAAAATAAATGTCTTTTGGATATCAGAACATGACAAATAATAAGGAACAAAGATAAACGACAGATAAATAAGAATGGATGGAGTATTATATTATAAATTATTTATTTAAATCAAATTCAAATTTAATTCAAATTCGAGGTCGAAATTGAATTTGAATTTAAACTTTCGAGCTTATTATAATTGAATTTCGAATCGAACTTAATCTTTAAAGCATTTTAATCAAATCGAGCTCGAACCAATATTTGACATTCGAATCAAGTTTGAGTTCGAATTTAAACATTGTGTGAAAATAATAAAATTTGACTTGATTATTTTAGAATTCAACTTGATTTGATTTGAATACACATCTAGTATTAATGGATCTGATTTGAACAAATCACATGATTCATAAACATTTCATAAGATTACATGAATATTTCAATATGAATATCAAAACAACCTCGTTCTACTAAATTCTTTTTTTACACGGCATTACTTTTTTACACATCAAATTTATCAGGTTTTTTATTTGAGTTGTAAAATCACAATATAAGTTAACGTACGCAAATTGCGTGAGCCAGATCCAGTATTAACCACTTTTATTGACATAATAGTTAGATAGGCGGGTCCCATATGCACCGAACAATACCCATTTTATCACAAGAAAGAAAAATTGTTCTTTGCTTTGTGGAGTGAACCGTTTTTCTTTTCAATTATATCATCCAAAATTTTCCATCTTTAACTTTCCTTCCCTAATAAGTTATGGTTATTTATGACTTTCTTTGATCATCACCATTTAGAAAAGCAAAAAGGGAAATTGTTGCTTTATAGTGAAAACCTTTTTTATTTGTTCATATTTTCTTAAATTAAAACAATATAAATTTTTTTTGACAAAACAATACAGATAATGGCTCTCTTCCCATCTTAATAATTTTTTTTCTTTTTTTCAAAAATAATTCAATCCACAATGTCAAAATAAGGGCCTAAGTAGGAATATAGGAGGCCCAAATAGAAAAGAAAAGCAGACTACCAATCCAGTGTTAACGTGTATCACCTTCCAGTGCCCGCGTAACACGGAAACGGAAATTTTAATTAATTAATAAATAGTATCATTTCAGAAGCGAAACTAGCCGTTGCCTGCTGCATTTCCGGAAATGTGAACAAAACAAGCACAGTCCCTCTTCTTCTTCTCCCTCTCTCTGTCTCTCAGGAGCTTTCTCTGATTAACACGCCCCTGAAAACTCATCTCTAAGCCGCAACAAAAAACAAAGTGCCATTTTCCATATTCACAGCCGATTTTCCATTTTTAATTTCTAGTGTAAGTTAATAATATTATTGTTATTTTTTTCTCTGGGTGGCGGGTGGGTGAGTAAAATGTTCTTGAGTTTTCTTGGTTTACTTCGATGATTACTTGCTTTTGCCCTCTATGCAAGAAGAACTACAAATTACTTGCAAGAATGCTTCTTGTGTTCGGATTGTGTATCGAAACAAGATTATAATTTTGCAATTTTAGGTATTTCTTTTGTAATTTCTGAACTACTAAGGATTGAATGATTGAAACTTGTTTCTACTTCTTTCTTGAAGAATCACATTATGCTTTTCAATTTTCTGGGGTTCTATGAAATATGGGTTATTCGCACTTTCGAGCTATTGTTAGAGAGAACAAAGAGTTTCCTGCTTCTGTAAAATTTCTTGTTTCATGTATTTTTGGGTAGAGATCGATGTTCTCTTTGATTAAATATTACGTTTAGTATATCCAAAAGTGCAGGCCAGGTGTTGGATTTCGATGGAAAAATTGTTGCTGTATACTATGATTTTTCATTGTGGATGACATTTTTTGTGCTCACTTGATTTTCACTCCCAATGCAGTCGTTTTGCAACTGGTTGTGTTAATTTCGTAACAATTGTTAATGGTTTTGCACAGAAAGATATTATTTTGGGACGATGACTATCGGGACGCCAATTACACCAACTTCAAAAATCAGAAGATCTCCTTCATGTACACCGGGTGGTCAAAAATCCCGTGAAGAGAAGATACTTGTCACAGTTAGGGTGAGGCCGCTAACCCCGAAAGAGCAGGCAGCGTATGATCTCATTGCATGGGATTTTGCTGATGAACACACTATCCTGTCTAAGAATTTAAACCATGAACGACCTACGGGGCCATATAGCTTTGGTATAGTAGCTGAGCAATATGAAATTTCATGATTCATGATTGTTCTTTTTCTAATCATACAAGCGATGTTTAAAATTCTGATACAACAATCTCTTCCCTGTTTAAACGGTGGCAGACAAAGTTTTTGATCCCTGCTGCTCGAATCAGAAGGTTTATGAAGAAGGGGCAAGAGATGTCGCTCTCTCAGTTCTAAGTGGAATAAATGGTAACAGAAATGCTTAAGTTCATTTCAACAATTAAAAATTTAGGGTTTAACAAGCTGATCTTTAATTTTTCATGGCTAACCTTCTAGGGGTGATGGAATGGTATGACAGCCCAGTCTAGGAAGAAAGCATAACTAACTTCAAGAATACAGCATAGCTCCATCCACCTCGAGTGAACCTCTAGTCTCAGCACTTCAACAGATGCTGTTGCCAATCACCATATATGGGACCTATGGTGTAGATATAATATGTTTAGTTAGCCAATAGGACCAGTTAATAAAGAAATGCATAGATGTCATATGAGTAAAAAAGGACCAGCAAGCATGCAAATATAAGTTTCATTTTCAAACTCTTCTTGGAAGGTGGAATGCAATCACTGAAGAACAATTTCTTTGTTGCTCCTGCTATAGCTTGTTCTTGTTTAGAGAGTTAACTTATCCTGGATAGTTGGTGGGATGTGGAAGTCTTGCATTAAATCCTCCAGATATTCCAAGCATCCTTTATGAGTGTTTCAAAGAAATTGTTTTCGTGTTTACCTCTTAATCTGATGGAAAATGTAAGACAGAAGGCATATTGAATTTGGCATGTGGTTTAGAAGATCCAAATTCACCCATCCAGCAGTCTTGTGTCCTCCTTACATTGGATTCCTACAATTGAGAAAGAGAACATCTTTGTCTCTCTCAGTTTTGACCAGAGAACTGCTTCCTTGGAACAGATGGAAGTTGAGAAAAAGAGAGGGTTTTAAGAATACATGTGAACTTTCTTGTTTAACTAAAGCAACAATTTTGCACTTGTTGCGATAATGTTGTTCCTTTGGCATTTGTTCATAACTTCTTTTCATGTATAAGTCTCTTAAGTTCTCTAGTAGTATTAGTCATTCCACGACATCTATCCTTGGTTTTGCAGCAACAATTTTTGCATATGGGCAGACCAGTAGTGGCAAAACATTTACCATGAAGGGAATAACAGAAAATGTGATAAAGGACATTTATGAGCATGTCAATATGGTAAGCTGTTGTTCCTTGCAAAGTGTGTGCTGCACTCCCCTCCATTCATCTCCCCTCCTCTCTAACTACACATATTATTGTCATTATTTTGAAATTTTCTGATATTCGTACTTAATTATGATGTTTCAGACTCCAGAAAGAGACTTTGTCTTGAAGTTCTCTTCAATAGAAATTTACAATGAGACTGTGGTAGACCTTTTAAATCGAGAGTCTGGCTCCCTTAGGCTGTTGGATGACCCTGAGGTGAAGATGCTAAACCTTAATAAATACTGAATAGACTTAATCTTTTCTGTGGTTATATTTTTTCTTCAAATAATTCTGAAGATTTATTTATTTGCCTGAATACAGAAAGGTACTATCGTGGACAAACTAATTGAGTATGTTGTTAAAGATGTTGAACACTTGCGGCACTTAATCGGTATTTGTGAAGGTAATGTACTGATCTAAAGCATTAAATTATGTAGTGTACTGATCTAAAGCATTAAAATATCCATCTCATATCTGGTGGAATAATACAGAAAGAGCTATTTTTTCTTTATTTGATAATTTTATCCTGTGGTTTTCACCTTGATCAAAAGCAAAACAACTTTTCATAGTGAACACAAATTGAAGTTGAATCTATGAATTCTACACTGAACAAACATTCGTACTTGCAGCTCAGAGGCAAGTAGGAGAAACTGCTCTTAATGATAAAAGTTCAAGGTCACATCAGATATTCAGGCTGGTAAGATTGTCAGTTGCTCTTTTTGGGTTTTTGCTAGCAGCAATTTTTTTGCTGCAAAATTTCATGTATTCAATCATTAGCCACCTTCCAAATTATATAAATGAACTTTGAAAAAGGCCTTGCTTTTTGCATGGTATATGCTATAATAGGACCTTTGCTGGTAATTACATGAAAGAGATATCTCAGGTCACATGATCTTCAGCTTAAAGGCCATGCTTTTCACCATTTTCTTATCTTTTCTCTAACTCCTACTTCTTCTGCCAAATGAGCTACTGAGTTCATCCTGTGTTTTATATGTTTTATTCTTCGCCTATGAGTGTCTCTACCTTTCATTGGCTTTCCAATATTAAACCAGTATGTCATACTTGGAAAAAGCTACCAGGAATGGTGGTATATCTATTTGCTTGTTGGATTCTTCTGTGGTGGCTAGTAAGGAACAGTCCAATTGCAGCATTATCATCTTTCTAAATATGGTCACACATCTGATTGTTAATGCTAATGTTTGGCTAAGATTTTTTTTTTTTTTCCAGCTATTACCAAGTATTATGAATTCTATTGTTAAGTTGGTTTTGGGTTCTATACGTTACATGTACTCTAATGTGATAAATCGGCTTCTTTTTTTCTTCTCTGTCACATGTTAAATGAATTCTATTTTGTAACGGTCTTAATCATACGTCTGATCCCATTTTGTATGCAGATATTTAGTAATTGCCTTGTTATAAGTAATTGTTTAAAGTATTCCTATTCCATTTACTGCAGTTATTTCTAATATCTGATTATACCTTTTTCCTTTATTCAGACTGTGGAAAGTAGCCTCAGGCAAAATTCAGGCAATGTGAAATCTTTCTTAGCGAACTTGGTATGTCTTCTTGTGCATATAACTAGATATCCCTTTTTGTTTAACAGCCAGTGCATTTAAGATAAATAACATTGCTTTTTATTTGGCAGAATCTTGTTGACCTTGCTGGAAGTGAACGTGCTTCTCAAACAAATGCTGATGGCACAAGATTGAAGGAAGGGAGCCATATTAATCGAAGCTTACTGACTTTGACAACTGTGATTAGAAAACTAAGGTATAGAGCTGAATGAGGGAAACCCTAATAGTTTCTTTCCTTGATATTTTTGGAGCTCTTGATGTATTATTCTGTCATATAGTTGGCAACTTTTGAAGCTGTTTGTTTGTCTGGTGTGAACATGTGCTTTTGCATATGCTGATATAGATTAATTAGAACAAAGTGGCTTGAATGCAAATGATCCTCTTTTTGATTCTGCAGCGGTGGCAAGAGGAGGGGTCATATTCCATATAGAGATTCAAAACTTACACGAATATTGCAGTCTTCAATTGGGGGAAATGCACGAACGGCTATAGTTTGTACCATGAGTCCTGCTCTCAGTCATGTGGAACAATCACGAAATACACTCTCGTTTGCAACTAGTGCAAAGGAAGTTACCAATAATGCCCAAGTAAATGTGGTATGTAAGCCGAACCTTTTGACTTTTGAGGGGAAAAAGAAAATCTATCACGTAAAATAGGGAATTTGTGCTGCTTAGAGCTGGTACCATATTTGTTAGTTTATATAGTTTCAGAGAATTTGCTCCCACGTTCATTTTGACTGCTACTCCTTGGTATCCTCCCTTCATGAAGCCAACAATTAATGCTTTTCTTTTTTAAGTCAAGTGGTTCGAATCTGATCAGCCTGCAGGGTTCTTAATTAACTTAAATCTAAACTCTTTTTCGTTTTCTTCTCTCACTTTCTTGAAACTTAATTTATGCATGAGTTTGTGTTTTCAATTGTGTAAATGATTGTTTATGTTGTTGGGTTCTCTAGTCAGTTGATCCATTTTAAGAGCCAAGAGCAGCAACTGTTTAAGGTCAATAATCCAAATTTAATTTTCTGTTTCCAGGTTATTGCAGAGAAGCAATTGGTGAAGCATTTACAAAAGGAAGTTGCAAGACTTGAAGCAGAGCTCCGAAGTCCTGAGCCATCTGGCTCTTTATCCTTAAGCTCTTTGCTGGTGGAAAAGGAATTGAAAATCCAACAGGTAGAGTTGGGAGGAGTTTTTCATTTAAGATCTTTATCATTAGTAAAGTGCATTTGGGTATTTTTCAGCTAAAGTAGAGGGACCGACTCTAGTTTCTCATGTTCTGTTGTAGAAATGGAAACTTATGATTAAATCTTTTGTATTTCTGTGTTTTTGCTCCCATTTTATTGAACCCTTGAAAACTAGATTGGCTAGTTTTGAGCTTGGTCACATCCAGTTGTTGGTTATTGGCAATTAATCAGGAAAAAGAAAAGAGCCAAATCGTAGTTTATCTTACGAGAAAGTGGCACTTGATTAGCTTACAGTTGTGATTTTATCCCATAAAAAAGCAGATGCCGAAAAGGGGATGATGATGAGATGGTACTGTATATCTCTGAATGAATGCACAAATGTTCTTTATAATTGATAAATTGCTATTGCACAGATGGAGAAAGAGATGAATGAACTGAAACGCCAAAGAGATCTTGCACAATCCCAACTTGAGTTTGAAAGATCACAGAAGGAGCCAAAGGTATGATTAGTGGGTTCTATTTACTTACTCTCTCTCTCTCTCTTTCTTAGTTTAGGATCCAGGTATTCACTTTTGTTCATGTTTATTTCAGGGTTCAAGTCACCAAGGACCATCTCGCCAGGTCATTAAATGTCTTTCTTTTACTCCTGATAATGAACAAGTTTCTGGAGGATCTCCTTCAAAAACCCAGCCAAAGAACCTTGGAAGGCAATTGATGGTTAGACAGTCTGCCACTTCTGCATCCATGCTGGTGCATGAGATTCGAAAGCTTGAGATTAGGCAAAGGCAGCTTGGGGAAGAAGCAAACCATGCACTTGAGTTACTTCAAAAAGAGGTTACTTCTCACAGAATTGGTAGTCAAGATGCAGCAGCTACGATTGCAAAGCTGCTGTCAGAGATTAAGGACATGCAGTCCCTTGGTTCCATACCAGAAAAAATTGAGATAAAAGACAAAGGTAGCTTGAAAGAAGAGATTGCACGATTGAACTCTCAGGAGAATAACATTGCATCTTTAGAAGAGAAGCTTGAGAATGTTCAGAGATCAATAGATAAATTAGCCATGTATCTTCCCAGTGGTGAGGATCCCAACTCAAGGAATTTGGGAAGAAAGAAAAAAATACTTCCTTTTACCTTGAGCAATTCAGCCAACATGCCAAGTATTATTCGATCTCCTTGCTCACCTGCATCGTCTTCTCATAAAATATTGGAACCTGGAATAGAGAACAGGGCCCCAGCAAGCAACAATCTCTTGTCCAGTAGAGATGTGTTCCACAACCGAAGGGGCACTCCTCCTTGTAATGGAGAAACTAACAGCATCCTATCCATGGAGACTACTACCCCTGTTAAGCATCCAAACTCAATCAATGTGAAAAAGATACAAAATATGTTTAAGAAAGCAGCGGAGGAGAACATCCGGAGTATAAAATCTTATGTCACAGAGCTAAAAGAGCGGGTTGCAAAACTGCAATACCAGAAACAGCTTCTGGTTTGCCAGGTGAGATCATTTGTTTAATGCGCTTCTTGTTCTCTTTTGTTATTATGGGCTAAAATTCTTCGGTCTTTGCAACAAGTATGCATGGTTCAGTGTCTAGGAACATGTTGTGAAGAGGTCAACATCATATCTACACTGTTTATTTGCAACATTTAGGCATAGTTCAGTTTTCAGAAAACATGTTTGAAGAGCCCAACATGTCCACAATATTTGTTTATTCTAAGAAAAAACATAGGAGTGTCATTGCCATGCCAAGAAATTAATTTTCATCATATTTTAATATTGGTTTAAAGTAAGTTTGTTCTTTCAATCTTCTGTTATGTCAATGAGGAGCATTTTTTCAGTACTATATGCCATTTTAATCTTGAACCAGTTATCCACATATATCTAGTTTATATATTTCAACATCAACACCTGCATAACATAAGATTAGCATCTAAGCTCAGGAATATTCTCCGAGTACAAAGAAGAAGGAATGATTGTCATAATCCATCCCCTGCTTCAGCAAAAGTCAAAGTCATCAGAAGGAAAAAAAAAAAAAAAGTTTGTTTACACGTCGCAGGCATAAATGGTTAAACAACATAAAGTCTTCAAAGTTAATATGCTGTTTGCTTACACTTGGTGAATAAGAGTCCTTGCCTGCAATAGTCGTTTTACTTATTCCAAGAACTCAGCTCATCAGGGTTCTGGCTTTAATGTTTTTCTTTGTATCTTGGCCTATAATACGAGATGACATATGGTCGTCACGGAGCAACTTTAATGCCTAGTTATGCGTCCCAAATCTGACTCATTTTTCCGATCCAGTTTCTTTCTGGAGTTTTTTCTAGTCTTTTCTTAATGAGTTGTTTTCTGTGTTCTGATATCAGGTATTGCAATTGGAGGCAAATGAGGCTGCAAGTGACCAGTCTGATACAGTTGAACAATCTCCAATGCCATGGCAATTGGTTTTTGAGGAACAAAGGAAGCAAATCATAGAGTTGTGGCATCTCTGCCATGTGTCACTTATACATCGCACACAGTTTTACTTGTTATTTAGAGGGGAAGCTTCTGATCAAATCTACATGGAAGTTGAGCTTAGAAGACTGACATGGTTGGAACAGCACTTGGCTGATCTTGGCAATGCAAGTCCAGCACTTCTAGGCGATGATCCAGCAACCTTTGTATCATCAAGGTATAATGAAGCATTTCAGAGGCAAAATCTTGTCTGAGATTTATAGTTATATGCAATAAATCTGTTCTCTATTGCTCTGCATTTATCTAATTGTTAATATAACATGTTTGAATACTACAGCATCAGGGCCTTAAAGCAAGAGAGGGACTACCTGGCAAAGAGGGTGAGCTCAAAATTGACTGCAGAAGAAAGAGAGATGCTTTACTTAAAGTGGGATATTCCACCAGAAGGAAAACAAAGGAGGAGACTGCAACTTGTAAATAAGCTATGGACCGACCCCCGAAACATGCAACATGTACGGGAAAGTGCTGAAATTGTTGCAAAACTTGTGGGTTTCTGTGAAACTGGAGAACATGTTTCCAAGGAAATGTTTGCTCTCAACTTCATTTCCCCTTCCGACAAAAAGACATGGATGGGTTGGAACCTCATATCTAATCTCTTGCATCTGTAACACTTCTGACTAGAGTTTTTGCATCTGTACCACTTCTAACTGGAGTTTTTCTCATCTGCCTTAGGCTGCATCTTTGCATCTTAACCATTGTACATAAGAATGCTTATCTAGTGAATTTTCTTACAGCCCTATCTGTAATAGTTGAAATATCCTTTTCTGTTTCAATTCAAGTTGTAAATGTTCTTTAGCTTGTTCATGCTTTTATTTTGAAATGATCAAAAAAGGAAATAAATAGATAATCCAACTTCTTGGTGTCCGGGCAAAATAATTAATTCTCTTAGTGTTCGTTTATTTTGGAATTTAATTCATGCATCATTCTTTACTTGCTTAATATTTTCTTCGCACAATAACTAATTAAATTACCCAATATCATGCTAACTTATCTAATACATCTTGCCTTGCTCATCAAAATTTAAAATTTCATATCAATTTGATAAATAATTTAATATAAGCTAAATATTATATGACACGTTTTTTTATAATGCTATTCACCTATGAGTTTTTTTTTTGTTTTTTTTTCATCACGAAACAATGTTTCCTTTTTTTTTTTTTTTTTTTGTTACTTAGTAAAGTCTTCCATTCAAAGCAAACAAATTACATAAGAATCAGAAAATCTAGAGTTCCAGGAAAATTACCACACTCTAAATCCCTGAGTGGGTATAATACAAGATACAAAAAATAAAAAAAATAAACAAACAAAAATTAACTCCTAATCTTTTTTATCGTCATCCTCAAATATCAATGACAGCAGAAACCCAAACTTACTTAAATATGTAAACAGCAATTGAAAAGATTTTGGACGTATCAAAAGCTGTGAAAATCATATGAGAAAAAGATGAGATCGGGAAGGGCCCAACTGAATGGGTTTTAAAGAAACTCTGAATAAATAGAGTTGAGAACTCCTATCCAAGCCGTTCGAAAAAAAAAATGCATATCAAAGAGCTTCTTATCTTGATAAATAGAACTGAAAAGGTAGATGGATGTGGTTTGTGACCCAAAATAGGGTGGGAACACAAAAAATGAGAGATCTTAAATGGGGTGGGAACACAATAATTATCTTTAAAATTATTTATGGGAGAATATCTTATCTAATAATGTAATCTATTTCGTAAATCATACTCTCATCTAATGTAATCTAATCCACAAACAAATATAATCCTTAAATTATTCTATCACAGAGAAAATGGAAAAAATAATTAAAAATACACCGTCCGATTTATATTATTTGACTTTTTTAGTCATCTACCCGTAGATTAGGAATACTTAAATCAATGAGCAATTTTTTTATATTTTTAAATTTATTCATAATAAATACAAGGATGAGTAATTATTTATGAAATTTTTTATCTTTTTATTAAATATAATTTAACTAAATTTAAAAGTAATATTAAAAAATATTAATCATTGATATATAAGAATGTATAAAGAGTCAAATATTATGAAATAAAATATAAAGACTAAAAGGTTAAGTAATATGAAACGTATGGTTTATTAATTATAGTTATAAATTTATTTAAAGGTTTGAACAATTATAATTTAAAAAATTATTATTATTATTTAAGAATTAAAAGATTTTAATTCATTGTACTGAATATGTCCCCTAATACATAATCATTCTTACATACTAGTAAGTTTGAAAGATTATGTTGCCTTTTTTTACCTCGGGTTGCTGAGTAGAATATGTTGCCAATTATAAAAATTAAAATTTCGTTTTAAAAAATTGTTTGATTGGGGAAAAAAAAAAAAACTTAGAAGGGCAAATGCGTCAATGCGAGAATTCCATCATTCCCTTGCCCCCGGCGGCCCTAATAGGCTAATACCTTTGCTGGGTGCGTGCTATCACCTTCTTCAATTCTGGGCTTTTGAAGCAGAAACAGAAATAGAAACCGCCGTTTTTATCAATTAGTGCACTCTCTCCCTCCCCTTCCATCGATATCTAGCGGTGAATTTCAATACAGAGATGGGAAGAGAGGTGGGTGGTGGACAAAAGCAGCCATCGTCCACAATGTCGTACACGGTGGAGCAGCTTGTCGCTGTCAATCCCTACAATCCCGATATCCTCCCTGATCTTGAAAACTATGTCAATGAGCAGGTTTTTTTTTTTCTTCTAAATTTTTTTTTTTAATTGAATGCTGTAAAAAAAATTTGTTCTTTATTTAGTTTGTTTATTTCGTTGTCTTCTGGCTTTTGAAGTACTGAAATTTAATATACATACATTACAAATTAGGTCTCCTCCCAGACGTATAATTTGGATGCCAACCTTTGCCTTCTTCGTCTATACCAGGTTGGTTTATTTTGTTAAGTAATTAATTTGATTGTTTGGACGGACTTAGTAGTTTTTTACCCTTAATATGCTGATTAATTATTTGTTGTAGTTTGAACCTGAGCGGACGAGTACGCAAATTGTTGCTCGCATTTTGGTTAAGGTAAAATGTTATATGGTTAATCAATATTTTGCACCGGTTGTATGGGGATGTAATTCTCAGTAGTTCATTTTTCTGTTCTTTGTTGGTTTCTTTGTTTGAGCAGGCGCTTATGGCAATGCCAGCTCCTGATTTCACCCTTTGCCTATTTTTGATTCCCGAGCGAGTGGTACCAATCTCATAATTTACTTTTGTATTTTACATTAAATAGATTTCTTTAATGAGATAAAGGAAATCATTTCCTGTTCTTGTTGGGGGTGAATTTTTTTTTCCCCCAAAGATCTGTATATGGATACATGCCGGTGACTTTGACTGGTCTTATTTCTTTGATTCATTTATTGTGCATATTTTATCTCATTCCATGAATACTTCAATAATACTTAATAACAACTATATATATATATATCAGAGCAAATGCTGAAGACCATACAATAAAACTGCTAGGCTTTTGATTGTTTGCATGACATGGTGGCTATGAGTAGACACATGGTCATAGTCAAGCTTGTTCGAACCATACTTGACCACTGCTCTCTAAGTTGCTCATTGCCTGTGCTATATATTTTTCGGTCATGGTTTGCTACATCTGTTCCAACATCTTCCAGGGCAGTAACTGTCATTTTGGTATTTATGCTGGAAGGACTGACATAAAGTAGTTATTTTTCTATTGTGAGCAAATCTTGAGTCTTGATAGATCTTTTCAAGAAGGTGTATTCATGTGCTAAATAATTGGTCCAAGGCAAAGAGGACTGGAGAATATTTCTGCTCACGCTTTTTGAAGAATCATATCCTTTTGATGAACATAAAATGGTAAAGAGTTCCAATTTGTTGGAGTGGAGAGTTCTTTGTCATAGTCCCTGTTGAGAGTAAGGGGAGAAGGGGGAAGAATGGAAAGTCTTTCTTGATTACTGATAAAATTTGTGGCAAAAATTTGTCCAAGGAATCTCCATGTTGCATGTATGCATGATTTGGCAGTTTGGAATAAGAAGATAAGGAGGAGTAAGGAAGAATTAAATTAATGCTGAGGGTTGGTCAGATTAGCTTGCCTTAGAATTTTCCAGTAGACTCACAAGATGTTGAGGATATGCTGTGAAACAAGCAGTCTATGCCTTGCCACAGTTGGTTGGATGGATACTTGTTTGATGGATTGATTTAGCTTTATGCCAGTATAAGAAAGCATAATCATTCCTCTTCATCTATTCTATTACATTTCTAATTGCTCTGTCATCAAGAATTTTGGCTTTTTTTCTTTTTTCTTACAGAGTACACACCATATCTGGATTTGGGATTGGAGCTAACTATTTTGTGTTGCATAATTAGATTGCATGTAAAACCAAAATAAGGCTGTTTGTAAGGTACTTTTGTGCTTTGCCATTGGTTGTCATGTTCAAAAATGTTGGGAACAAAGCCTGTGTCCTGTTCACTTAAAGAATTTATCTTAAAAAGTATTGGGTACAGAGTAATCAGCATAAACTAAAAGTGAGAAAAATGTCTGATGAGAGAGACAGATTGAATATTTACCTTTTTTTCTTACCTGATGTAATTTCATTTTTGTACAAATGAGTCATCCAAGTATAGTTATTACTGTCGCATATCGTTTACTTGTCTCATCTCGATCCCAGCAAATGGAGGAGCAGTTCAAGACTCTAATTGTGCTCTCGCACTACTTGGAGGTACATTACTGTCTTATAGCTGGTTTGTACTTGGATGCAATGGGTTAGGGATTGCTAGCATGGTTTCTTTTGCATATGCAGACAGCTAGGTTCCATCAGTTCTGGGATGAAGCAGCTAAGAGCCGCCATATAGTTGAAGTTGTACCAGGTATTTTATGATGAATGTTGCTCTTTGCAACTAATACGTGCAACGTCTCTATTATAGCTCTGGTACTTCAATGGATCTTATGTTCTTCTAAATACAACTGTGATTTCAAGAATGATAACTAAATTTTGATTGAGATATACTAGGTTGGGAGTAGAGGGAATGGATATTTTCAGTTACTTCTTATTCAATTTTTTTGTTCTTTGGTCATTACAGATGACATGGAAAGTGCAAACTCTTCAGGTGTTTTATATATACATCTTTATGTTGCTTTGGAAAGTTTCTTCTCTACTGTAATTGAATGGTTTTCAATGTGTACCCTTGGTTATCGTTGTTTAGTGTCGGTGTTTTGATAATGCAGCCATCTTTCTAATTTGCAGCTAAAACTGTGCGAATGACCTGTAGCTGAAAACGGTTTAATCTTAATTGCTTAGGAACTGGGTTTTCTCTAATACCATCTTAATGAATAAGTTAAAATGCTTGCTTACATAGTTTGCTTTTTTATTTTTTAGGCTTAACTTTTTGCTCTCGCCTACTTCCTCTTGTCTTTTCTCTCCCTTGCTTGAGATTTTGTTGTATGCTCATTTCTGATAGCTAGGGGTTACACTGTAGGCTTTGAACAAGCAATTCAGGAATACGCAATCCATGTCCTTTCACTGACGTACCAAAAGGTTCCGAGGTCTGTACTTGCTGAGGTATGATGTCTACTTACTGATATTCTTTCAATATAAAAAGCTTTATTTCTATTTACTTTACATCACTGAGTTTGTATAAATTCTCTGAAGTGTTGAATTACTCTGCATATGTGCATATACTGCGACTACATCTGGATACATATGCAGATGTATACGGTAGTCATTTAAAAGCCCCTATATCACATTGAATTTCTTTTGCAATTAACTCTTTCACTTTGAATTTGGAATGCACCACATATGAGAGCTTTCCGTATTGCTTCTGTTTTTTAATTTCTGTGCCACTTGTGAAATTTACCAAGGCCATTCTCAAATAAAAATTCATTTCCCATGTTCTTGCTTGATTGCTTGCACTGAATTACAAGTAAACTCTTTGGTAGAAAGGAATTGTAACCAAATAGAACTCACTCCCTGCCCATACTTATGTCTCAGGCCATCAACCTAGAAGGTCTATCCTTAGACAAGTTTCTTGAGCACCAAGTGGCAAACAATGGTTGGAATCTGGAGAAGGGCCAGGGCGGGGGCCAACTTATTATTCTTCCACAGAACGAGTTCAACCAGCCTGAGCTCAAGAAAAATACCGCAGATGGTGTCCCATTGGAACATGTCACCCGTATCTTCCCAATTCTCGGCTAACATAAAACAATGTTAATTGTCTTAAGAAAAATTCCCGAACTCCCCAGAGTTGTGGCAACAGTTTTGCGTTCTATAGTAATGCTTCTTCTACTAGTTATATTATGTCGTAATATTTCAAATTTGACTAGACACATTTTCTGTTGAATTTTTACTGTTTGTACTTAATGGAACCTGTGATATAACCAGTCTCACTTGGAACATATTCAATTTTGTTGAAGGGAGAGCTAATCCTCTTGAACGAGAAAGCATTTGTTGATTTACCATATGGTCATTTTTAAGGGATGCTTTTATAGAAGATTTCAAAAGCTCCCACGAGATGTGGGGCATGCCTCTGTTATTGATTTCTTTAAGAGGAAATGCTAAAATTTTACGTATGTAACATGTTTTGTGTAATCTGTTTACCAAAGGCAGCTCGGGGCAACCATATTGTTTAATTATAAATTATAATCTACCCATTGATGGTGAGATTTTCATAGGCAAAGGAATAATGATTCAATGGACAAGTTAATGTATCACGAACTCACACCCTTCAAAGGCAACATAATGAAACCAATAGACGTGTTTGTGTATCCTTTCAAAAAGTACAAATATAAATTAAATTTTCAATACAACCATTTATAAAAATTAAGCCTACCTATATATTTCCTTCCCACGTTCAAGGGGATAAACCTTTCCGAGAGAAGACTAGCTGTTCAATAACTTAACCAAGAAAAAGGCGTCATAGTGTTCGATCTTTAATTAACTTCTAGACTCTGACAATTTCTCAAAAGGAAAGCACTTCACACTCACGTTTGATTTCCACAAAGTAAGCCCACACAGCAGCATCCTAAAGCTATCGATTAGAAGATTAAGACAACATTGAGTTACAAAATAGGTTTATTCAAGAACTTATTTCCAAATATCAATTCTAATGAAGTAATGAAACAAATGGATAAAACAAATCAATGCCCTAACACTGTCAAGAGGAGCTCCCATGGGTTGAATCATATTTACAACACTGCATCCTACACAGTCCGCGGAAATATAGTTGATATAGAAATAGCTACAGAGGTAACGAAAAAAGAAAAGATTAAAAAAAGAGCTCCGAAAGAATCTTAAAACTGTTGGTTGCTATTTACTCATTTATGCTAGAAGTATCAGGCTCCGACCGAAGTTTTGCCGATCGAATGAATGCTGCAAATCGCACGGACGACACATAAAGGAATACATCTACCAAAACAATGCAGGCACATCTTTTTCTGCATCTCAGAAACTTCTTATATGCCTGCCGTATCAACCCCTATAGCTCTGTCTCTCCCTACCACCCATTCTTCTTTTTTAACCGACTGATTGATATTATAGCTAAATACATCTGGAAAATGCTTACTGACGTAGAAAAACTCAAGAAAGACCTCAATGACACAGTGCTTCCCCATATGTTACCCATCGTACAAAACTATCTGGAAATTCCTCGAGAACTTCACAGTTACAGTTCTCATCACAGGACAACTCGGTTCCAGTCTGGTTCCGTCCCTGCATAGAAAACATAATCCTATTCTTCACCTAACAGTTTCTTGAAATCTTGTGCGCATAGAATGATTTGATTTCGTCAAAAAAGAAAAGACAACATAATTCCGTTGACATTCAATGAACCTATATATGTAGTTAGATTTATTAAAAATGAGTTACTTGACTTGCACTATGTTAATGTTTCTCAGCCCCCAACAAGAAGATTTGGAGAGGAAACTCAAAACAATTCCCAATGATTTCGAATGGTCCAGATTTATTTCACCATAACTTGGTTCAAACTTATCACTACCTTTATACAAGTCATGTCCAAAACAAAGAAAATGTGAGAACAAAATACAAGAAATGACTAGTAAAGCTGCTGCATACGGCAAAACATAGCAGATCAACAAGTACCTAAACCCCAACCCCCACCCCCGGAACCCCAGCCCTTTTCCCTCTATTTCTGTTTGTTTTCTGTTCTTTTTGCCCCAAGAGCCTATATACACAAATCTGTTGACTGGAAGCATTCATATTCAGTTCAGATCTTGTTAGATATGAGTCAAAAGAATAACTAATAAATTATCTCACAACATCCATTTTGCCATAACGTAATTTCCACTTTGAAGCAATCCTAAGCCTTTCCTAATACTCACAATTAACCAATGGTAACGATTCAATAATTTTGCAAGTGAAATGCCACTAGCATAAAAGGAAGGATACTAACCTTCAAGCTACCAAATTCGCTGGAAGATGGGGTTGTTTCCACTACAATTTCATTGATAACGTTCTCAGATGAGAGTCCTTCTATGGGTGAATTTGTGAACATCGACCTACAGCAGCCACTGAAATAACACACAGAAATTCAATCACTTCAGGAAAAACATTACAGTTCAAAATATCCAGAGGTAGATTCGTTTTTGAATGGAAACTCAATGTCATCAACTGCTATTATTTATCGCAATTGATCAACAGAGTTAGATCAAGAACAATAGGCACACCACACACTAGCTTATCACATAGCCACAACTATTCATGATAGAAGATACTAAAGTGTGCCCAAGGGTGTCAAGTACCATCTACCATGAAGATAATAATGACCATTGGAAATGTTTAATAGCTTGCTTGTTAGAATCCTTAGGACTTTGAAATTGCTATAACTGAAAAGGATCAGAAAAAATAAGAGGGCTTTAGAAAATTAATCCCGAAGATATTTGAGATTTAGTGTTGTTCTGTATCAAGAAAATGTTGTCATAAATCATAAACCGGGAAAATATAGCTAATGGCTAGGTAGGGAGGATGCTCTCTCACAATAATCTATTGGTGAGACCTAGAAATGAGAACGGAAAAAACTTGTTACAAATACCTTTAAAGGTTAAGTAGAAAAACCAAAGGGAACAGAATTCAGGGAACTGTCAATCAGCAAGCTGTACAACAGACTGCTTTAGAGGTAGAAGGAAAAAGAGTATTATTCCATAAACTTGCACAGCCACAAAATTCATACCCTCATAATCAATTTATCAAGTCATTAACAAGTTCCAGTACTCGCAAAGAAATACCTCTCCAATATCTCTTCCTCACACGAATTTCCAGAGGAAGACAACCAATCTAAATCAACAAAATTTGAACAGTCGTAAGCATCTCCATTTTCATGGTCCAGACATCTGTCTCGTGGCATATCTACAAAAAGCTCCCTTGCAGGCATTGAAGGAGTATACCTACAAAAGGGATTCAACCACTTAGATAAATCATAAATAATCATTACAACCATAGACAAATCAGAACTAGGAAGTGTAAAAAAGAAGTCATACAACGCAAATGAAAGTTAGCAAGAAGACCATTAAATGCATCTTAAGATGCACAAAGCAAAAGATGATAGCCAAATATAAACTGAATATTAGAAGAGAAAACTCAAAGATGGATGAAATTATTAGACCAAGGAATATCTAGCAGGAATTCCTTTTTTCCTCTATTTTTGTTTTCTTTTTATGGGGTGTAGGAGAAAAGAAAATTTCTAAGATTGAATGGAACTGTTCATATAGATGTACAAGTAGTCATGCTGACAAGCCGTATAATGTTAGTCAACCAGTACACCAATTATACTAGAATGTCTAAGCACCCTGCAAAATGCCCATCTCAACATGAGGGAAAGTTACGATAGTGAATTAAAACTGGAACCTAAAAACTTCATTATAAATTACAGACAACAGGGATATCCTTGGCATATATAGAGACCACAATGAAAATTTGTCAAAAAGCACAAGAACAATCAACTCCTTGTTGCTATTATCAATGTCCACTATGTTACAGGTCAACCATGTGCCCCTAAGAATCACATAGAACTTGCAAAAGCACAAAATAAGCAGAAGCTTGAACGCATTCCATAAAGGACGAATAAATTCCTTTTTGGCCAAGACAATGGGAAAAACAAAGCAAAAGTCATCAACAAAGAAACTAATTGGCTAAAGCTACAAAGAGAAGTAAACAAAATCAATTTAGTGTGGTAACAAGCAAGAACGTGCAACTCATGTCCTGGACATAAGAGGATCTATTGGTGTTAAAAGAAATATGATGGCCACAGCTTAGTCAAGCACCTTGAATATGCTACGTCGCTGTCACCAGTAGATATATCTGGTGTCGACTCAGAGAGAATTTTCCTTCTTTCTTCTGGTGTATCAGATGAGTCAGAATTAGAAAGATCCTTTTCAATGTTTGAGGCAGATATAGGGGACCGACTTTCACGAAGGATGTTCCCATCCGAGAAGGATCTCTTGAAAAGTGACCTGAATTATAAACCAGTTCAAGTTAAGATTCAATTAATATCTTAAAATCAAGCAATCAAACACAACCTTTCTGTGTGGACTCATTTATAGAAGCAAAGGTGTGAAGCACAACTCAGATTACCTCCTAGCCACTATTATATGACATTGTATTTGCAAGTAACAATGAGAAAGGCATCTGGACAAATAGGGGTTATTAAGCATCGTCAAAAAGCTAAGAGGCAGTTCTATTCCATGTCATTTGCTTTGCAGACCTGGTTCGTAGTTAAACAATATTTTTGCAGAAACAAACTCTTTTTTTATTGCAGAGTTTTTTCCCCTTTTTTGGGGGACAGTAATACCTTCCATTTTCATCAATATCTGATTGCCCATTTCTAGTCGTCTTGTAATGCTGATCAGAATCCAGCTCCCAGACTTCAGGTTTGCCTGATTGAGGCTGAAAATGCCCCAAGAATCTGCAAAATAGAATTATCTGAATTGTGAGAGTCGAAGCAAATTAAACTACTTCAGTGACTTGTGAAATATTATGACTTTTAGAAGACAAAAACTTGGATGCCACAGTAAAGGTACTTAACCAACAAATTGGTTTTCAACAAATTACTCTAGGACCAAGAAGATGTCTTGCATAATACAACAGCTTTAAATATCTTGTTGATTTATTCCTATCACCCTCATCTTCTACCTCTTGGATAGAATTTTAAAGATAAAGTTGAGTAAATAACCAATAAAAGAAAGAGGTATGATAGAAAGATGATAAAAAACAAGAAGGTGCCACGAGATCTGACAGGAATCACTTACACATTAATGGCATTTTGTTTCTCTGCATCCATGTATGCATTGCTGTAATACCTTTGCAGAGTTCTAAAGAATTCTTGGGACTCTGTTGCAGCCTTCCACTGACCTCTTCGTTGAGAGAAAATCTAAGTAGAAGCAAACACTTCATATATCAATGAGGAGACCTTATGTAATTAAGCAATAGATGATTTCTAGAAACAGTAAAATACATTCAGCATGTAGTTTTAGACTTTTATCCCCTATCCAAAAAGAAAAAGGTTCAATTTCTCACATTGAATCACAAGCAGACAACATGCAAATCAGATGGTAGACTGATAGATACCATCTTGAGAGTGGAGAAGTTTCAGATCTTATACAATTCAGTCAAGCTCAAAAGCTGAAAAGAAAAAAGATTTTGGATTTCTCTTTTGCAAACATGTGATTCATAGCATGAGGAAAACTCATGTATGATTCACTACTAACATTTCAATATATAAAAGCTGACATGGATGAATGAAACATACAAGCATCCCTAAGTATGTTAAATCTAAGACTAAAGAAACGTTAGATCCAAGTTAGAAGTGGCTTCACCAGAAGCTCAAATTTGTCTTAAAGAAATGGCCAAGTAATTGTTTCTCATACAAAGAGTTAACATCAAATTTGTCTAAATTTTTTAATCCAATAAGTTGCAGCTAGATGGACTCAAGTATGAAAAATGATATCTTACTGCTTTATACATAATTCGTTACCCGTGCTTTAACCACCATCTCAACCACATGATTCAGTTTGTACCAGAAGTTGAAGTGTTGCAGCAGGTGTCTAAACATGAGAATGGCACTCTATAAGACTAATCACCATGCACAACAGAAAGTAGGTATAAACTTTTGCTGTAGTTGCTTCCATGTCTTAGCAAGATATTTCCAGGCTGAGGATATACGATAATAAGACTCAAAGAACACTTCCATATAATATTCCGCATGCAAGACAAGGCTTTTTATTATTCCAACAACAAGGGTTCAAATTGCCACTTAGAATGAAGGAATGAAAGAATTGGTAATGCAACAACTATGACTGATTTCCCAAAGCATCACAAATTAGTTTTACCTTATTGTGAGCAGCTGAACCACCATATTGATGTGCTAGTGTATCACCCATTTTTTCATAGAAGCCCATCAATTCATCAGCTAAAGGATCATCAAGGACTATTTTTGTAGAATTTATTATTCCCAAAGCACGTAGCTGATGTCCCAAAGCAGCCAATCCATAAGCATATTGTGCAACATTAGTTCGATCCAGACAATCTATGCAGTTCGTCCTGAGCACACCCTTTTGGAACATCAATAGCTTGCCAATAGGGTTACCATTGGCTAGAATGTTCCCTCCACTGAATTTCCTGTCCGAATTTTCTAAATCTTCAGGGCCATTGTCGTGCTGGATCTCATTCTCAGCATCACAATGTCCCGGAGCAGATGCATCACTAGCAATAGAAGTCCTGCATCACCAATTATTTACCAGTCTCTTTTAGTTGTATCTTCTTATAGTAGAAAAAAATATATTGAGAAGCAATAGTTTCTAATGCATCAGCAACCAATTACTGCAAAATTATCAATAATTAGTCCCATGAATACTAATGTTACTGCAGAGGGAAACAATCTTCACCTAAAAGACAAGCATGGTAATAGGGTGACTTGATTGAGAACACTTTATATAGATAAACCAAATACAACACTAGGTCCACCTACTGTAATAAAATGGATGATTAACTGCATGAAGCATGATGAATTGTATGAAAGGGATAGAATATTTTTGGGGTCAATGCACAAATGAGGGAAGGCTGGCCACAATGAGAAGGGACACGTATTAACAGAAGAAAACTAGAACAAGGGCCAAAACTGCATGGCAGGGATAACTTAAGCACATACAATATTATTGGAAAGTAATTTATTGTCGCTGGAAAGAGAACTCACTCAATACAAGGCCATTTCAAGCACCCATCACATCTTGAGGATGGAGCCACTTGGCAGTAGAAGAAACCTGTCAGTGTCAACGCATATGTAGCCACTCTGCCCAAAAGTAGTAAAACGTTTGTGGCTTTGCTGAAATAGACAGAGATAAGATTTAATTCTTTTAGGCTAAGATGACAAAACTAACAAGCAAATGGGGCAATCAAAATACCTTCTTGAGTGTTTATTCAAATCCCAGTGAAGGAATTTTAGGCGATTATCCTCTGACAGATCCTTGTTAATAAATTCAATGGCATTTGCAAACTCTGTGCGAAGAATGGATTCCCGAGGCTTCTTCTCATGTGTCTGTTGATAATCAAACTCAAGAAGTGTCAAAGCCTACTTGTTCCACAAATTCAGCCCACTCCTTCAAGAGCAAGAGTTAGCTATATCTACTTTTTTTTTTTTTTGTTGGGGGGGGGGGGGTGCTTAATAGGACAACCATTTTCCTCAATAGCTTTTAGAAAATGGTAAGCCAGGCTCAAAAGGGTATTGAGCCTTGCAAAATTAGCATGATAGAACATTATAGTTAACAGACAAACCCTCTCACCTTAATCAAATTCAAGATGATTATCGGATTCCCATATCTCTTGACAAGATTTTCAAAATGAAGTCTAGTAGCTTCATAAGCCTGGTCCTGTTTTGACACTGAGTATGATAAATGTCAGACAATTATATGATAAATGTTTGTCTCCAAGAAAATTAGAAAGAAGGTACAGAAGAAGAGGAGGAGCAAAACAGAAGAAAAAAGAATTACAAATCATTTAATTCTTAGGAACATACATATGATATCAGGCTTAAGGTTCAAGCGTGAAGTTTCTTGTGACCAGAAAAGGGGTATTGAACCACGATTTTGAACAATAGAACTAATTTGCGTAGGAACATCCTCTGGAACATCTTCGAACACAATCTGCTCAGTCTCAACATCATTTGCAACCCTGCCCTTCTCATTCACACCACGTTTCAGATATCTGCATCAAGAGAAAGTACCAAATATCAATTTGAACTGCCATCTCAGTTTCTTATAAGCAATTTGAACGTTTTACCGATGAAAATGCATTTCTGAAGCTAATGTTGTACCTGGACAACAACTCATTTGAGATAAATTTGTTTGAATATAATAAAAAATTATTAAATTTGTAAGATAGATGTAGGGCCACAGAGAGAGGATATGATGGGCTATTAGTATATAACAATTTTCAGGAACGAAATTTATTTAAATTATTATTTTAAATTAGAGTAGAATTTTGGTTTAGGAAGAGAAGAAGTCCACTTATAGCCTAAATAAGCAGAAACAAGATAAATCACAAGAGCAACACCATAAAAACCAGGTGTAGATTTGAAGCAAAACAAGACACACCTAAAATAAAAGGGGAAATAGAGATCATTGGAAACTTATTTTTCAAAGTAAAAGCAGGCAACCATGCAGGGACCACTACATGCCTTGACTTTGTTAATTAATCACCCTGTTGGCATTGTCTTTGCATTTTAGTAAGTGACATTTTGCCAACAATTCATAATAGATGGCCACAATCATGTCCAGTACGCTAATTCAACCCAAATTAAGTAGAAGTAGCTATCTAATGGAAATGCCACGACTAATCATTTAAGAAAAATAAACATCTAACACAAGGTGACATCACGAAATGTTACATTATGTAACAATGATACAATTCCCTGGCATATATCAAGATAAGTATAATGACAGAGCTAGACATGAAATAATAAGAGAAACCATTCTTCAATATAGAACAAGTGATCTCAGGGATAAAAGGGACTTTTTATGCTTTCATTTTCATAAGCTAAGAGAATGCACACAGTTATATCGACAGTACTGTAGCATACAATCCTCATATGCAAAAGTATTCAAGAAATGACTACTAACAGTATCCAATAAACATCTATCTGAAATATGGCTTATGAGAACTTCAGTATGTTGTACACTACTTTGTTAAAAATGCTTTGTCCATGGTGCTTCATAGTTGTATCCCCCATTAGGTAGTGCACTACTCTCAGGTTGCATCAAAGAGGAATCCACGATCTTAATTACAATAAATGACTGAATAAACGCATGATATTAATTTGCACAGTCCTTTGCCTGGTGCAATTAGATTAGGAAACACTTCTTAATTGTCATATCAAATGTTTCTCTAATAACTGTTTTTACATTGTGGGTCTAACATTTCCATTTAAATATTCATCTAAGTCTACTACACTGATATTAAAATAACCGAAGCCTAATCTACAGCCACAACAGCCATAAGTTAGGCTGCAACAGAAGCTGAGGAATGAAAATCAGTCGTTATTTGAATTTTGACAACAAACTCACAGTAAATGATAAGCATCCAGACAACTGGATTCATATTCTAACCTGGTGCCAGCATAATGACGTGAACGCCTTGCAATAAGAGTGAGCCTGAATTCTCGTCCAGAAATTGACAGTTTAGCCTGGATTTAACAACCAAAGACGATCAACAGTACACAAGATAGTACAAGGGAGGCTAATGTAGTTCAGAATGATACATTGGAAAACTTTTGCAAAAATGGAAAACATAAGCACTTATTGAAGGTTGGTTCCTATATACAACATGCACTAGTGATCTGACCTCATTATTCTCAATGAAAAACAATCGCATATTCAACCTGAATGCATATCTGAGTGTAGGGAATAAATCTCAACCAATCACTAGTCCAAAAGAAATGTTAATTATATGCTGAGGTCTCTAAAGAAAGAATGTTGAAAGAGGCAAATTGCCAATAAAAACAATTAAGTCCACAAACTAAGGATTAGCCTTAATTGACTTAATTATCATTAGTCCATTGGACTTTAACTCTGTTATTAGTAACAATTCTGAGACAAATAACAACACTCCACTGCCAATCAATAAAAACTTGCCTGATGGAAAAAGCCATAGACCAATGCAACTGTCCAAAGAGTATTCTGGAGAATATTCCGAATTCCACGAGTAAGAAACTCATTCCAGACGAACATGGTTTCATACAAGACATGCCCAGTCTCATTCCCACACATATTCTTCTGTAGGCTCCTCATAACATGATACGAGTAGCTGAAGAAGAAGTCCTTTGTAAGATCGACCATGCATAGAAGCTTCTTGTACCTATGATGTTATGAACATAAAGGAAAGATGTCATTAATTACAATAAAGTAAAAGAAGAGAAATGAAAAAATAAAGCTTATAAAAGCAAAAAAGGAATATAATGAAAAGAAAATGAGGATAAATGATTAGACATTATAAGCATATTCATGAATTACACTCAGAAAATAAAACCTATAACCAAATCTAAGAGAGCAAAATTCTACCTCAATGATGTAGAAACTGCAGGGTGGGTAGGGCAAAAGAACAACCTAATATCCTTGAGAAACAGTTCTTGGTGGTTACCTTTTCTAGGAGTAGCAGAGACAACAATATCCTTGAAAAGATAAATAGAAGCAATGTACACGTTGCTCTATGTTTATCTCATCCCCATGATTTATGACAATTATCAGGTTCACAGAACATTAAGACACTAGAATACCTCTCAGGTGCATAAAGGTTATGCCACTAAGGTAAAAGTTCACATAAGATGGACCCAGAATCAAATCTAAGAGACTTTTTTAAGGAGTGCAGCTGTAATTTCCCCATCAAGACACAGCTATTTGTATAGCTCAAACACAGAATTAGAATATGCTTTGCATCAATGCCACTCATCTACTTTTACACGGTAGGTTAAAGTTATTAGAATTTGAGTAAGAATACGTGCAAAAAAAGACCAGGTCAAGAAAGCAGGAGATAACTGAGAGAGTTTTCTCTTCTTTTCTCCCATCTTAGGCCAACTCTAGACGCAATTCGACACTGATGCTTTATGTTCACATTTTCTTTGAAGATGATTCAGTAACCTTTTGCAAATCACCAAACTCTGGCCAGCGAAGAATGCAGAAAAGTTCATATGATAACTTTGACCACCTATATGGAAACTAACAAATATGTTTAGAACCTAACACATTCAAGTGCCAAATAATGGGCCTATTTTCACATTCCAGAGGGAAAAAAAATTCTATGAATAAGTTCTATAACAACTGGAAAGGATAAACATATGAGTACACTTAAATGAGACAATGTATTACCTGTTTTCATTCCTATAATTAATCATCATATTGGATCTAACTGCAGAATTCGGAAGCGGGATCATCTCACTCTTGGAGATAGCATACACATTCTGACCATAAATTGCACCAATTTGTTTCCTTTTTGTTATAAGGAGCATGTAGTAAGGCCCCAGAAATTTAATAAACCCTGTGAATGAGGCCAAAAAGGAGGAAATTACAACAAGGATATTCCATACATGCAGATGAACAAATACCCAATAATGCACATACCAACAATTCCATAACAAGTAGTGACAAATTTAAGCCCTCCCGTCGACCTGTTTCCTTCATGTATCCTTCTCAAAAGGTCAGAACATTCCATTGCACTGTATGTAGTAGAATCTTCACGTATGTTTAGGTCAGACGGTTCCAACCTATCAATCTTTAACACTTTCCAATATGTTCGACTCTTGTCCCTCCCTATCATATAAAAATTCTGCAGAAAGTATTTGAAGAAGGAATTAGATGCAAATGCAAAATGCCAACTTCATGCTAGCACATGTCATATTTCAATAAGTGAATTCAATGATATACACGTCTATAAATGAAAAACAAACTGTTCGCCTGTGAATGTGCTCTAGCCAACTTCAAAAGGAAAAAATATCTGTGACATGAATGACACTTATAGATGCATAAGCAAAAATCAGACCCACTTAAAACATATAAACCTTATAGAGAAAACGCAGTAGTCAGCACAAGGAAAGTAGAGTAAATAACCGAAAGTCTCGAATTAATGGAAACACTGAATCCATCGTATTGACTAAGGTATATAAAGAGCAATATGCATTTGTTGTTGTGGGGAGGGGGGAGGGGGGGTGTTGGGGAATGTTTGGAGAGTCATTAGAGCTCAAAGGTCCAACATTAATTAAACATTCATTGAAAATAAATATCCAGAGCGCTCTAAAGTTCAATAAAAGCTTATATCCAGCACAAATTTGTTATCTTTCTAACTGTAACAACAAAATAATTCCACCGCCAACAACAAACACAGCAGCCAGACGTGCAAAGCAAATTATAACCAACTTCGTAGCAAAATGAGGTCATTGACAGCTTTTGCAAATTCCAGGCGGCAAAATAAAGAATCACGGAATCTAAAGATCTTATTTTCTACAGCCTACACTCTCCTACAGGCTAAAAGCTTCACATATCAGAAACAGGAAATAAATGGGGAAAAGAAATGAATACCGATCGAGTTTCATAAAGGCGAAATTTCTGCATGAAGCCCTCTGGTAGCGGGTTAGGGTGAGAAGGACAAGAATCTTCTGCTTGTTTCTGGCGAGCATTTACAGCTGAAATGGGTAGAGACGGTTGAGGCGGCAGCTCATTGTCCAGCGCAGCCGCCATCGTACTAATTGTTCTGTTAGAGAAGATCCCAACAAACCAATTCCCGAGCCTCGGGCTCGGGAGTCAATCACTCCCGCATTAAAATTGAACTTCAATTCAAAATTCAACTTTGTCTGCCACCTCTATACCCCTTCATTACCTTTAACCTTCTCTTAACGTATACTACTAGCATTTTCTTCTATCCTCTTCTTCCCCTTCCAAAATTAAATTCATCTATATCATTTGACTTCGAATCACCTTGCAAACCCTAAACTCCATATATCTTCACAAACATAAATACAAATCCCGCCACACACACACACGCCCACACACAAAAAGAAAAGGAAAGTGGAGGTCCTAATTCGAATAACCAGCTCCTGATCCTTCGATCAAATCAACAAAAGATTAAATCAAAAAACAAAAATTTCCGAAAATTCGGAAGATTGACGGGTATATTTACAGATTAAATGGCGATTTCGGACAGAGAGAAAACGCGGAGGGAAGATCGAACAGAGTTCAGGCGATTCTAGAAAGATGAGAAATGCAAGAAACAAGAAGAGAGAGAGAAAGCTGAAGCTCTGTATTTGTTGATGGCGATGATGATGATAATGATAATTATGGTATCGACGCCGATGTATTTTTCCTAATGTTTAGTTTTTTTATTATTTATTATATTTATTGATTTTTTTGGCGTACTTTTAGAGAGAGAAGGCTTTACAGATCTGCAAAAGGCAAAATGAAATCAAAACCACACCTTATAGGGAGCTTGTCGAACCATACACATACTCTCTCCCACACCAAAAAGAAGTTTAATATTTCTGAAATTTCACAAGTACTCCACAAAGGATCCGAATATTGGAAATTAGTATTCCATTTCTATTCTTTCCTCCATCCGCTAAAATACTATATATCGGGTTAAATAATTATTATTTCATATATGCAAAGCGCACTAATAATAATATAAAAAAAACCAACAACTTATTCAGTAATAGAAATTAATATATTATTTCGTCATAAATTTTATATTTTTTTTATTTGTCAGAATTTGAATGTTCTAATATAATTTTACTTTCCTAAAATAATCATATTTTATTTCTTAACTTCTACAATACTCAAATAAACTTTACCATTAGTTATAATTAAATATTTTTTTAAATTTTTATCTTCACTTAAAATGAGAAATTTAAATATAAACATAAATAGTACAATAATTTTTTATCAATAAAAACAAATTTAAATTTAATTTATATTCTGGAATCTCTAATGTATAATTACTTATTTTGAAAACTGATTTTAAAATAATTTAAAATTAATTAAGACGAGCATACTCATTAGCGTATAAGACAAGGCAGGAAATTATTAACGAAGCTTCGAAATGCTTCTATAGATGATTGACCCTCTCCTTTCTTCTACCTTCTACCGCTCTATGGGGTTCACATTTTTCCCCCCACAGGTTTTATTATCAAGAGAGAGAAAAAAAAAAAAAAAGTCACGGCACCACGTACGGACTTATAATAAATAAAAAGAAAAAGAAATTGAAAACAGACCGACCACCGTGTGATAATCTTCCATGTCAGGACTCAGAAGTTCAATGTGAACAGCTTCAAAAAAATTTTAAAAAAAAATGTCGCGACTTTATGGAGAAGATAAGTTTTTCAATGATTGGGTTTTTTTTTTTTTTTTGCCGTGGAAATTAAAGGGCAGAGCTGCGCCCACGTATGGGGGTTATGTGCTGATCTGATCTGCTTATGCTGGGATTTTGGTGATATAAGAAGAAAGTGGGTAGTTTTGATTTTCAAATATATATATTTGAGCTAAAGCTGAAATGCCAAATGTTGCCTTTTTCTTGCTTTTTGACCTTTTCTGTATTTTCTTCATTCTTAGGTTGGTTTGATAAGAGTATTCAGTCTTTGATTGATGGTTCCCAAAGGCACATGTACTCTTTGTTTGGTCGCTGCAAAATGGGCAATAGAAGCCATTTTATAGGGTCAAGACTAAGAGTGTAATTAATACTCTATTTAATTTCAAATAATTATTATTTTTAAAAAGTTTTTATTTATAATTATTTGTTCTTTTATAAAATTAAAAAATATATATGTTTTTATATATACTCTTATCATTAATTATTATATTAAATCGTAATACTAATTAATTTTTTTTTTTCAATATTTTTATTTTAAAATTTTATAAATATTAAAACTTTTGCGTGTGGATTCTTTGAAAGTAATAGTTATTTAAAAAATAAAAAAAAAGTACTAATAAGAAGATAAATTATAAAAATCTTTTCATGATGTTATATCGAAAATATTATGACAGAATATTTATCTTTCTCTTAATTATTTTCATATGTTATTTTATGTTTTTTCGACTATTTGTGGTAAGTAATTTTATTTTGTTAGTAATTTTGTTTCTAATTAATATATTTCATTTGGAAACTTCAAATGAGATAGGATATATGCATACTTAATACCGACGGTGTAATTAGATGTTCACGTGATTTTTCTATATTTTATATTTTAATTTAAATAAATTCTTATAAAAAATTACAATACGAGTATACTATAAATTATTACGTTACAAGCTATTTAGTTTGTTAAATAAGTAATTTTAAGTTCCTCGATTATTATGTCGAAATTAGCCCCCGAATAATAGGAATATCAAATCCATGCTGAGACAATAGAATATTGACGTTATAGGAAACAGCTATATAAAAATGGAAGGACTTGTTTGGATGATGTATTCAGATTCTAGAAAATTAAGTACCTATTAGCAACTCAATTAAGGCTACTCAAACATTAATGATGAATCTGTCTAAAATTAGAATTCCAAACGTGGCAAAAGTTTTCTTGGCCGAGAAAATAAAATGAAAAGGAGCATATACCATGAATTAACATTGGAGAATAAGCTTGGGGGTTTAAAAATATATATATATAGTAAAAATAATTATTTCTTCATTTGATTTTAGACTTTATATTGACATCAACTCTGGTTATCAGAGTAAGATAAGTTTATTAAAAAAAATTAAATAGATATTTTCACCGGAACAAAATATTACATCACCAAATCATTGATATTTTTAGAAAGTATAAATTGAATCAACTAATTTACACGTGTTCTCAGTGGATAGGAACATTTGTAGGCGGTGAACCAACCTGCTTGACAGCAACTAGTTGCATCTAAAGAGCGGGAGCACGTGATTGATCCCTCTTTCCTCACTCAATGTTCACATCTCATGTCAACTCTTTTTTCTTTTAAATTTTTTAGGAAAAATGTTGCTTTATATATATAGTGTGTGTATATATATTGGCATCCATTTGAGCGGCTTTAACTATAATACTAACATTTGTATGATATTTTTTTTGAAATGATAATATTAGTAAGGACTGAATTACTATATTCAGTATCAATTAAGACGGATACTTCTAATATAAGAGTTCTTATTTTAATCGGGACGAGCACGTCCATACGATAAAGTTTATTATTTTTCTTTATATCTAATATTTCTATAATTAAATTATATATATATTGAATTATTTGAACTTATTCAATATTAATTTTATAAATACGATATTCTAATTGGTCAACTTTTTGTTCTAGTAGCTAGATTTGTCTTTCTAAATGGTGTTCTATAAGATCTTACTTTTGTATTTTGTTTTCTTTTTTAGTATTTTTTAATTCAATATTTTTTTCCCGAACAAAATTTACAGGGTTTTTTTGCAAACAATTAATTTATTGCCATCTTAGTCCTAAGGTTGGATATTTTCCACACAAGTAATAATGTTTACTATCAGATTCCTTTATATGTATCTAATTATGTTCACAATTTATAAAGATTAATTCTTGAAGATATTCTTCTACTTGATCTGATTGAGATAAGTAAACTAATTGGCCTTTAATATTATTAGTACCAGCTATTCCCTTATACAAATTCTAATTCTTCATCTGAATCAAATTAATACTCTATACTGTCTATAGATACTATATTATACGAGTTTTTTGAATCTGACACATATTAATCTACATCTATAATATCGTAATTTACACAGTGTACTACTACTGTTTGCTTATTATATAAATTATTTTTCTTAGGACAATCTATTGCTAAATAGTTAGACTAACCACGACTATAACATTATTTAAACTAGATCTTCGAGTTGATGATTTTTTAAGGTAATATTTTTTATTAAAATTCTTTTTTTGTTGGTTTATGAATGTTTTCTCATATTTTGTTGTTCATAATGTTGGGAAGTATAAATATTTTTACAAAAATTGTATTCTTCTTTTAATTATTTTTGTATTTGTATAAACATACATTTTTTTACTAACTTAATCACTGTAAACTTTATACACTTAGCTATATTTTTCCTATGTACTATATTTCAATCATATGCTTTATAACTCTTATACTTTTTCTCTTCTAATGGTTATTATTATTATTATTATTATTATTGCTGCTGTTGTTGTTGTTGTAAAAATAGTTTTATAAATTTCCAATCTTTTATAAATAATTGTTCTAATGTTATAATAGCATCTTCTTGTTGTACTTTACAACCATGGTTGGGACTTTGTGTTGTTAGTATTAATTAAATTTTATTGGTAAAATTATGTGAATTTGGTCCTAAAGTGATATTATTTGATAATTCCATTGGAAATATTTCTTTATACTTTTTCCAATCTGCTTTATCTATTTCTTTTAAAAATATTTCCAAATAACTATACATTTCTTCTCATGTATAGTAACAATTTTATTGAATATAATATTATACTATCAAATATTTCCAAATATCTATTATTATCTACTATAATTGTGGGTCATGAGTTGCTAAATTTAACATTCTACAATTATTTATTAGTTTTTTATTAGTTTTTGTTTCTAACATGAGTTGTTTTTTTCCTTGATGTGCTGTTTCTTGTTTCATATCTCTGTAATCACTATCTGTGTCATTCTAAGTACATTTACTGGCCCATAATGTCTAGAGCAAATTGGAGGAGCTGCCCTTCGGATTTTCTCTGAGTTTGAAATGGTTTTAAATTCAAATTTTATTTGGCAGATTAGATCTCTTTAGCTTTCCTAATATATAACAAATATGACTACAAATGGTGCTAAGAAATTTTGGTAAATCTTCCACTCTATGATACTAAGATAAGCAAAACACTATTTAATTATTTCTAATGAATATAGTGTTTGTTGAAATAACAACAGGCACCAATTTTCTTACTAATATGAGGTTGTAATTTATCTTTTCTTGACCAAATTATCTTCACAAAAATTCTATTTTATTTTTAAATAACTAAACTGTTTTACTAGTAATGACTATTTTACATTTTAAGAATTCAAACAAAATTGTTTTAAGGTGATGATTTATACATTCTTTCTTAGTTTTTGAAAATACTAAGATATCATCTATAAACACTAGAACAAAATCACTATATTTACTAAATGGGGAAAACTATTCTTTCTCTTCTTCTTGCTCTTCATTGCGTTGAAATTCCGATGAAATTGGAGAATGTCCCTCTCTTCCACTTCCTCTTTAGCCATCAGAAGAGTCGGAAACCGCAGCATCAGCAATAGTGTACAAGAACCCTTCAACAACAGCTGGGGCACATAAATTTAGGAAGTAGCTTTTAAGGATTGAGCTTCAACTCACCAACCCCTTCCTCTTATGCTCGTTGTTTTCTTCTGAGGCTAATCATGACCTAATTATTGATTTCTCCTAATTAGTTTAATCATATGGCATTTCTCTGCAATACTGCAATATCTTATCCAGGTTTTGTTGTTCTTGGTTAGTTTTTGTTCTTTTTCATCAGTTTTTGCACTGTTATATCTTTTGGTTTTAGAAAGGCAAATTTTTGTTTTGACTTTGTTTATATCACATGATTTTTTTTCCTAGGTTTCTTGTTTCTTTGGAAATTCATGGGTATAAGTTAAAATGATGGGGAAAATCGCAATATATTATTTATGAGTTTCTCAATTTTGACTACTCGTGGTCTTAATTTTCTAATGTGGAGCGAAGGAGAAAGAGGATAATCTCTATTGGTCTTCCATCTTCATGGTCATCAATTTTCAGGGATAATAAATTAGGTGTTTTTTTTCCTAGAGAACGGCGATGGAATACGTAATATCCCGCCTTGTCTGCTTTGTATAAGAAATTTGTGTAATATAATTTTATTAACAATGAAAATATATATAAACGAAATATTTTCCTTCTTTATTATCAATAATAAAATTAAGATTGCAAAGTAATAATATTATTTATAGAATTATAATATAGCCATCACTAATGCTATTATCATTATTAATATTAGTATTATTATTACTAATATTATTATTGATTTTAATTTCATTCTATTATCCATTACTATTATTTTATGTCTATTATGTAATATCAATATTCCTTGATAATATTAAATTATAGTATTATTGAATTCAATAATTGTATTAAATTATTATATTATTCTTACCATTATATATATATATATATATATATATATATATATATATTACAACTAATATCATAATATTATGAATTATTGGAATATTTATTAATTAGTGGAGGCTCCACTAATTATGGATTTATGTGAATTATTAGAAGATTTTTATGGATGTCCACCATTTAGTGGAGACACCACTAATTAAGATTAGTGGAAGATGATGTATGCCATGATGTAATCCACTAATTAGAGCTCTATAAATAGAGCTATTCTCTAAGCTTGTAACACACCATTATTTTGTGAAAGAAAGATTAGAGAAAATTGTGAGAGAAAAGAAAGAGAGAAATTCTTGTGCAAAATAGTTAGAGTTTTATTAGTGTGTAGTGTGAAGATTTTATTCTAACACTACCTCAATTTTATAACACGTTATCAGCACGAGTCTCTACCGGTACAAAAGCCAGAAGACTAAGCACGAGTTTCTGCCGTTACCAAAGCCAGAAGACAGGTACGCATTTATTGATTTCTATGGCTAACATCGCAAAACTCGAATTTGTAGCCCTTGATATTTCTGGAAAAAATTATATGTCATGGGTTCTCGATGCAAAAATGCATCTAAATGCTGAAGGCCTTAGTGAAACTATTCAAGCAAATAATAGTGCATCTGCACAACACAAGGCTAAAGCTTTGATTTTTATTCGTCGTCATCTCAATGAAAATTTGAAAATAGAATATCTTACCGAAAAAGATCCATATGGCATGTGGGTAAATTTAAAAGAAAGATTTGACCACCTGAAGATGGTCGTACTACCTACTGCACGGTATGAATGGTTGCACCTGAGGTTGCAAGATTTTAAAACCGTGAATGAATATAGCTCCGCAATGTATAAAATTACATCTCAATTAAAATTATGCGGAGAAAAAGTGATCGATGAAGATATGTTGGAGAAGACATTCTCCACCTTTCATGCCTCGAATATTGTCCTGCAGACAACAATATCGAGAAAAGGGGTATACAAAATTTACGTGATTTAATTATTGCCCTCCTCATTGCAGAGAAAAAAATGAGTTATTATTGAGAAATCATGAAGCCGGACCAATCGGCTCTACAAAGACTCTCGAAGTGAATGTCGTTGGCTCCAGCAGAAGCCATCGTTATAGTCGTGGTCGTGGCCGTGGCCGTGACCGTGGTCGTGGTTATGGTCGTAGACACGCTCGATATTTCCCTTATCAATCACAATTATAATCAAACCGTGAGAAATACTCGCCACCGAAGTGGAACAGAAAAGATCAAAAGGGAAAAGAAAAAGAAATTGAAGAAAAGCATGAGGATATATGTTATAGATGTGGCATGAAAGGTCATTGGTCACGAAACTGTCAGTACGGCTAAGCATTTAGTTGAATTGTATCAAGCTTCATTGAAAAATAAAAATGGGGAAGCAAATTTTTCTCAACATCCAATAAATAATGTCGAGGATGACGATAGTGATCCCGAAGATCTTAATATCAATATTACCCATATGGATGTATTGGATTTTTTGAACACCCGTACGGTAGGATAGACCATTTAATTGGTGATGACAAGTGTCCAAAAGAACTAAAGCCTCACCCCGATATTTTTGTATTTTCATTTTCATTCTATTCTAATAATATTTACGTTTACATATATATATTTGTGTTCGGATGGTCGTTATTAATGATGATGTATGCATTATTGATAGTGGAACTACACACACCATACTAAAAAATGAGAAATATTTTTCTTATCTCAAAATGGGAGAAATAAATATTTATACGATAAACGGTAGTGCAAATGTAATTGAGGGCTCCTGAAGAGCTAGTATATTGTTGCCTAAAGGAACAACAATTATTATTGATAAGGCACTATTTTCCTCAAAATCCGTAAGAAATTTATTGAGTTTTAAAGATATCCGCAGAAATGGGTATCATGTTGAAACAAATGAGGAAAATGGGATTGAGCATCTTTTTATTACTCAAATGCATTTGGGTAAGAAATCGGTATTAGAAAAACTGCCGTCTTTTTCTACCTGGTCTATATTTTGTAAAAATACGTACAATTGAAATTCATCATCTAGTAAACCGAAGTTTACCGATCCTATTACTTTTAGCATTTGGCATGACCGGTTGGGTCATCCGGGATCTACCATGATGAGAAGAATCATTGAGAATACACATGGTCATCCTTTAAAAATAAAAGGATATTAACATCGTAAAAATTCGCATTTACCGCATGTTCCTTAGGAAAATTAATTGTTAAACCATCACCAAGTAAAAGTAGGAGCTGAAAGTCCTACATTTCTCGAACGGATTCACTGGAGATATTTGTGCACCTATTGATCCACCATGTGGACCGTTCAAATATTTTATGGTCTTAATTGATGCATCATCCCGATGGTCACATGTATGTTTATTATCTACTCACAACCCGGCGTTTACGAGATTATTTGCTCAAATAATTAAATTACGAGCACAATTTTCGGACCATCACATTAAAAATATCCGTTTGGATAATGTCGGTGAATTTTCATCACATGCTTTTGATGCATATTGCATGTCAATTGGGATTAATGTTGAACATCCTGTAGCTCATGTTCACACACAAAATGGTCTTGCTCGAATCTTTGATTAAACGATTACAATTAATTGCTAGACCATTATTAATGAAAACAAATCTCCCAACATCTCGCTCGGGGACATGCTATTCTACATGCCGCAACACTTGTACGTATAAGACCAGCTAGTTATCATAAATTCTCTCCTTTGCAATTGGCTTTTGGGTCGAACCAAATATTGCTCATTTAAGAATTTTTGGGTGTGTCGTATATATTCCAATTGCACCAAACCAACGTACAAAGATGGGTCCTCAAAGAAGAAAGGGGATATACGTTGGATATGATTCTCCATCTATTATCGTGTATGTTGAACCCCCGACAGGAGATGTATTCACAAAGCAAGATTTGCCGATTGTCATTTTGATGAATCATTATTCCCTAAATTAGGGGAGAACCAAAACAAGATAAAAAGGATCTTGCTTGGACAACATCATTAAATTATCTTGATCCGCGCACAAGCGCATATGAACTTGAAGTTCAAAAGATAATTCATTTGCAAAGCATTGCAAATCAAATGCCGTACGCTTTTGTTGACTCCGGAAGAGTTACAAAATCGCATATTCCAACCTATAAATGCTCCTATTCGAATTGAAGTTCCAGCAGAACAAAATATTATACCTATAGCTCATCGAGTCAAAAACACGCCGTAAGCGTGGCCGACCTCTTGGTTCTAAAGATAAAAATCCTCGAAAGAAAAGAGGATTAAATGATCCGAAGATCATATTGAAGAAAAGAATGATAAAGACCAAGAGAGAACCGATGACAAAGAACCGTAAGTTGATGAAAGTAACACCGAAATTTCTATCAATTATACCACTTCCGTAGAAGTTGGAATCGAATAGAAACCGTTATTGATAATATATTTGCATACAATATATCTCTTGATGTTACACAGATAATGATGATCCCGAACCAATATCGCTTGATGAATGTCTGGCATAGAAAAGATTGGCTGCAATGGAAAGATGCGATTAAATCGGAGTTAAATGCACTCGGTAAAACGTGAAGTCTTCGGACCGCAGTCCGAACACCCGAAGGTGTAAAACCCGTTGGCTACAAATGGATATTTGTGCGAAAGCGCAATGAAAAGAGTGAAATCGTTCGATATAAAGCGCGATTAGTAGCCCAAGGTTTTTCACAAAGACCAGGTATTGACTATGATGAAACTTATTCTCCTGTTGTTGATACTATTACACTCCGATATCTTATCAGTTTGGCAGTACATGAAAAGATAGATATGCGCCTATTAGATGTTGTCACTGCTTACTTGTATGGAAATTTAGAAAATGATGTTTACATGAAAATCCTCGAAGGATTTCATATGCCCGAAGCATATAAACATTATCCTCGTGAAAATTACTCCATCAAGTTGCAGAAATCATTATATGGCCTGAAGCAATCTGGGCGCATGTGGTTCACACGTCTTAGTGAATATTTATTGAAAGCGGGATTTAAAAATGACCAGGTATGTCCATATGTTTTTATTAAGAAATCTTGTTCTAAATTTGTGATATTAGCTATATATGTTGATGATATTAATCTTATTGGAACTCTTGAAGAGCTCCAAGAAACAATTGATTATTTAAAAAGAGAATTCGAAATCAAAGATTTTGGTAAAACCAAATTTTGCCTTGGTTTACAAATTGAACATTTGGAAAGTGGAACATTTATTCATCAATCAACATATATAGCAAAAGTGCTAAAAAGATTTTACATGGACAAAGCACATCCATTGAGTATTCCAATGATCGTGCGATCATTAAATGTGGATAAAGATCCTTTCCGACCTCAAGAAAATGATGAAGAACTCCTTGGTCCTGAAGTACCATATCTCAGTGCAATTGGTGCATTGATGTATCTTGCTAATAATACACGACCTGATATTGCTTTTGCTGTCAATTTATTAGCAAGATTTAGTTCTTCACCAACACGACGACATTGGAATGGAATTAAACAAGTCCTTCGATATCTCCAAGGTACAATTGATCTCGAATTATTTTATTCAAATAAAACCAGTCCAACAATGATAGGTTATGCAGATGCTGGTTATTTATCTGATCCACATAAAGCACGTTCTCAAACGGGCTATCTATTTACATGTGGAAATATCGCTATATCATGGCGTTCTACGAAACAATCTATAGCAAGCTACTTCTTCAAATCATGCTGAAATTATAGCCATTCATGAAGCAAGTCGAGAATGTGTATGGCTAAGATCCATGATTCATTATATCTGAGAAAGTTGTGGATTATCATCAATCAAAGGTATTCCAACTCCTCTTTATGAAGACAATGCAGCTTGCATAACTCAATTACGAGGATGATATATTAAAGGAGATCGGACAAAACATATTTCACCAAAATTCTTCTTTACTCATGAACTCCAGAAGAAATGTGAAATTGATGTGCTACAAATTCGGTCATGTGATAACCTCGCAGATATTTTCACGAAGACTTTACCAACTGCAACATTTGAAAAGTTGAGATATAAAATCGGTATGCGTCGGTTTAAAGATTTAAAGGAGTCATCTCATCAGGGGGAGTAATAAATGGACATATAGAATAGTGTACTCTTTTTCCTTCACTAGATTTTTTTCCCACTGGATTTTTATCTAGTAAGGTTTTAACGAGGCATATTCTTTATGTAATGGATGGACATCCAAGGGGGAGTATTATGAATTATTGGAATCTTTATTAATTAGTGGAGGCTCCACTAATTATGGATTTATGTGAATTATTAGAAGATTTTTATGGATGTCCACCATTTAGTGGAGACACCACTAATTAAGATTAGTGGAAGATGATGTATGCCATGATGTAATCCACTAATTAGAGCTCTATAAATAGAGCTATTCTCTAAGCTTGTAACACACCATTATTTTGTGAAAGAAAGATTAGTGAAAGAAAGATTAGAGAAAATTGTGAGAGAAAAGAAAGAGAGAAATTCTTGTGCAAAATAGTTAGAGTTTTATTAGTGTGTAGTGTGAAGATTTTATTCTAACACTACCCCAATTTTATAACACATAAATATTTCAAGTTATATTATATTGTATATAAGATATTTTAAGGGACCCACAAGAAGTAAATGAAGAGGGCCCACTAACATGATATTTTTTACCAAATTTGATTATTTTTAGACTTCCTCTAATTAAGCTTAATTAAGCTAAGTGGGATTAGGGTGAGTTAATCATGATTAAGCAATTAGTGATCCCAAGAGATTTTAAAAATTTCTTCAAAACCCCTAGAGGATCCTAGAACCTTCTAGGGTAATCCACAACTCTCTTGAAATGGCCAACTCACTATAAATCTTTTATTAAGACCAAGTTAAGATCAAGGAAGCTAGCTATATAAATAGGAGCCATGGAGGAGAATTTCGGCCAAGGGGAAAAGCAGCAAGAAGAAGAAAAAAAAACAGAGAAGAGAAGAGAGGAAGAGAAAAACAAAAGAAAGACCAAAAGAGGGAGAAGAATTTCGGCAGCAAGGAGGAGAAGAGAAGGACCAGCAGCAAGGAAGGGGAAAGGAAGAGGAAGAAAAAGAGGGGGAGTTGCAGCTTATTTTCATCTTTGAAAGGTACGAGATCACTCTTGAAAGCTAAGAAAATAGTACTAGAAGATGGAGACTAGTTGCATATAAAGATTGTTGAAGTTAAGTGATGAGAATATGTTGATTTTGGTGATGGTTGATTTACCAGTTGGATGAGTGATGAAGTAGATATGATTTTCAGTTTATTTACTGCTTTTTGGAGTGATGATTTGCTAGAATTTGAATACAAATAATGCTAAGCATGTCCTAGACTAGTTAGGAAGGATTTGGATCATGTGATGTGAGCTTAGATGGATGAGAAATCATAAAATAACAAGAGTAATGTAATCTGCCATTTGGTGAACTTGGTATAACTTGTTTGATTGAACTAAAGAAAAGTGCTGAGCATGAGAACTTGTTGGAATACTGATGTTGGGAGGATAAATGATGTACTGAAGGGTTTAAATATGGTAGGGTATGTTGAAGAAACCATAGAAATTAATTAAAACAAATTGAGTTTCTAAACAGTAATGCTGGACCTCCAGCTCAGAGCAGTAGTTTAGCTAAAAAACTGAATGAAATGGAAAGAGGTTTGAATACCCCATGATCTGAAATTGATATAGAAATGTCCTAGGAGTATTTAGGAAGTGGTTTCACCTCATTTGGGTCTGAATTGGAAGAGTTATGTACAAAATACTGGAAAGTGACGAAACTGGACTCCAAACTCGGAACAGTGGAATCAACTGAAAAACTGTACAAAATGGGATGGAATTTACAGAACTTATGACCTGGAATTGATAGAGGGATATCTTAGGGATATTATGAAAGTAGCCTCACCCTATTTGGACCTATATGGAATAAATTGTGTGAAAAATGGTGAAGGGTGGTAAAGCTGTAAAACCAGAAAACCATCCAAAGCACTGACCCATTTATTTCTTTAAGAAAATTATAGAAACCTTATTTAAACCATTAGGTATTTGAATCTATTAAGTAATAATAAGGAAATGTACTAATGATGTAGGTGAATCAAGTCGAGGGAACCCCTTCTAGGGCTATACTCGATTGCAACTTTGGCCTAATATACAAGGTGAGTTCCTATGTTTTCTAAAACCTTTTTAAAGGCTGGTGTGCTTTAATTTTCCATGAAATGACATGTTTTATACCGTTTTGGAAACGTTTAAATATGTTTACGGAATACATGAGTAAGACTTATTTTTATGCTATTTCGACTTGAATGAATTTCATAATTTGTTTGAAAACCTTATTGGATGATTAAAACACGAATTATGTGAATTTAGCCATTTTGGATTAAATATTTGGGATTTCTGGAAAATGATAAACTTTAGAATTAGGTAGTTGGAAAATGATCCAAATATCCATATTGGAATGATTTATGAAACTTTTGGAACTCGGGTATTCGATAAATGATCGAAATATCCTTATTGGAACTTTTGTGAATATTTCTCAAATCGGGTAAGGGTAAAATGACCCGGATACCCTCAAAAAGTCTTTTGGAATTGGGCATGGGTGAAATGACCCAAATGCCCTTGGGAAATGACTTTTGTGATCAAGTATGGGAAAAATAACCCGGTTGCTCTTGGAAACACATTTTGATGTGTGAGTAAAACCTTTTGTCTGGTTTTCTACATGATTTTGGAAAATGTTGTTTTGGCCCCAAAATGTTTTGATTGAAGATCCTGCGGGATCAGATAACCCTCTGGCCTGATCAGTCAGGTGGGGTTGGTATTGTTGTGTTGAGTACTCAGTAAGGATGTTGATCTTTGTACTAGCCCATGTTAGAGGTAGATGACCCCAAGTAACCTGACTAGTTCTGGAGATTGTCTTACTCCAGACAGGGCGACAAGACATTGAGATGAGTCGTCCTGGCTAGTCGTTTTTGCCTGGCAATTGCCGTGTTTGTGAATGCGTTTGTGAACGCTTGTTGTTTTTGAGTCATTTGCTGGAATAAGGATGGGATGTTCGGGGCGTTTGACTCCTTGCCACCTCGATGGTGATTGACGTCAGGATTGGGACCCCTGGCTGATGGAGGCAAGTAAAAGATCCCTAAGTGCACGGTGGGGTACATTTGTACGCTACTCACCCTTCCGGCCTGACACAAGTGACGTGCTGTAAGGCGCAATCCCTGGCACCAGAAACCGTGCAGCCGAAGGCGAAGTTTCATGAACTTTGCACGCGGGTCGCACTTCTAAAAGGGGAAGAACCTGCATTTATTAAAATTAGGGCCATATGTTTGGAAATCATTGTTTTTCAAATGTACATGATAACTTAATCCTAATTTTACCAATTACTGCTATTTCGCTGTTGTGAAATTTATTTCAGTAAAGAAATTGAAAATCATCTCTCTTCTGAGCAAAACACTAGCACACATGAGACTCACTGGGTTTACCACTCACACGTGTGTTTGTCTTTCCTATTTTTTTTTTTAGGGATTGGAGCTGAAGGCTAGTGACGGTACTACCCGGACTTACCATCTAGCGCTAGATAGCAAATCTTTTGGCATGATTATTGTACCTAGATGATGGAACTATGTTGTGTTGTGTATTTTGGGAACCCTGATGATGTATCTATCACAACTCGCGTATTTGTAATGAAAGAGTATGTTGTATGTATTTATTTAAGCTTCGACTTGTACTTACTTACTTTAAGTTTAAATCGTTATAAAGACCCCTAGTCTGAGGAGTCGGACGGGGCGACATCCCACCTGAGCCTAGCCCACTGCGTCAAGAAAAGAAATGTGGGGTGTTACAGAATATGTTGACATCTCAAGTATGTGTTTGCTATGCATATCTTTGTCAATGATTTTAGTGGTTGAAGTTGAGAGAGACCCATGGGAATTGCATCAGCAAAATGGGGAAGAAGAAGGGAAATATTAGAAAAGAGGAAGAAGAAAAAAAATAAAAAATTTTTTGGTGAAATATTTTCGTGTTAGTGGGAATGGAAACCAGTCACGGTGTTGGTATGTTTAGGAGACAATTAGATTCTAACGATAATATTGATATGACCCTTCACGATTTTCTCTTTGTTATTATATTTGTATCCTTTATAATTAATTTCATTATATAATGATAGTATTATTTTACTAAGATTGTTAATAAGTGGCATAGCATCATTTAAGAAACCTAAAAACTACTGCAATTGTTTTGTATATTCTATTTTATTAGGAAATTCTATAATTTTCTTACTAATGTGAGGTTATAATTTATGCCAATTTATCTTCCCAAAAATTCTATACTATTTTTAAATAACTAAACCTTTTTACTACTAATGA
This sequence comes from Voacanga thouarsii, assembly GCA_026120185.1. Lineage (NCBI taxonomy): Eukaryota > Viridiplantae > Streptophyta > Magnoliopsida > Gentianales > Apocynaceae > Voacanga > Voacanga thouarsii. Next base: position 1,650,542 of record JANUWF010001483.1, read on the forward strand.
TTATTCCATATTTTAAGAATTTAGAAAAAGAATTATTTTAAGGTGATTTATACATACTTTATAGTTTTTGAAAATACCAAGATATTATCTATGTATACTAGAACAAAATCACTATATTTACTAAATATTGTATCTATTTTCTTTTAAAATTTGCTGGTGCATTTTTCAGACTGAAGAGCATTATTAACCATTCAAAATGTTCTAATGGGCACAATAAAGCAATGCATTCTAATTTGCCAAAACCCTTATTTACAATCAAATTTACTAAATACGTAATATCTTTATTAATTAATTGATCTTTATTAAGTATATTATAATTATTTTTTAATGTCTTATCATTTAATCTTTTATAATTTATTAATATTATACTTTTCCCCATAGCATTTTCATTATATTTTGGGCAAAATATGCCAGGTTCCTTTGAACTTTCTCAAATTTTGATTTCAACTATTGAACTTTAAAATGTATGATTTTAGCTCTCAAATATTTAAAACACCTAAAAAATAGCCATTTCTGTAAATTGAAACTTTAAGTGCTCACGAAAATTCATTCCTTGCCTCCCACATGACTTATTTTATGGGTATTTTCATTTACTCATAACCCTCACGATGTGACATCAAGTTTCTCTCTAATTCTTATAAAGTAAATTTTATATATTATATAAAAGACTGTTGTGACTTGGACGTTTCTCACTTCTCATTTCAATTTTTTTTTTTTAATACTAATTCACTTCTCCTTTCATATCTATTTTTCCTTTCTATAAAAATGCCAAGAAGGTTTCTATCTATAAATAACTAAATCAGGATTTCTTTGCTATCCATTGAGAATTGAATATGATTTTTTGTTTTTTTCCCTCATTTTTATGTCTAAATTTTGTTTATTAAATGGAGCAATCTGTGATTTTTATTGTATGACTAGATTCGAAAATGTGTGAAAAAGTAATCCCAATATTATTGAGCCATATAAGAGGTATGGAGTCAAATCTTGAAGTTGTTATTGATAATATGAAAAAATTCAAAGAGAATAAAACGAGATTAAAGTTGAAAATTATTATTTTGAAAGCACAAAATACGAGAATAAGATCATGTAAGGGCCACATAATCTACTTCTATAAGTACTTAATCATTTAAATTGATAGAAGGATTATTTTTTAGATATTTCAAATGTTTGAGAATTAAAATCATATATTTTTAAAGTTTAAAGGTGAAAATCAAATTTAAAAAAAAATCAAAATTTAAAAATACTTCTCTATAGACTAATATTTTTTCTAATAACTCCGAATTTTAATAGATCTCCCATATGTATTTTAAATTCTTTTATTTTATTATTACTTGCTTCAGTTTTTACAGTAATAATCTTTAAATTATGATTTAATATTTCTAATATACAATATATTTAGTCTTTTTCCCAATGTTTAATTTGGTTTTCTCCAATGATTCTTCCTTTTCTAATTTGTTAATTATACTATCGATATCACCTATACTTGTTTTTAATAGACTATATATTTTTTCTGTATGTAAATATTATAATTATATTTCTTGATCTAACCATTCTAACTGAGAATCAAATTGTTCTAAAAACTCTATTTGTTCCATGTCTAATTTATCATGTTTGCATTCTCCTGGAATTTTACTTTTATAAAATTTCCAAACCTGATTTTTGTGAGTAGAGTTTCTGTGTCTAGGCGTTTTGACGTTGGTGGTTTAGAGGATCTTTTTAGAAATTGAATTCCAGTTCGAATAAAGACTAAACCATAAAAATAACAAGTTTATAGTGAGTAGATCTAATATATATTTCTTGAACATAAAAAGGTTATGTATAAGAGGAAGAATTGATTTTAAATTGGAAGTCCAGATATTTTAACACATTGTGTATCTATATCTTTTGCTATCCATTTGAGCGGCTTCAGCTATAATACTAGCATTTTTATATGATATTATACTGAAATAATAATAGTGCTATTAAGGATTGAATTACTGCAACTAATATCAATTAAGGCTGTTATTTTTAATTCAAGACTTCCTATTTTAATCAGGACAATAACGTCAATATTATAAGGTCTATTATTTTCTTTTATCTAATATTTTTATAGTTGAACTATATGTATCTTGAATTATTTGAACTTATTCAATATTGGCTTTATAAATATGATATTCTAATTGGTCAAGCTTTTATTCTAATTCTTTCTAATTCTAAATGGTGTTCTACAAGATCTTATTTCTATTTTTGTCTTCCTTATTTTTTTTTAATCATTTTTAATTCAATATTTTATTTTCTAAACAAAATTTACAAGCTTCTTCTAAACAATTAGTATATTGACATTTTAGTGCTAAGGTTGCATATTCTTCACAAAAATAAAAAGGTTTATTATCATATCTCTTTTTATATATTCTCGTCGAAAAAATAACATGAAAAGAAGCATATACCATAAATTAACATTGGAAAATACGCATTTGGTTTAAAAATTAAAAAAAAACTATAGTAAAAATAATCATATCTTCATTTGATTTTAGGCTTTATATTTATATTAACTCCGATTATCATGTAAGATAAGTATATTAAAAAATTTTAAATAGATATTTTCACGGAGCAAAATATTGCATCACCAAATTATTGGTATTTTTAAAAAATATAAATTGAATCAACTAATTTACACGTGTTCCAGTGGATAAGAGCATTTGTATGCACTGAACCAGCCTGCTTGACAGCAACCAGTTGCATCTAAAGAGTGGGGGCACGTGATTGATCCTTATTTACTCAATCAATGTCCACATCTCACGTTCACTCTTTTTTCTTTTAATATTTTTTTGGGAAAAAATGTTGAGAGAGAGAGAGATTTTTATTCAATAAAAATTGTTTTATCAATTGATTAGTTATTTTAGTTCATATATTTAGGATATACTTGAACAACAATTTATTTGAGAAAAATTAGCTTGAGTTTAAAAAAGATTTTAATTTTGAAAAAAAAAAGTGAATTATATGAAACTAAAAATATGATATTTTGTGAATAGGTGATAATTTTTTGAAATTAAAAATAAATTTGGAGACTTTGAAAACAGTTGTCAATTTTCAATTAGAAATAACATGTATTGAAATTATTTTCAAACGAATTAAAAAAATTTTCTTAACAAAATTATTATCCAAATATACCATTATTTAATTATATTTCCTAAATATTACAAATATCAAGAAAAGTGCATACATTGTATGGATCACTTGCATTCCAACCCAAAGCATAAAAGTAATGTATCTGATAGTCATAATCCAACAACCCGAATCATCAAAAGATTTGATCATTTTCTGGGTTATCAACAACGTCGGCAATGGTTAGTTTGTCCTTGTTGAAGAAAAGATCTTCAAGGTTATATGGCCCAACAGAGGACTGTGGCCCGTCCCAGAGAGCCTTTGCGAATTGTTCATGAATCCTTTCTGTTGGATGAAAAGAGTCAAACCAGACATGTTCATTGGCATTTTCACACAATTCATAGTTTGGATCTTTCTTTGTGCCTCCACATGTGTAATGTCCCCCATAAGGCCCTGTTCCACAGCAAGCACTCAATCCTTCCTTGAACCCTAATCAAACAAAGTTATCCCTTGTCAAAATTGCATCTTTGTCACAAGTTTGGTCCAAACAATAATTTTCCATACAAGGTTAGTCTAAACAACTTTTATGGCGAGAATGATTTCACTGTGGTTTGTCATATATATATTAAAAATTTTTAAATTTTACAAGTGATTATATAATAAAAAACAAGAGTATACTCGGATTAAAAATAAATTCATTAAAGGTATTGTGCATACCATATTTGGAGGGATTATTCATCCTATCGAGGAGCCAATCATAGAAATTGGAATTGCAGTACTTGAAACCCTTGAGTAGAAGTTGAAGGTTGATGAGGATGTTGCTTAAGGCATTATTATGGGCTAATGCTAGAGAACTTGCTTCTTCAAAACAACCGGTTTCAGGACCTTTGGGATTGAGAGCTCTAAGGGCTGGCAAACAACCCAAAGGAGACAAGCCTAGAAACCCAAATTTTCTTGCTCCTTTCTCATAAAGTTCCTAAATTTTTTGTACGCACGAGAGGAATAGTATCATGATTCAAGAATATGAGAAGAAAGGAAAAGAAGGGAAAAGGAAAGGGGAAAGCTTACTTGGATTGCCTGTGTCAAATTCCCAACAACCATCCCAATATATTCCTCAGGGGGGTGCAATTCTTGCATTTTTGGATTACCTAAATAACCACCCATGTAATCGTTACTGCCTATGCTGATGAAATAAACTGCGTTTGATATGATTTCTTCTGCTTCTGCACTTCCCAGCTTATTTGCCAATGATTTTCGTACATCGTCAAAGTACTTCAACTGGGTTGGAAGATCAATGACCTTGCAACACAGTGCAGAAAACAGATTTAGCAAGAAAATCAAGGGAACCAGAAAGATTATCAGGTGAAATTCCTCACCAGACCCTGATTTGTAGTAGAAAGAACTCCTCCACCTCCAGAAGCAAAGTTAACTCCACTTGTATAATCAGCAGATGCTTGTAAAAATGGAGGAATTATGGGCAATTTTGCATATTCAGCTGTGTCAATCATCAATGATTATAATCAAAACTCTGAAATCAGCCTAGATTTAAATCTATATTTTACCATGAAAGGAGACTGCTCTTTTACCTAAATAATCAACGATGATTCGGCCATCAGAAAAGCGACCAGTGGGTTCTTTGAAGAAACCATTTTGACCATAAGGCTTATAATTGGCTTGATTATCAGGTATAGTCTTAATGTAGTTGTTATTGCCTGGATCAACAGATGAGTCTCCAAAGATAAAGAATGCTCTGCTTCCCTCAACTAAGCTCTCTGTTCCCTTGAAACAAAGAAACAGTACAAGATTTACAGAGAAAATTATAGAACCAAAGCAAGATTGCAGCCCCATATTGCTCAGGAATGGATGGTTTCTGTGCCTGAAACTTCCCTAAATAACTCCTCCAACTGATAATCCGAGGGCGATTCAACCAATGACAAGAAAATTTGTTTGGTTTATTACTGTGACCTGTAGTCCCTTGGACATTTTGACTCCTGTTGGTTAAACTATTGAAGTCGAGTCAAGTAAGGCAGCAACTAGAATTATACATTTTCTGGTGGGATTAGTTATAGTGAGGTCCCATCGATTTCTTCAGCCTTGACCTGGAAAACGATGGGTTAGGGCTGAAAAATTAATGTCTTGTCAATCGCTGTTAATACTTCAGCCTGTTCAACCATATTCTTCCCTCCTACAATCACAGGCCCCTAGCCGTTGACTTGGTAAACTCCAGGTATCCCACAAGTAAAGGAAGAGGGCGGAAAAAAAATTCTCATTGGCCTTGTGTATATAAATTGAGTAGAAAGTTTTACCTTCTAAACTAGACAATGATTTCGAATAGGAATTAGACATTGAGGTCTAAAGGATTTTTGACTCAAAATTGAAAACACACAACGTGAGGGGGACGGATTGAGTCGGCGGGATTGTTCACAGGGTTCCTTGCGGTTGCCAACAGCGAGGTTAGTGGCGACTTTGCAGTTCGCAACAGCGATGTCCACTGCCCCTGCCCAAATTGCCCGTCTATATTGCGGCTCTGTTGTTGTTTTTTTTTTGTCCCAAGTGCCTCGCAACGGTCGGTCGCGAGGCTTTTACCTTTTTTAAATTTTTTTTATTCCTTTGGTATTCGTTTTTTGTTTTGTTTTGTTTTTTGTTTTTTATTTTTTATTTGTTTTAAATAAATTTAAAATAAAAAATTCTATATACTTTTAAAAATTATCTATAATGTATAATTTATATCAATTTTAAATTTAATTATTTTTAAATGTATAATTTATAATATTTAACTATAATTAATTATAATTATTATTTATCTATAAAAAATAAAAAAAATAATCTCAATAATAAATAACAAATTATATAAATTATAAAAATAATAATTTATATTTTAGTGAATAATAACGATGAAATATTTCGCGAATTACCAAGCGCTTTTTAATTTCAAATAAAAAATTATGAATTTCAAAATAGAATGTAAAAATTTATAAATGAATTATTGAGAAAAAAAATATCAAATAGTCATATTACACTGAAATTATCTAAAAAATTAATGACAGCTAGTCCCACAATGAAATTTTCGACGGTTCTTCAGAGGCTGAACTCGACTGCCTCGCGACTGACAGTCGCGAAGCTACTTTTGTTTGTTTTAATTTGTTACTCTCCGCTATTTTTTTGTTTTGTTTTAATTCGTTTTTTATTTTTTATTCGTTTTAAATAAGTTTTAAATTTTTTTAAAATAAAAAATTCTATATAATTTTTGAAAATTATCTATAAAATAAAATATAAAAATATTATTTATAATTCTCTTAAAAATAATTTTAAATTTAATTATTCTTAAATGTATAATTTATAGTATTTAATTATAATTATTATTTATCTGTAAAAAATAAAAAATTTAATCTCAATAATAAATAAAAAATTATATAAATTACAAAAATAATAATTTATATTTTAATGAATAAAAACGATGAAATATTTCGCGAATTACCAAGCGTTTTTTAATTTCAAACAAAAAATTATGAATTTCAAAATAGAATGTAAAATTTTATAAATGAATTATTGAAAAAAATAATTATATATCAATTAGTCATATTACAATGAAATCATCTAAAAAATTGATGACAACTAGTTCCACAATGAAATCTTCGACGGTTCCTCGGGGGTTGAACTCGTCTTGGAGGTTGTCTTGAGGTTGTGGTTCAGATGGTCCCTCATCGTGTTCTTCTGTAGCGTATGAAGGACCTGCATCCTCTTCAAACTACATATGCTGTCGAGGAAACCACTCATTTGATGGACCAACATCATATTCGCCAACAAAAGAATGACGCCTAGTATCGAATACTAGGTGCTGTGGGGTAATGAAATCATCAATCGCTGCAGGATCACATGCAACATAATCACCTTCATTTGCCGGCACAGGTGAGTAGTGATCATGTTGCGGAACTTCGTCCGCTGCAGCACGCCGACGTACCCGCCTATTGCCCATTCGAATTGGTACTTCTTGAGGGACTTGTTGAGGAATTTGTGGTATTGGGTCAGAAGAATACGATCGTCTAGATGGCTCGTACGGCATACGATTCAGATGATCCACTTCGCCACCAGCAGTCAATGTACGCCGGGCAATATCTGATATTCTTCCGTAGCCTTGTTGAGAGTATGATGTATCATCAATTTGGGACGTTTCGTTACTTATTTGCAGGATTCTGTGTAACGCGTCGGCCTGCATATGCATTTTCAGAAACGTCATTAAAAATATATATAAAAATTATAATTTATATATAAACTTTGTGCACTAGAAAAAAATTTACTTACATATACTTCAAGTGTTGAACTAGTAGATTGGTAACCCATAGGATTCGGTTGTTGTATTGTTGGATTGCCAATCAATCGTCGTGTGCGAGTCCAATACCAAGCAGCATAATCAGGTGAAACCACCGCTTGCCCAAAAGTAAATTGCCCTGTCATAACGTATGCATGCCGATTTATCCAGTTACTACGGTGTAGCTCATCAACCTCATCCCATCCAGCACCAGTAGTACGCAGGTCACGCCGGTGCAAATTCGATCCCGTGTCAACAGCATCAAGAATTATTTGCAGCATTCCAAATTGTCGCCTAACTCTATCGGGTCGATGCAGCTCTATCGTCTCCCAATATAATAGCGATGTGACAAATGCCCAGATCTATTGTCCATGCGTATAATATGGAGGGAGAGATGCCAACGTGTGCTCATTGTATGGTTGCCAAATAAACTGTACAAATTAACTCGAATTTAGTATAAAAAAAATAATGACAATTTATAAAACTTATATGAATGTACATTCAAAAATATAATATTTACATGATTGTTTCGCATTCGATCCAACTGATCTCTGTACGTAATCAAGACATGGGTTGGCGTGCGAGAAAGTTCTAATGGACCCTGCCATACTGTTCCTCTGGGCGCATGTTGTGCAACATTCTCTATTGGACGTACTCTATCAAGTCTGATTGTAGGAATGCACTCCCATGCCCATAGCTATTACAGAACTAATAATAATTTTATAATTAGATATCATAATTATTTTTATAATAAAATACTAATAAGTTTAAAATTAGATCTCGTAATTAACGTTATTACGTACCTGAAGTAATAGTAAGGGACCACTGATTTGATGTGTCGTGTATGAAATAGCATTGCACATACAACGATACAAATGTGTCAGTGCCGCACTTCCCTAACTAAGGGTACCCGACAATTTTAATTCACGGATATATCTTAGAAAGCGTAAATGAACACGACTTCCGGATTTGTCCGAGAAAAGGAATCCGCCAAAAAGCTACATGATGCGACACCGTGTGTGCTGAGCAACTATATCTGCAGTTGCATCTGGTGGGAGTGGTTGAGTTAGGGCTCGCTCGATTGCGCTTAATCTCAACTGAGATCCGTCTAGCTCCGTGCCAGTGGGTCGAAAACCAAGTAGCGCATCGCACAAGGCATACAACTCCTCTTGTGAGCAATTGAACCCACGACCAATAATCGGATCACCGTCAATGCGTAAACCGAATAAAACCTCCACATCCTGCAGTGTAATAGTCGCCTCACCAACCGGTAGATGGAATGTATGTGTCTCTTGGCGCCATCTCTCCACCAATGTCGTAATAAGCGGATGATCAATTTTTATATATGGTAGATGGATGATTCTACCAAATCCAGCTACATCTATAAGTTGTACTACACGGGGATCGTTTGGTCTAACATCCCAAAATGTACTGTCATGACGCCTTGCATACAGTACTTGTTCTTCTAATTGCCCTACCCAAATATAAGTAGATCGATATCTACGCTGCTGTGTCAGCACATTCGGGATAATAGGCCCAGGATCAACTCCATTAGCCGTAGGTTCGGTCATATTATCCTGAAACAACGACATGTTTAGAGGAGTAATAAGTCTATCTCTCAATAAAAGAAAATACAATATCAGATAAAGTCATACAGTAAGCAAAGGAAATATAGACGATAAAAACTGTATGTACCAATTAGTTTAAAACAATACTAAGATACAATAATTTTCAATAATACACTAACAATTAAAGTTGATACACAAATAATTATATATGATATAATAATTTCTAATCATACAATATACCCTAAATAACCACCACATCATGAACCATGAAGTGCACTGTTAGGACAATTTCTCCTATTATGCCCAGTACGATGACAGTTTCTACACTGAGGAGGTGAGTCAGGGTTACGCTCGTCCATCTCATTTCTGATGCACGACGTCCTCATACGACCGTGATGACGGTTCTTAAATCGATGAACATTTGAAGCCAACGTAAAAGGAGGATTGCGCTAGTAATTCTCGTGTGGAATGGGCCTAAATTATCCTGAATAAGTCATCTAGTAACATGTTGTGGTGTTTAAGGGTGATACGAGATCCTCAGCATTCAACCCTATTTGTTAACAAGCTGCAAATGCGTGCGAACAAGGTATTCCGTAAATTTGCCATTTGCAGCAGCTGCAAATCCTTGAACCAAGGTCAACCTGGTATGAATTATTCCCCTTTCCATACTCACGAAATGGTGATAAAACACTAAAGATGCCCCGACCCTGATCATAAACTTGCACACGGTGACTTCTCCCCTTCAGCTCATTCTTCACAAATTTGGACCATATCCGAGAAGGAAAGTGATATCTACCATGATTAGCTTCCTCTCTGTGGTCATTGAAGTATTTAACCGTTTTTTTGAAAGACGATTCGACAATCACCTTGATGGGCAGAACACGTATGGCTTTAACAACACTGTTAAATGATTCCGCAAGATTAGTTGTCATATTACCAAATAAATGTCCGCTGTCATAAGCAAGCGTCCACTGCTCATTCGGGATCAAATCTAGCCAAGCCTTCGCTTGCGGGTTTAGCAAACTTATTTCTTCCATAATCTTCACAAATTTGCGCTCTTTGCTTTGAGTCCCAGCTGCATACATCAACTTCTTCAACTGATGATTCTTGAACTTTGCGTTGAAGTTGCTCCGAATATGTCTCAGACAATATCTGTGCACTGCCATTGGCTCCTGCCAGTTGGGTAGTTGATCAACAGCATACTTTATCCCGATGTGTCTGTCTGATATTAAACAAACTCTTTGATCCTTTACCACATACTCTCTGAGTAGGGACAAAAACGAACTCCAATTGTCATTCGTTTCTTCACGACGACTGCAAATGCAAGGGGCAGTATATGATTATTGGCATCTTGACCCACTGCTGTTAACAATTTTCCCTTATATATACCCCTAAGAAATGTCCCGTCAACGCATCAATGCATGGTTTGAATGTCCAAAAAACATATCTAAATGTCCTGGCCCCACTCGATCCGGTGGGTAAGAAGTACCACGCCATGACGGAACCAGGATTTGCATCCTGCAATGCTAGCATATACCGCGGTAGCTGGTCGAACGAACTAGGCCAATCTCCGTATATCATCTCAATAGCAAACCTCCGAGCGTTCCACCCTTTTCTGTAGGACGGAGTAAAATGCAGTGTATTTTGAATATGACTGTTTATCTCGCTGACTTTAATCTCTGGATTATCATGAATCATCGTTATAATATGCTTCGCCATAAATTTTGCACTCATGTTGCGATGGTTTCCGCCCACAGTTTGCACTAGACAAATGTGATCTCCATTCCAGCGAGATATCTACCATAAGCCATGACTCTTCTTCTTTCTTGCACGGATTCTCCAAGGACAAGGATGCTGCTGAGTTGAATTTTTATATTCGGCAATCCATAGTGCACTCTTGCTTTCCATTATCCTAAACTCACGTCCAATCCTAATTGACCATGATCGAACAACCCAAAGTAACTCATCTTTATCCCTAAACCACATGCCAACTCTCAAATCATTATTCAGTTCTGACCAAAAATCCATTACACTGCTGCTTGATCCAAATCCATCAGCTTCGTTGTCTATTTCCTGGGCAGCATCCAACTTATCAAGGTACACTACATATGGTGGATTATATAAACACTCATATTCAGTGGGTCTTCCAGGCTCTTGCTGCATTACGAAGTGATCGGGAATCTGTTCTTCAGTATCATCTTCTCCCTCGTGGTCCTCATCCTCATCAGGAGTATCTTCTGTAGTAGGCCCATCAATATCAGAGGTAGGTCCTAAATCATCTACCATCGCTTCTGGTGCACCAACCCAATTGCGCTCTCGAGTAACCCATTCATCAACTGGAGTTACATCTAAAGGTACACCGATTTTCGCAAATGAAAATAGCTGTGTCGTAGCACTTGGTTGGAAGGGTTGAGTATTGAGGTCAACAGGTGCAGGTAGATTTAAATCAAAATTAGGCATGTTTTCATGAGCAGCTGAGTTCAATAATTCAGTGAAAGTTCCAATGGCATTTGCTTGGCTGTTTTGCTCTTGACTTTCTGTTCTTGCTATTTTCGGCATCTGAATGATCTCATGACTAATATGCAGATCAATTGGTTGTCCCTGCACGGTAGATGAATAGCACCACAAACTTTCCATATCTTCATCATCATTTATGAAAGTTGTTGTAGACTTTATTGTCGTACCAATAGCAATATTTTCCCTCATTGTGATTCGTAACTGAACAAAAGCCGTATCAAATCCTCGAATTGTACATATTTTGTTGACTAAACCGAGGAAATTAATTCGATTTCTCACAACCAACGCTTTTTGACAAGGACCATTAAAAAAATCGCCATGTTCTGTATGTACAATATCGCAATTCCAATACAATTGTAACCTAACAGACTGTTCTAATGACATTGTACCTATATAAAATTAGAAGTACTTTGTCTATTAAAAAATTTAAAGAAATATAAAAAAAGCTATCATAATATATCGATCATCATTATAAAGAAATATATGTCAAGTATAATTAATTATCTAATTTTACTAAAATTAAATAATTAATTAAAACATCTATTAAAAATGTCAGGCATTAATTAGTTAAAACATTAATAAAAATTACAAGTACTAATTAATTAAAATACTCAGTATTAATTAAAATATCAAGTATTAATAAAAATTAATTAAATATTTTAAAATTAATTAAATTACAAAAATATTTAAAATATGTAAATATTTAAAATATAATAGCATTATCTATCGAGTTATAAAATATTTAAAATAATATAATATTTTAAAAATGTGTAAAGTCTAAAAAATATTTACGTATAATTAATTAGCTAAATTTACTAAAAATGATTAATTAATTAAAATATCAAGTATAATTAAAATGTCAAGTATTAATTAATTAATTAAAATATTAACTAAAATAATTTAAAATAATTAATTAAAAACATCCGATATTAATTAAATTAATTAAGTATTTTATAATTAATTAAATTGCCAAAATATCTAAAATATGTAAATATTTAAAATATAACAACATTTTAATTATCTATCAATTTATAAAATATTTAAAATAATATAATATTTTAAAAATGTGTAAAGTCTAAAAAATATTTAAGTATAATTAATTAGCTAAATTTACTAAAAATAAATAATTAATTAAAATATCAAGTATAATTAAAATGCCAAGTATTAAATAATTAAAATATTAACTAAAATAATTTAAAATAATTAATTAAAAACATCCGATATTAATTAAATTAATTAAGTATTTTATAATTAATTAAATTACCAAAATATCTAAAATATGTAAATATTTAAAATATAACAACATTTTAATTATCTATCAATTTATAAAATATTTAAAATAATATAATATTTTAAAAATGTGTAAAGTCTAAAAAATATTTACGTATAATTAATTAGCTAAATTTATTAAAAATAATTAATTAATTAAAATATCAAGTATAATTAAAATGTCAAGTATTAATTAATTAAAATATTAACTAAAATAATTTAAAATAATTAATTAAAAACATCCGATATTAATTAAATTAATTAAGTATTTTATAATTAATTAAATTACAAAAATATCTAAAATATGTAAATATTTAAAATATAACAACATTTTAATTATCTATCGAGTTATAAAATATTTAAAATAATATAATATTTTAAAAATGTGTAAAAGTCTAAAAAATATTTACGTATAATTAATTAGCTAAATTTACTAAAAATAAATAATTAATTAAAATATCAAGTATAATTAAAATGTCAAGTATTAATTAATTAAAATATTAACTAAAATAATTTAAAATAATTAATTAAAAACATCCGATATTAATTAAATTAATTAAGTATTTTATAATTAATTAAATTACCAAAATATCTAAAATATGTAAATATTTAAAATATAACAACATTTTAATTATCTATCAATTTATAAAATATTTAAAATAATATAATAATTTAAAAATGTGTAAAGTCTAAAAAATATTTAAGTATAATTAATTAGCTAAATTTACTAAAAATAAATAATTAATTAAAATATCAAGTATAATTAAAATGCCAAGTATTAATTAATTAAAATATTAACTAAAATAATTTAAAATAATTAATTAAAAACATCCGATATTAATTAAATTAATTAAGTATTTTATAATTAATTAAATTACCAAAATATCTAAAATATGTAAATATTTAAAATATAACAACATTTTAATTATCTATCAATTTATAAAATATTTAAAATAATATAATATTTTAAAAATGTGTAAAGTCTAAAAAATATTTAAGTATAATTAATTAGCTAAATTTACTAAAAATAAATAATTAATTAAAATATCAAGTATAATTAAAATGCCAAGTATTAATTAATTAAAATATTAACTAAAATAATTTAAAATAATTAATTAAAAACATCCGATATTAATTAAATTAATTAAGTATTTTATAATTAATTAAATTACCAAAATATCTAAAATATGTAAATATTTAAAATATAACAACATTTTAATTATCTATCAATTTATAAAATATTTAAAATAATATAATATTTTAAAAATGTGTAAAGTCTAAAAAATATTTAAGTATAATTAATTAGCTAAATTTACTAAAAATAAATAATTAATTAAAATATCAAGTATAATTAAAATGCCAAGTATTAATTAATTAAAATATTAACTAAAATAATTTAAAATAATTAATTAAAAACATCCGATATTAATTAAATTAATTAAGTATTTTATAATTAATTAAATTACCAAAATATCTAAAATATGTAAATATTTAAAATATAACAACATTTTAATTGTCTATCAATTTATAAAATATTTAAAATAATATAGTATTTTAAAAATGTGTAAAGTCTAAAAAATATTTAAGTATAATTAATTAGCTAAATTTACTAAAAATAAATAATTAATTAAAATATCAAGTATAATTAAAATGCCAAGTATTAATTAATTAAAATATTAACTAAAATAATTTAAAATAATTAATTAATTATCCCGTATTAATTAAATTAAAATATATAATGTATAATTAATTAATTAGTTTGCGTAATAAACGAATTATGTAAAGAAAGGCTAGCACAAAAATTAAAGATATAGAACACGAAAAATCTATCCACAACACTAACTATCACTAAAATTTCATTTACTATTTATGACATACTATGCTATTTCACATAATTAATCATAAGATAAGAGAATACAAATCAAAACAACATCTAATAAAATTTTATTATTCCACATAAATACAAGAAATAAATTTATAAATTATTAATATATCTCAAATATATACAGTCTATAGTCAAACAATAAATTATAATATTATATTCAATTAAATGACAAATAAATATAGAATTGAAATAATTTATTGTTTAAAAAGAAAAACTTGGTATATGCGGAGAACTCTGTCAGTGAATATGCGAATAATAATTTCGGTTGTAGCTCTTTTTATCTAGAACAGATTCTGCAGCAATACTTTATTCCAAAAATATGCTTCCTTTCGCAATAACAAAATAATTTTTTTGCCAAATAAATTAAGAAAAAAAAGGAATAGGAGAATAGTAGTGCAATGAGAAGAAGGCAAAATCCTTTGTGCGCTGCAAATTAGGAAGAGTGCAGAAGAGAAAGAATGAGGAATGAAATCGGATGCAAAGAAGAGATTGAAGAGGAGGAGAATGGGAGAATGAATGAATTGCAATTTGTATGTATATGTAGCAGTGGAAACCCCCGGTTAAATTGCACTCGTGAACGTTTTATTATTTTGGTCAACAGAATCTCTGTTGTAACAGAGATTCCCTGCGATTGGGCACGCGACTGCCAGACCGTGCGACCGTCAGTCGCGTCTTTGTGCGCAGTATCGCACAGCTTTTTCAGTCAGGCATGTGAATTGTAGACCAAGGCAGCTTTGGGCAGATTGAGGTTAAGTCGCGATTTCCAATCGCGAAGTAGGGGGCTACATCGCACCCGCCAATCGCGATAAACCCTCTGAACATTGCTGCCCCCTCCATGCGTCCCCCTCGCGTTGCTTGATTCTAAATTTGATCTGATTTGGTCAAATCCCCGAGGTCTAAAAGTAAACTAGGGTCAACAATTGGACAAATGATAGATTACAAAATCGGCCAAGTGTTATCTTTCAATCAAGAGACCCAACCCCTTTAGAGAAAGTTTTCTCCCATGAAGGCATCGTAGGTTGCCAGATCGCTTATGAGCCCATCCCTCATGCAAAACGATCATACAGCTTTGGATAGAAATGTATGGACTCTTGACCTTTTGCCATGTCCAATACATCAACAAGTGATGCTAGTTCTTGTACAGAACAAGTTTTTCAATACATCAATTCTTCTTACACGAAACCCACGTTTTCTAATTTATCTGTTTTTTCTATTGTCTTCTTTCCGTTCATCTCAATTCATAAAAATTCACATGGTATCAGCGCATACTGATACATTACCAGGCTTTGATCTAAGAATTTCAGTTACCATTGATTCAAAATTCTTATTGTTTTTCATTGTGATTAAAGAATTCTGATTGTTTTCTTCTTGTTTGATTCAATTGTTGTTCTTCTTTGAATAAAAATCATGGTGAATCATGAAATTCGTCAATCAAACTCTTATTACTTGCATTCAAATGAGAGTCCTTTATTGATTCTTGTGCAACCAGCATTAACAGGAAGGAATTATTATTAGTGGAATCGTGAATCGTGCAATGCGAATAGCATTAATCTTGAAAAATAAATTGAGATTTTTGTATGAGACGATAATCGTTCTAAATCTATTAAACTTGAGAATAATATAATACTATAGTACTGTCGTGGCTATTCAATGCAAGTCTCCCCAACTATAGCACATAGTATAATTTGTTTTGACATAGTAACAAAAGTTTAGAATGATCTACGTGCTTGAATTTTTAAAAGTAATGCCTACAAGATTTAAGATTTTTAAGAGAATTTATTTAATTTGAATCAAGAAAACTTCAAAGCAAATGAATACTACACTAATTTAAAAATTCTATATGATGAGATGCATAATCTAAGGCCAATACTAGTTTGCACTTGTGATCCAAAGCGTCCGTGAGATTTAATACCTACTGTGAAAGCAAATGATGAAGCTGATATGGTGATTAGATTTGTGAAAGGATTAAATGACGAGTTTGGAAGGGTTAAATCACATGTGTTGCTGTCGAAAACTTTAGTATCCATTAGTGAAGCTTTTTCACTTGTTGTTACTTATGAAAGAAATATTCAATTAAAGAACACACAATATTATCTAGTTCAACCATAAGCTTTCTTAATGGATAAGTCAGCTTTTAACATAGGCGAATTAAATCCTCTCCCATTGAACTTGTCTCATATGAATTCATTTGCGGCTCAATTAACAAGATTTACTATTAGATCTCTTTCCGTATATCTAATTATGTTTGCCGAAAAAATAAAATGATAAGGTGCATATACCATGATATATTGGAGAATATTATTGGGGTATATATATATATATATATATATATAGTAGAAAGTATAGTAAAAATATTATATCTTCATTTGATTTTAGACTCTATATTTACATTACTTCCGATTGTAACCTAAGACAAGTGTATTAAACAAAATTTTAAATAGATATTTTCACCGGATCAAAATATTGTATCACCGAATTATTGGTATTTTTAAAAAATTATAAATTGAATCAACTAATTTACACGTGTTCTCTGTGGATAGAAACATTTGTATGCACTGAACCAGCCTGATTTACAGCAACTAGCTGCACACATTTCATGTTTACTCTTTTTTCTTTTAAAGTTTTTTGGGAAAAATTGCTGTTTTATGCATAAATAAATAAATAAATAGAGAGAGAGTAATATTTTTTTTATTCAATAAAAATTGTTTTATCCTTTGAGTAGTTGTTTTAGTTCATATATTTAGGATATACTTGAACAACAATTTATTTGAGAAAAATTATTTTGATTTTAGAAAAGATTTGAAGAAAAAAAAAATATAAACCATATGAGGTCAACGAGTGAAAATATAATATTTTGTGAGTAGATAACAATTTTTTAAAATTGAAAATAGTTCTGGAGACTTGAAAACAGTTTTCATTTTTCAATTAAAAAGATAATTGTGTTAAAATTCTTTTTAAATGAGTTGAAAAAAATTTCCTAACAAAATTACTATCCAAATATACCATTATTTTATCATATTTCCTTAAACAAGTGAATCCCATGAATATAGAGGGGAAAAAAAAAGGTCTTTTCGGGTTTTGTGTATATAAACTAGAGTAAAATCACTATCAATTTTAAGAAGAAAATATTATCCCTAAGTGCAACATTCTCTTGTACACAATGCCATCAGAAACACTTAGTACTTTTCATTCACCAGCCAAGGCTACCAGAGGCAAAGGAAGCCAAAGAAAAGAAAGAAAAAAAAAAGCGTGTCTATACAGCCTTATTGAGAAGGAAAATTTTCTGATATATTAAATTCACGTGGACTAAATGCTTTAACAAAATGTATCACATGTATTATAGATTATTAAATACAACATACTTAGATATATAATTATAATAAACTTAAATTACTTCAAAATTTCTAAATTAAAAAGGCCTCTATCTATAAAATAGTTATCGTCATTGGTAAACTAATTAAGAGTTGAACCCTACTACTAGTTGTTTCCTATCGGGTTTGACTGCTTGGGTCCCATAGGAATTTACCATCTAAGTAGAACAAGATCTCTATTATAATGTCTTTTTGTGTGTTTTTTTTTTTTTTTTTAACTAAGGATAGTTTTAGACATATTATTTTAAGATTAATGATGTTATTAACATTGCGGTGGCTCCTCAATTTCTTCTAAACCTGTGACTTGGATCAGTTCACACGAGGTCGCAAACTTCAATGTCCGGTTCGAGTAATTGTGTAAAAGCAGAAAAGATTATGAAGACAGTAGCAATAAGTTCAGTAAGATAATTAAAAAATTTCTGTAAATAATCAAGAAATAAATACATAATTTCATTTTCAGACCTTGTCCTAAAGAGAATAGAAAATAGCTAGAAATTGCAAAATCAGGACTTCCGTTATCAAACTTTTTTTTTAAAGTATATATTTCTCTTGATTTTTTTTTTAATTTTGTTACTTTTTATCCCTTAAAATTTTTAAAAGTTGATTTGTCTTTACAATTTAAATTTTCTAATTTTGTCCCTAACTAGACAATTAGTTTGAAAACAAAATTAAATTCACATTGAGGTCTAAACTAATTCAAGATCAACAATTGGACAATGATAGATCACAAAATCGGCCATATCCAAGTGTGATAGCATATGCAGAAACCCCTCGGATTGAAGCTTAAACACAACAAAATAATGCTGAATTTTGGATCCAAAATCCAAGCTCGAACGATGAAATTTTATGGACAAATTGGCCCCTTAATACCCACGAATTAAGCTCATTCAAGAATAAATTTTCAATGTTCAAACAAAGTAAGAATTGGTCACTTAATTCTTTATTAAATTTATAACTAAGAACGTTAGAAGAATAAGTCTACTAACACTCTTAGATTTAGTGAATCTAGCCTATTTCAAAAACATCTTAACAGCCTAATCTTAATAAGAGATTAGAACCCTAAGGATAGGACTTTGAAGACATCTAAACTTAATCCTAAAAAAAACCCTAGAATAACTATGAAATTATGACCCAAATTAAAGAAGAAGAAATGAATTATTCCTTGCAATTTAGAGACCAAACTAAACCGTTTGATTGGTCTTGATTTTTTAGGATTAGAATCCAAGAGGATTACCATCACAAACTCTTTCAAATAGTGTCTTGATTTCTCAAATATCTAAAGTTCTAGAAGTTGTGTTTACAAGTGATATAAGGGAATAGACTTAAATTGCCTAGTTAATTAGCAGACAAGCTGTAACTATTAAGTAGCTTTGATACAAGTTTTGAAATCTTAAAACTTAGTAAAAATCGCATAAATAATATTACACCAAAACAAATTTAAAATTAGACAAAACAAGAAAGCTTTTTACCGTTGATACTTATGTGGCTGTGCAAACTGTGCATCCCTACATTTTTGCTCCCAAACTTGTCTTCTAAGCCCAGCAAATCATTCCTTTGAGTTTCCTTGGCCTTCCACATAAATTATTTGGTGCATTTGGCTTGTTTTGGACCTTCTTTTACTACCTATTTCTTCACAATCTTCTTAACTCTTGGCTTATAGGCTTTGTTGACTTGTAAGTTCACTTGAAACCTCTTGAATATTAATTTTGTCCAAGAAATCATGAGTTGTGTCTTTATGTTCCTTTCCTCTTCTTTAGATGATCCTTCATGTCTGAGATGATTCATATAAAATCCTCCTTCTTTGAAAAGATTCATCCTCAAATCGATACCTGCTTTATAATTCAAATAGGAGATTTTATATGAAAGTAAAACTTTAGGCTTTTATTCTTCTACAACTTCTTTATTTTCTCTCTTCTCAACTTTAACTTTCATTCTTATTTTACCTCTTCTCCCCCCTCTTGTTTGTTACTCTCATGATTTTCTTAAACTCTTCACTCTTTTGTGTTTGTCTTTCTCCTATCTCTTTTGTTCTTCTCTCATTTTTTTTTAATCTCAAACTCCTTCTTTTTCTCACCTTCTTATTTGTCACTGTCATGGTTTTCTTTTTTTTCTCTTCACTTTTTTGTGTTTGTCTTTCTCTTAGCTCTTTTACTCTTCTCTCATTTTCTTTTATCTCAAACTCTTGTTTTTCACTCTCTTTTTGCTCTCTTGTCTTTTTATCTTTTTCCCTCAAAATGTTTTGATCCATAATCACCTCATTAGGGGATAATAGAAGAAGAGTGAATTTTTTTCCCTCTTTGAATAATGTGTAATAGTTTCTCCTCCCATTGTGTATAACCTCTCTATCAAATTGTGAAGGTCACTCCAACAATAGTTGCTCAACATGCATAGAAAATATATCACAAATTACTTCATCTTTATATTTTTCCATGTTAAATGCAATCTTAACTTATTTATTTACCTTCGCCTCTTCACAATTATTCACCCATTGAACCTTATAAGGCTTTGGATGCTTCGTTCCACCAATGTAGTATTCATGATATTAGTACAACTTCCCCCATCTATCATTATACTATATGACTTTTGATTGATAAGGCATCTTGAGTAGAAAAATATTATCGCTTTTATAAATTATCCTTATCTTCCACAACATAAACTCCCAAGACTATCTTAGCAACACCAATTAATGAACACTTTTGTTCAACCACATTCCTTTCTTTATTATCTACTCCCTCTCTAGGCTTTATAGTTTCCTTAGATGGTCTTGGTGGCTTATTCTTCTTGACTTCTCTTTCTTCTTCTTCCTTTTATTGATGTGAGCTCTCTTATGATTCATGATTGTTTAAAGTATTCTTGGTCACTTCACGCATTGTACACTTTTACTCCTCAACAAACTCATCTTCAATTTTCTCACCTTCTTCTTTGTTATCTCTATTTCGGTTTTCTACTTCTTGTATCAAGTGATTTGCCTTATCTTCCTCAAGTTCTTCTTCGCTCTTTTGATTTAGCAATTCTTGCCCCTTGACTTATTCTTCTTTCTTTTCCTCTTTCCCAAATTTATACAACTCATTTTATTCATTCTTATGCAACTCATTTTATGCAATTCCATTTCTTTTACTCATTTTATGTTTTAAGATAAAGGAAAGATCGATGTTTACTTATTGTTAAGTATACATACAGCTTATCAAGACAAGATTAAGTAGAATATTAGCAGCGGTGATGGATTTTGTTATTTGTGGATCAATAAAGCAACAAAAACTTTAGACAAATTAAGCAAAATTTGGAACCTCCACTAGATCTAGTAACCCAAGGCCATACAACTATTATATACCAAAGGAATGAGGAAGATCAATATTTTTATGTTTAAGCAACTTGTTCTAGCTCTTAATATAGGGTCATAATTATCTGAGACTTAAATTATATGATTGACACCAGGATCCTTCTTTTCTCCCTTCCATTCTTACAATTTATATTCCCTCCCCTTCTATTTTTTTTAAAAATCAATATTTGTATTAAAAAAATATAGTTAGGTAATCTTTCTATTCGAAAAACTTACGTTTTGACTGATTTGAAAAGATTCATCCTAGAAAAATTATCAATGAAATGTTTGAACTACTGGATATGCTTTTATGATAAGAGTGTTACAATGAAGATTATTAATAAAGTGTTTTAAGTAATGGAATATGCTTTGAAATAGGGTGCTAAAGTTACTTAGTGTACAAAGGAAAATAAAAAAAGAAAATAAATTGAAAAAATTATATATGTGGAATATGTTTTAGGACATAAATGATAAGGAAAAAACTATTAATAACAAGAGAAATAATAAAAATTACAAACAGAATTCAAAAGAAAATAAAATGATGTAAAAGAAAAATAAAAATTAGAAAGCGAATAGAGTCTAAGGTTATGTTTGGTTAGGGTAAAAAGATGAAGTAAAAGAAGAAATAATATAAATTTGGATGCAAATATATAATTTACATCATTTAGTTAAAAAAAAAAGTAAATTAAGAAGGGAAAAAATCTTTCTAATTAAGATAAAAATTCCTTCCCTCTTCTTCCTTTTCCTCCTCGTTTATAAGCCAAACATAGGATAAAGGAAAATGAAAAAAAAAAAAAAAGAATGGGGGAGACAAATAAAAAATAAAAAATAATTCTTGCATGTAAAGGCGAACGTAGTCTCATTGAGCAAAATCTCCTGGAAGGAGAGAATACTACACGAACCAATATAAGTAGTTGCTTTAATAAAAGTCGGCGGCCTAGCAGTCGGCCCAAATCCAACATCGGCTGAGTCCTGGATTCTTTTGGCTCAGAAATGGACAATTAAGTCCTCTATTGGTCCCCAAATTTCACCGTGGGATTCAGGGGAACTGTCCGTTGCAATACATTCAGAACCTTGCCAGATTAGGTTTTGATAATTAGATAATCTTCAAGTTTCCCCCAAAAGTTTCTCTCCAATGTCGTCCAAGCGTAATAATTACAAAGAGAAAATCATCCGCCGCAAGTGCGTTTTCTCTCGCTTTCCTATCTCATGATAGTTTTGATTTCTCGATCTTCTAGTTCCTCGGCATGTAACTTTTTTGTGTAGTAATTCTCCGGAATATTGAATAAAAGTAGTTTTTTTTTTTGGTGAAAATTGAGAGTAGTATAATATAGGCTGACCGTGTTGGATGTTTGCGTGCAGGGAGGAGAAGGCAGAGGAACCAGAGCAGCCCAAATATAGAGATAGAGCAAAGGAGAGGAGAGAGGATCAGAATCCAGATTATGAACCAACAGAATTGGGCCATTTTCATGCTGTGGCTCCTCCGGGCACTGTAGATTTGCGGTAGCGACCTGCTCTCAAATTCAATTAGCTTCATGTGGAGTAGGTTTTAGGTGCAATTAATTGTTGTTTGATCAGCTGTTCTTATATGTGGTAATTATCGTTATAGGTCGGCTGATGCGCACAAGCTATCTATCGAGAAGAGCAAATATCTTGGAGGTCTGTGTACTGCTACTTATAAAGAAGTTTCTGATGAATGTTTTAGTCCTTAGTAATTCACTAATCTAAAGTTTTGATTATGCCCTGGACAAGGAAAAAGAGCTAAAGAGGAGTTTCTGGTGAATTGGAACTACTTTTTAATCAGTCTATTGAAATGTAGAAAGAGAAATATTGCTTCTTACCCTGATTGAAATTTTTTGACTGTATCTGGACTTGAATCTTCGGAAATTACTGAATGTAAAGTAAGTGTCATAAGATCTGAGAAACCTAGCAAGTAAAATTTGCATTTGATTCTTTTTGGGGGGACTTCCTCAATGTTTCTTATTAGCTTTTTTCTCTCCTGCTTCATTTCTGATGATAACCTTACATAAAGAGAAATACTGTAGATAGTTTCTGTCTTAGTACTTGTGCTGGATGTGTTGTTCCTATCTTTCCTATGCTATATGCAAACAGAATGGTCAATTTGTCCAAAGAAGGAAAAAAGAGGAAATATCGATTGGGTTATTACAATTTAGTTGAATGTCCTTTAGTTAGCCTGTTGCATAATTGTTGTTCCTGTCAATCCTATTGTATATGCGAAAAGAATGTTCAATTTGTCCAATGAAGGAAAAAAGAGGAAATACAGATTGGGTTGTTACAATTTAGTTGAACGTCCTTTAATTAGCCTGCTGCAGCAAAAATCATGGAGCTCATCTTGAAGGAGCACAGAGTATGCCATGGTTATTCTACTGACATCAAACCATTTCGGTTGCCTAATCTGTTTGTGATTTGGGGTGCTGGCTTTCTGTAGAAATTGAAGTCCATTATTTCTTGCTTTGTGCTAGTATGCTGATATCTGAGTGGTATTAGTTCTTGGTCTAATTGATATCCCGTTGACTGATTCTCTTTTTTGGGTTTGATGATGTATTAGGTGATGTTGAACACACTCACCTGGTGAAAGGGTTGGATTATGCATTACTTCACAAAGTGAGAAGTGAAATTGACAAGAAGCCTGATGTTGGTGATGACACTGATGAAAAAGCTACGTAAGTAACTTTTAGCAATTTTTGTACATAATATTTCAAATTATCTCTGCTGAAAAGGCTATAGTTTCTGTTTTCCTCCTGACACTCTTGAGTATCAACATTTGTGGCTAATTTATATGGGTACCCTGTCTTAGTACATATTGCATCAAATAGAAATTGATTAGGTCTTGGGGATTTTTTTTTTTTTTTTTTTTTTTGTTTTGTTGGGTTGGGGGGGCGTTGTGTGGAGGTAAAGATGACCATCTGTAGATGTAGCCAATCAAAGTTGGTTAAAGGGGAAATTTTGCCTCGTGCTAGGTAGTTAAGCTCTGTATCCTATTTCTCATAGCTGTTCTTGTGACTAGAGTTTTGATTTTAGATTTTCATTTTGTGGACACCTAAAAGACATTTTCTGACCTTGTCTGTTGGCATATGGAAGTTGGTGTTTCTATGACACATTATAAATTACAGTTTTTGCAAACCAAATGTTCACTCACCTGCTTTGGGACTGGAGGAATGCTGTACCTTTTACTTATGAATAAATTGCTTTTGACAGTATTTTACAATACTGGGAACTGGTTTGCCAGTTGCCCTTTGATCTATTTCTCTTGTATTAATTTCTTTTGCCATTTGCATTGATATATTTTCCCATTGGCAGAGGATCCAAGGAGGACCAAACATTATCATTTCGAACTTCAACTGCAAAGGTACATAAATTTCTTTGGGGATAATAAAAATCGTTATGCCTCTTTAGTCTTTTCAGGGTGACAGGAGGATCATGTTCTGTGTTGAAGTGGGTAATAAGTTATGCTGTTGTTTTGCAGTCTGTTTATCAATGGATGGTCAAGCCTCAAACTGCTATCAAGACAAATGAAATGTTTCTTCCAGGAA
Organism: Voacanga thouarsii; assembly: GCA_026120185.1. Classification (NCBI taxonomy): domain Eukaryota; kingdom Viridiplantae; phylum Streptophyta; class Magnoliopsida; order Gentianales; family Apocynaceae; genus Voacanga; species Voacanga thouarsii. The sequence continues at coordinate 1,675,418 of JANUWF010001483.1, forward strand.
GGATGGCCTTCATTTTTAATATGGTGTGTAAACTTTTACTCTGTGTTGGTCATCGCTATGTTCTTCTTCTTGGCATAGAATGAAGCTACTCATGTTAAATGTTTCTAGCTTATTTGAAGAATCATTAGTATTTTGTGGTCGCTGCTTTTCCAGCACCATGAAGAATCTGTAGAACCAGGGAATGGTTGCGTGAATGTGGAACAATCTTATTGTACCTTTTGTCATTTTTCATGGTCCAGGACTCCAGGTCTTTATTTTGAAGGTAGAAAAGCCATGTTAAGCCCTTCAGCTTTTTCTTTCAAATGCTTGTTCATGAGTTTTTATTTTCTTAAATCTCTCTTTCTTGTCAAAAAGGAGGTAGGAGTAACTGCTACAAGAACCTATTTGCCTTATCTACTCCATTTTTTGCTGTCTTGGTTAAAGGAGACAGTTTTGCAAATTATGTTCTTGAATTTGGATAGTAGCTGCCGACAATGGTAGTAATTTACATGCTGAAGTAACAAACTTATGGGATTCTGTACTTCTCTTTGGAAGGTTTAACTTGCACTTTTTATTATGTCAATGCTATGCGTTTCTTAAATTCTTGATGTTATGTATAATCTGGAAGCTTAAGTAATTGATGTGCTTTTATGATGTACCATTTTGAAAAGAGTGCCCAAGGCATTTGGTGTCTTCTAGAGTTGAAAACCTCTTGTACTCTCTGTGATTTTACTTTGCTGTTGCTTTATCTTCGAAGAAGATTTGTGAAGCAAAATTTTGAACCTTGGTGTTTTCTTTCCAGGAAAATGGGTATTCTAGTGATATTCCAACAACCCTGCACAGAAGTAAAGCTGACTGTCCAATCCCAGAGGTATTGCTTTCATCTGTCTAACAACTCTTTCGTTGAATTTGTAAGGATATATTGACGAAACCTGTTGTTGCACTTTCCAGGAGATGGTTACTGTGAGTGTGGATGGTTCAGTTTTAGATCGAATAGCTAAGATTATGACGTATCTTCGTCTTGGATCATCAGGAAAAGTTCTCAAAAAGAAGAAGAAAGAAAAAGATGGAAAAGGTACCTGTATGTAGGATTTTTGCAATCTTGACTTCTGTTTTTCTGGTTTACTAGAAAAGAGGTTGAATTCCCTTGGGATTTTGTGTATTCAATTTAATTAGTGTAGTATCTCTGAAGAAGAAAGAAAAAGACGGGAAAGGTTCCTTTGTATAGCATTCTTTGGGATGTTGAGTGTTGACTGCTATTTTTCTGATTTACCGAGAAAGAGGTTGAATTTTCTTGGGATTTTGTGGATTCAATTTAGTAAGTATTAGTGTAGTGTTTATTCTTCAATGTTCTGTAATACTTCGTGATAATCGCTGTGGCTGCAGCAAAATATTATGTGATCATGTCGCCATTCTAAATAATTTAACTTCCCCGATTGAACAAATTTTTTGGCTCCTGCTTCCCTAAAAGTGATTGCTATTGTTCCTACATTCTATATCCTTCCTGCATTTGTGTCAGTCAACTTGTAGGAAACTTGATTTGGTTGAAATATGATGCACCAATGGAAAAACTATTATTACTGAACTATCTTATTTATGGTGCTGTAAAGATTGTATTTCAATTGATTCCTTGGCTTTCTACATGCTTAAAATCTGTTCTAAATTTCAATTTGCTTTAGTGATGCCTATGTTACCTGATTACCTCTTCGTATGTGTTCTTCTATAATATAGGGAAGATATCTGCTATGTCTAATGGGTACAATGAAGATGAGAAAATATCAAGAATGGACATATCAAGAAATCAAAATGGTAAAGAAATGCTACCACCACCTCCCCCACCTCCCAGAAAGAATGTTCCTGATTTGAGGGAAAAGAAGGGCCCAACTATTGCTAGAGCTGAAGAGGAGGATATATTTGTTGGGGATGGTGTGGACTACTCTGTTCCTGGCAAAGATATGAGCCAAAGCCCTGTTTCAGAGGATATGGAAGAGTCTCCACGAAACAAGGAAAGGGCTTCCTATTTCCCTGATCCTACTTATGGCCCCGTAGCACCCTCTGATCCTTCTCAGGGTTGGCAACAAGTGGTGAGTTTGTTTAAGTTCCTTAGGTCTTTGTTTTTATCAATACTAGATACACTATCCCTCTACCCTCCCCCCCCTCTTTCTTTGGCTAGCCATCCCTGAACTTTAAAAAATTTTGATTTTTACCCTTGAACTTTAAAATGTGTTATTTTAGCCATCAAATATTTGAAACACTTAAAAAATATCCATTTCAATTTATTCTTCTCCAAAAAAATGTGTGATTTTGGGTAATTCACTTCTCTTTTTAAATCTATTCTTTCTTTCTGTAGAGATACCAAAAAATTGCTATCTATTGAGAACTGAATTTAGGTTCCTTTGCTATCCATCGAGGACTGAGTTTGGTTTCTTTCTTTTTTTTTTTTTTTTCCTCCTCATCTTTATGTTTGAGTTTTGTTTATTAAAGGATAAAAATTATATTTTTTGTTGTATAGCTGGATTCGAAAAGTAATTTCAAGATTATTGAGTTGCATAAGAGGCATAAAGTCAGATTTTGAAATTGCTATTGATAGTATAAAGAAATTCGAAGAGAAGATAAATGAAATTAAGGTTAAAGAATAATATTTTGAAAGTAGAAAACAGGGGAATGAGGGTTAAAATCTAGTAACTATGTATTGTACTTAGGCTTTTATTATTGGAAGAGTTATTTTTTAGGTATTTCAAATGTTTGAAGGTTAAAATTTCACATTTTAAAGTTCAAGAGTGGAAAAATTTTGTGAAAGTTCAATAGTGGTGGACATATTTTATCCTTTATATTATTAGCTTGTTTTCGGTCAACTTGAAATTCGTTGATAACTATCACTCACTTTCCTTTGTTTTGTAACTCTTCAGAGTGGATATGATGCTTTGCAATCACAAGCATTGGCTGGAGGATATCAGACAGAGTGGCAGGATTACCAATATGCTGAACAACTTGCCTATCCTGAGCAATATCTCCAACAAAATATGCAGGCTTATGATATGCAAGCCGGTGTAAATGTGCTACAGGACCCCCGGTTTATGACTCAAGAAGAGAAGGATAGGGGTTTGGGCTCAGTTTTTAAGAGAGATGATCAGAGGCTTCAACAGCTGAGGGAGAAAGATGCCCGAGAGAAAGATCCCAATTTCATATCTGAAAGCTATTCTGAATGCTATCCTGGATACCAAGAATACAATCGTGAGATAGTCGATAGTGATGATGAAGATGACTTGTCAAAGATGGATATGGGTGGCCGGGTAAGTTCGTCACTCTAGCCTCTTTCAATAAACAGCGACTTAGTTTTCTCAAGAAATCTCTCTCTCTCTCTCTCTCTCTCTCTCTCTCTCACACACACACACACACACACACACAGTTTTGAATGGTATATTTGCTCTGGCCTTACTTCCTTTACCAGCATCGAACTGCTCAAAGAACACACAGCAGTGTCCTGATGATCAACTGCAACATTAATTGTTTATAATTCTCTGCTATCTGATGGCACCAATAATTATTGCTGCTGATGTTCTCTAACAGGCAAAGGGACGGCTTCATCGATGGGATTTTGAAACCGAAGAGGAGTGGGCAACTTACAATGAGCAAAAGGAAGCGATGCCAAAAGCTGCATTCCAGTTTGGTGTTAAGATGCAAGATGGCAGGAAGACACGGAAACAGAACAAAGAACAGAAATTAACTAACGATCTTCACAAAATAAACCAAATACTTGCCAGAAAGAAGATGGAAAAGGACAATAACGATGGTGTTGCGTATGAGGATGATTCACGCCCCGTAAAGAAGGTCCGCATATAATGTCAGAAGTTTCTGTAGTTATTTAACCCTGCCCAAAAACAAAAAAAAAATCTGTAGTTTGTACTAACCTGTTTCGGCAGGAGTAGGAAAAAACAAGAATTGCATTATTATGAGTTGCTCTTGGGATTGAGTTTGATATTGCAGTGTATGTATAGAAAATGGTGGATTCTTCCATTGGGAAACAGTTTAAATAGAATAGTTTTCCGTATGGTTAAGAAAAACAGTTCCAGTTAGAACTAATGTTCACCATTCGAAATGTTTCTCAAAATCAAAATTTTGTGTTGGTTCTGACAATGAAAACAAAAATAGATTCAAATCTAAAAGATATTTTAATTTTGAAACATTTTCAAGAAAATGTTATTTACGTCTGGTTTCATTTTTTTAAAAAATTTTTCGTATTTATTATTTCCTTAAACCAAAAATAAAAACGTTAAACCAATAGTCATTAGCGTAATAGAAGGCAAGTTTTCATAATTCAAGAAGTTTAAATTGTCTCTTTCTGTTATAAAATTAGGGTAGTATTAGAATAAAATCTACACACTAAGAAAATTCTAACTATTCTTTGCACAAGAATTTCTCTTCAAACTTCTCTCTTTCTTTCTCTCACAATTCTTTCTCTAATCTTTCTTTCACTAATCTTTCTTTCACAAAATGATGGTGTATTACAAGCTTAGAGAATAGCTCTATTTATAGAGCTCTAATTAGTGGATTACATCATGACATACATCATCTTCCACTAATCTTAATTAGTGGTGTCTCCACTAAATGGTGGACATCCATAAAAATCTTCTAATAATTCACATAATCCATAATTAGTGGAGCCTCCACTAATTAATAAATATTCCAATAATTCATAATACTCCCCCTTGGATGTCCATCCATTACATAAAGAATATGCCTCGTTAAAACCTTACTAGATAAAAACCCAGTGGGAAAAAAATCTAGTGAAGGAAAAAGAGTACACTATTCTATATGTCCATTTATTACTCCTCCCGATGAGATGATTCCTTTAAATCTTTAAACCGACGCATACCAGATTTTATATCTCAACTTTTCAAATGTTGCGATCGGTAAAGTCTTCGTGAAAATATCTGCGAGGTTATCACATGACCGAATTTGTAGCACATCAATTTCACCTTTCTTCTGGAGTTCATGAGTAAAGAAGAATTTTGGTGAAATATGTTTTGTCCAATCTCCTTTAATATATCCTCCTCGTAATTGAGCTATGCAAGCTGCATTGTCTTCATAAAGAGGAGTTGGAATACCTTTGATTGATGATAATCCACAACTTTCTCGGATATAATGAATCATGGATCTTAGCCATACACATTCTCGACTTGCTTCATGAATGGCTATAATTTCAGCATGATTTGAAGAAGTAGTCGTTATAGATTGTTTCATAGAACGCCATGATATAGCAGTATTTCCACATGTAAATAGATAGCCCGTTTGAGAACGTGTTTTATGTGGATCAGATAAATAACCAACATCTGCATAACCTATCAATGTTGGACTGGTTTTATTTGAATAAAATAATCCGAGATCAATTGTACCTTGGAGATATCGAAGGACTTGTTTAATTCCATTCCAATGTCGTTATGTTGGTGAAGAACTAAATCTTGCTAATAAATTGACAGCAAAAGCAATATCAGGCCGTGTGTTATTAGCAAGATACATCAATGCACCAATTGCACTGAGATATGGTACTTCAGGACCAAGGAGTTCTTCATCATTTTCTTGAGGTCGGAAAGGATCTTTATCCACATTTAATGATCGGACGATCATTGGAATACTCAATGGATGTGCTTTGTCCATGTAAAATCTTTTTAGCACTTTTGCTGTATATGTTGATTGATGAATAAATGTTCCACTCTCCAAATGTTCAATTTGTAAACCAAGGCAAAAGTTGGTTTTACCAAAATCCTTGATTTCGAATTCTCTTTTTAAATAATCAATTGTTTCTTGGAGCTCTTCAGGAGTTCCAATAAGATTAATATCATCAACATATATAGATAATATCACAAATTTAGAATCAGATTTCTTAATAAAAACACATAGACATACCTGGTCATTTTTAAATCCCGCTTTCAATAAATATTCACTAAGACGTGTGAACCACATGCGCCGCAGTTGCTTCGAGGCCATATAATGATTTCCGCAACTTGATGGAGTAATTTTCATGAGGATAATGTTTATATGCTTCGGGCATATGAAATCCTTCGGGGATTTTCATGTAAACATCATTTTCTAAATTTCCATACAAGTAAGCGAGTGACAACATCTAATAGGCGCATATCTATCTTTTCATGTACTTGCCAAACCGATAAGATATCGGAGTGTAATAGCATCAACAACAGGAGAATAAGTTTCATCATAATCAATACCTGGTCTTTGTGAAAAACCTTGGGCTACTAATCGCGCTTTATATCGAACGATTTCACTCTTCTCATTGCACTTTCGCACAAATATCCATTTGTAGCCAACTGGTTTTACACCTTATGGTGTTCGGACTGCAGTCCGAAGATTTCACGTTTTGCCGGTGCATTTAACTCCGATTGAATCGCATCTTTCCATTGCGACCAATCTTTTCTATGCCGACATTCATTAAGCGATATTGGTTCGGGATCATCATTATCCGTGTAACATCAAGAGATATATTGTATGCAAATATATTATCAATAACGGTTTCTATCCGATTCCAACTTCTACCGGAAGTGGTATAATTGATAGAAATTTCGAGTGTTACTTTCATCAACTTACGGTTCTTTGTCATCGGTTCTCTCTTGGTCTTTATCATTCTTTTCTTCAATATGATCTTCGGATCATTTAATCCACTTTTCTTTCGAGGATTTTTATCTTTAGAACCAAGAGGTCGGCCACGCTTCAGCGTGTTTTTGACTCAGTGACTATAGGTATAATATTTTGTTCTCACTGGAACTTCAATTCGAATAGGAGCATTTATAGTCTGGAATATGCGATTTTGTAACTCTTCCGGAGTCAACAAAAGCGTCGGCATTTGATTTGCAATGCTTTGCAAATGAATTATCTTTTGAACTTCAAGTTCACATGCGCTTGTGCGTCGATCAAGATAATTTAATGATGTTGTCCAAGCAAGATCCTTTTTATCTTGTTTTGGTTCTCCCCTAATTTAGGGAATAATGATTCATCAAAATGACAATCAACAAATCTTGCTTGTGAATACATCTCTGTCGGGGGTTCAACATACACGATAATAGAGGGAGAATCATATCCAACGTATATCCCCTTTCTTCTTTGAGGACCCATCTTTATACGTTGGTTTGGTGCAATTGGAAAATATACAACACACCCAAAAATTCTTAAATGAGCAATATTTGGTTTTGACCCAAAAGCCAATTGCAAAGGAGAGAATTTATGATAACTAGCTGGTCTTATACGTACAAGTGTTGCAGCATGTAGAATAGCATGTCCCCGAGCGAGATGTTGGGAGATTTGTTTTCATTAATAATGGTCTAGCAATTAATTGTAATCGTTTAATCAAAGATTCGAGCAAGACCATTACGTGTGTGAACATGAGCTACGAGGATGTTCAACATTAATCCCATTTGACATGCAATATGCATCAAAAGCATGTGATGAAAATTCACCGAGCATTATCCAAACGAGATATTTTTAATGTGATGGTCCGGAAATTGTGCTCGTAATTTAATTATTTGAGCAAGTAATCTCGCAAACGCCAGGTTGCGAGTAGATAATAAACATACATGTGACCATCGGGATGATGCATCAATTAAGACCATAAAATATTTGAACGGTCCACATTGTGGATCAATAGGCCCACAAATATCTCCGTGAATCCGTTCGAGAAATGTAGGACTTTCAGCTCCTACTTTTACTGGTGATGGTTTAACAATTAATTTTCCTAGGGAACATGCAGTACATGCGAATTTTTCTGATGTTAATATCCTTTTATTTTTTAAAGGATGACCATGTGTATTCTCAATGATTCTTCTCATCATGGTAGATCCCGGATGACCCAACCGGTCATGCCAAATGCTAAAAGTAATAGGATCGATAAACTTCGGTTTACTAGATGATGAATTTCAATTGTACGTATTTTTACAAAATATAGACCGAGTAGAAAAAGACGGCAGTTTTTCTAATACCGATTTCTTACCCAAATGCATTTGAGTAATAAAAAGATGCTCAATCCCATTTTCCTCATTTGTTTCAACATGATACCCATTTCTACGGATATCTTTAAAACTCAATAAATTTCTTCCGGATTTTGAGGAAAATAGTGCCTTATCAATAATAATTGTTGTTCCTTTAGGCAACAATATACTAGCTCTTCCGGAGCCCTCAATTACATTTGCACTACCGTTTATCGTATAAATATTTATTTCTCCCATTTTGAGATCAGAAAAATATTTCTCATTTTTTAGTATGGTGTGTGTAGTTCCACTATCAATAATGCACACATCATCATTAATAACGACCATCCGAACACAAATATATATATGTAAACGTAAATATTATTAGAATAGAATGAAAATGAAAATACAAAAATATCGGGGTGATGCTTTAGTTCTTTTGGACACTCGCCATCACCAATTAAATGGTCTATCCTACCGTCTGGGTGTTCAAAAAAATCCGATACATCCATATGGGTAATATTGATATTAAGATCTTCAGGATCACTATCGTCATCCTCAACATTATTTATTGGATGTTGAGAAAAATTTGCTTCCACATTTTTATTTTTCAATGAAGCTTGATACAATTCAACTAAATGCTTAGTCGTACGACAGTTTCGTGACCAATGACCTTTCATGCCACATCTATAACATATATCATCATGCTTTTCTTCAATTTCTTTTTCTTTTCCCTTTTGATCTTTTCTGTTCCACTTCGGTGGCGATATTTCTCACGATTTGATTATAATTGTGATAAGGGAAATATCGAGCGTGTCTACGACCATAACCACGACCATGGTCACGGCCACGGCCACGACCACGACTATAACGATGGCTTCTGCTGGAGCCAACGAGCATTCACTTCGGGAGTCTTTGTAGAGCCGATTGGTCCAGCTTCATGATTTCTCAATAATAACTCATTATTTTTCTCTCGCAATGAGGAGGCGATAATTAAATCTGTAAATTTTGTATACCCCTTTTCTCGATATTGTTGTTGCAGGACAATATTCGAGGCATGAAAGGTGGAGAATGTCTTCTCCAACATATCTTCATCGATCACTTTTTCTCCGCATAATTTTAATTGAGATGTAATTTTATACATTCGTTGAGCTATATTCATTCACGGTTTTAAAATCTTGCAACCTCGGGTGCAACCATTCATACCGTGCAGTAGGTAGTACGACCATCTTCAGGTGGTCAAATCTTTCTTTTAAATTTACCCATAGGCCATATGGATCTTTTTCGGTAAGATATTTCATTTTTAAATTTTCATCGAGATGACGACGAATAAAAATCAAAGCTTTAGCCTTGTGTTGTGCAGATGCACTATTATTTGCTTGAATAATTTCACTAAGGCCTTCGACATTTAGATGCATTTACGCATCGAGAACCCATGACATATAATTTTTTCCGAAATATCAAGGGCTACAAATTCGAGTTTTGCGATGTTAGCCATAGAGATCAATAAATGCGTACCTATCTTCCGGCTTTGGTAACGGCAGAAACTCGTGCTTAGTCTTCCGGCTTTTGTACTAGGTAGAGACTCGTGTCGATAACGTGTTATAAAATTAGGGTAGTGTTAGAATAAAATCTACACACTACACACTAAGAAAATTCTAACTATTCTTTGCACAAGAATTTCTCTTCAAACTTCTCTCTTTCTTTCTCTCACAATTCTTTCTCTAATCTTTCTTTCACTAATCTTTCTTTCACAAAATGATGGTGTATTACAAGCTTAGAGAATAGCTCTATTTATAGAGCTCTAATTAGTGGATTACATCATGGCATACATCATCTTCCACTAATCTTAATTAGTGGTGTCTCCACTAAATGGTGGACATCCATAAAAATCTTCTAATAATTCACATAAATCCATAATTAGTGGAGCCTCCACTAATTAATAAATATTCCAATAATTCATAATACTTTCTTTTTTTTTTTTTTTTGGCAATAGTGCTTTGGTTCTATGGAGTAACCAAAAAAAAAAAAGGAAAAAAAGACTTACGCTTTCAGTGGCGTTAATAGTAGGAATCTCTCAAGGTTCAACGCTTTCATCTGAGAACAGACGGGGTGGGATTATGCGTTTTCTTGCCGTGCCGTGGTTTTCCTCTCTCGGGCGGTCCACAACGACGCCGTCTTCGGAAAATGCTAAATTCAATAAAGTACACGAAAGCCTTGCAAGTTTCCTTGTTATCTTCTACTAACGTTGCCCTGTCTGCGAAGCTCTGTGTGAGTTTACCTTTATTTTAATATAATTAATGCATTTATCTTCAAATATATGATATATCCAAGGGGGAAAAAAAAATTGGGAGCTCCAATTCACAGGAAACTACCTAATTTTGTTCCTTGCAATTCATAATCGCTTCCTCGCGCGACGCAGAAATCAAAGCTCCTAGCAATCGGAAAATAAAGGTAATTTTAAGCTAATGATTTTTCAGTTTCCATGCTTCCCCTTTTTGGTTCTTTTTCCTCTGCTTATTTTCTAATAAACTGAATTTTTCAATCGCTTTCATGTTCGGCGATGCTGATTACCAGGGAAGGGTAAGGGTTGAAGCCCAAAATTTTAGAACTGCGTCTAATTTTTGTATTCATTATAAAACCGTATTTTGTCTTGCAGTTTCTTGATTAATTGCCCGACTCTATTTTGCTTGAATTGCCGGAATTTGACATACCTTATCGGTAACACAATTGTACAAAAAAAAGAGAACCGTGACTTGAATATGGGCTACCGCTGTTGAGTGCTTTTGATATTAGTTTTCCTATTTTAAAAGTAATTTAATTTATGTTCGGCGGAATTCTATATGTGATATTAACTTTACTGTGGTTTTGTTAATTTTGGGGTGTTCGTTGATTTCTGGTTTCCTAGTGAGTCGGGTAATTCAACCTTTTTTAAATAAATTTTTACTTTCATTTTTTGGTGGTGGAGGGGGAACGTAAAGCACCTTTCTCGGGTAGTTTTGCTTCTGTTGGATGATATGTAGTATAAGTGTAAAATGGATGATAAAAAAATGAATCTTATATTTGCTGATTTATGCACTTTAAAGGTTTTAACTACTTTTTGTTCTATATGGCAGCAAGATAACTTGTTAATTTCAATATTTCTGCTGCATATACTGGAGTTAATTCATGGCAATGGCAGAAGGAAGAGTTTCATATTCTTCACTTTCCCATTTAGAAAAGGAGAGTGGCAAGTTTAATTATGTTGATGATTTCGATGATACAGCTTGGGCTGTAACTGAAAGCCAAGGTGCTCGTCCTTCCAGTGGAAGTTCCTTGAAACAGGGCAATCTTTACCAGTTTCCCCATGAGCCTGATGACCACTTGGATGGAGGATATGATTCTGGTGAGGATCAATATAAAATAGTTCCACAGAATGGTCCTCCTGAAGTGAACTTGAGAAATGTTTTAAGTGGAATATTTGCTATTTTGACTGGAAAAAATAAACGTCTGACTGCAGAAGGAAATCTGCAATTCTCTAATTCAAATGTTTCATTTCTGGGGTCTGCAAAGAATGGCGATACATTCTTGCACTCCTCAGTCTACATTCCAAGTGCGCCACCACTTCTTGAGCCAACTGCATTTAACTACAGTGCCTACAAAGATGTATTGGAAGCTGAACCTCCAGAATGGCTCCCAGACAGTTCTGCTAAAGTTTGCATGCAGTGCAATGCTCCATTTACAGCTCTAACACGTGGAAGACATCATTGTCGGTTCTGTGGAGGAATCTTTTGTAGGGCATGCTCACAAGGGAGGTGTTTATTGCCTGTTAAATTTCGGGAGAGAAACCCACAAAGGGTGTGCGACACCTGCTATGACAGGCTTGATCCTTTGCAGGGTGTACTCATTAACACAATCAGCAATGCAGTGCAGGTTGCCAAGCATGATGTGATGGATTGGACTTCTATGAGAGGATGGTTGAATCTTCCAGTGGGCATGTCCATGGAGCATGAAATTTACAAATCAGCGAATACATTGAGGAGTTACTGTCAGGTTATCTTGTTTTCTATTTTGATTTGGCTACCATATCATTCTATGTAGTACAATAGTCTTTCCATAAATTTGATTGCATCGTAATGAGATAGTACTCTAAAATATCACATGTTTCTTAAATCATTTTATCGAGGCTTCTTTGATAGTGATTATCAACACATGTTAAATTAAAAAGGAAAATCTGCATCTCTTGAATAGACAAATTGATATGAGAGTTCTTAAGTTTGTAAAGTGAATTGATTTAAATTCCAATTTCTTAAAGAAATTATTATGCAATGGACAGGTTGCTCGCTTGAACCCTGAAAAGTCCATTCCTACGGCAGTTCTGAAAGGGGCCAAAGGTTTGGCAATTTTAACAGTTGCCAAAGGTGGAATGCTACTTGCTTACAAACTTGGAACTGGCTTGGTTGTTGCTCGAAGATCAGATGGATCATGGTCAGCACCATCAGCTATACTCTCTGTTGGTTTGGGATGGGGTGCCCAGGTAGGCAATTAGATTTTACTGTCAATGGTTAGGCGTGGGCAACTTCCTTACTGGATATGAGCTTCCACAATAGAATCTTTTAGCATTAAACTTGAATTCTAACTTTCCTATTGATTCACTTGTCGAGTTTGAACTTCATCTTTGTGCTGCGTGAGTAGTTGTCAAAACAATTTTTTGTTAGCTGTTACAGTTTCTTATATTTAATTGATAATTCATCATATCTTCCTTCTTAATTGCAGGTTGGTGGTGAACTTATGGACTTCATAATTGTGCTACATGATTCCAGAGCTGTTAAAACATTTTGTAGTAGGATGCACTTTTCTCTTGGTGCTGGTTGTAGTGCTGCAGCAGGGCCGATTGGGAGAGTTTTGGAAGCAGATATACGGGCTGGGGATAGAGGCTCTGGCATGTGCTACACCTACAGCTGCAGTAAAGGTAATATGTTGGACCATATAGTGTTCCACCCAAGCTATAGCAATAGTTTTAAAGTGTGGGGATATCCATTAAACCTCTGTGATTAAATTTCTTAGTACTGAAGTGTTTCCCTGTGTCAAGTTTGTTAGCAGCATACACAAAACTTGGGTGACATACTATCTATCAATTTGTGCTTTGTAGCCACTGGCCTAAGACTAGCTCATTCTAATTATTTGTTAGAGAAGCAAACACACACAATAAATGGAGGGACACAGATTTGTCTATCAACCAACCAGTGCATTCTGGTGCTTGATTTTCATTGAGTGGTGGAAAGAAGTGTATTGGTCCCTTGGTGTCTATGGCGGGAGTAAACCTTGACGTTTCTTAATTCTGATCAACTCTATCCAGGTATTAGGAGTATTCTAAAATCTATCTGTTTACTTTTTGGGGTATGCAGGTCAGTAGGGGCAGATTATCTGTCATTTTTCACTGCCACCCGGAATCAAAGTTTTTGAAGGAATAGTTGTTTATTGTTTTTATGCCTTTTTTTGGGGGGGGGGAGGGGTGTGTGGAGCCGAATATCTTCAATGTTTTAAGAATTTCAGTCTTAAATGCTTCTAAAGTAGACTAAGTAGTGGGCTGCTTTACCTCTGTTTGCCCTCTGAAAGTTCACTTTGTCTCCTTAGGTGCCTTTCTTTTGGACCATGGATTGTTGATCCTGGGGAGAATGTTGTAATCATTGATCCGCATTTAAGCAATTCCCATTAGTTTCTATTATGGTTAAAAGTCTGCCGTTGGTGTTTTTGGATTGAGTTTCAGGCTGTTTGGGATTCCTCAATTAATATCTTTTGTAGCTAGGATAATTCTAGTATCAGGACTTGGTGAGCAATGCTAGCCCTTTCTGCCTGAGACTGCATTGTGGAGTCATAGGTTGGAATGCAACCGTAGACACCTGAAAACAATAAATGTCTACTCAATCAGTCAAAAAAAATAATTTTCACGGTTTTGTTTAGCTTGTCCGAAATGCATATTTTATTATGATAATACATTACTAATGAAAGGTGAGTGTGGGGTGGCCTTATAACTGTTTGATCTTGTCTTAGTTATGTTGAATCCAGTTGGAATGAGCTCAAATGGTTCAGGTTGCAAGTTACTAGAAATGGTTCAGATTGCGAGCTAGGTTTAATTGTAAGAATTAGGATAAAACTTGGTTGATCTTTCACCCCTTTTTCTTTTTCCTTCATCAATTACTATATACCAAATTATTCAGCTACTTTATGTGTGTGCGCGCGTACACACACTGGCACGCATGTATAGCATGTTTGTGTAGAGAGCTTAATCATCACTGGCATTGAGTTAGAGTAACCAAAGTTGCTAGATGGTGTTTTGTAGAGGCTGCTTTTGGATCACTAATCTATTCTCCAACTGTTGTAGTCTCGTCTAGTCTTCTTTCTGATCACAAGAGTTGCATCCTTTTACTTTCAAAATTTAAGCGTTTGATCCAGAGTGAGCATGCTTTCTTGGCTTCATTTCCTTAACTGGCTTTGGGATGCTAAGGGTATAAATTGAATGTTTTTGGTTTGTTTTTGGGGGTGGGGCAGGTGGATGCATTCCATTAGACAAGAGAGCTTTAGAGAAATGGATATACCACATGCTTTGAGATTTCAAATTGTCCTATTAATGTGGGCCACCATATTGGACCAATTCTAGTAGGATTCTATTGATTTTAATGCATTACCGTTTTTGGCTACTGAAATCAATGTTTTCAGAACTGGACTAGTCATCGAACCGGAAAAGTTGCTGGTTTACGGTTTAATGATCCAACCGTAATTAGAATGTAATTGAACTGTAATTGAACCGGTAATATTATAATTTAAAATTTTTAATTTTAATTATTTTTTAAAGAAAATTGATCAATAATATAGTGTAATTTAAGTCCATAAAAACATAAATATTCAAATTCGTGATTAAAAGTAGTCATTTTTAGTTTATAACTAACAATCTAACACATTAAAGTAGTTTATTGAATTATATAATTTAATTTACCCCCAAAAATTATAAAATTTGACTCAATTATTTTTTAATAACTGGCTGGCTCAATGTTGGACCGGCCGGTCCAATACGGTTTGAACAAACCAGCATGGTTTTAGGAGAAACCGGCTGGAATGTTGGGACCGGACCGGCAGAGGCACCGGTCCATAGTCGGACCGGCCGGTCCAATCCGGTCCCAAAAACCATGACTGAAATTCTACTTCCTCTCCTCTTCCCTACCATTATTGCTGTTATTATTGTGTTGTTATTTAGCTCTTGAATTATTTATGATTTTACTGCCAATAACTCTCTAACATCAACATACGAGTCGTCCACCCAAAAACTTTCCCCTGAACTGTTCAAAAGAAAGATTTCTAAGAGTAAAGAGAGAATAGTAAGACATAAGCCTATTACGAAAGCCTCCATCATGAACAGTAGAGAGTCTTTCTCCGATCTTTGAAGTTGAACACTTTCTCAATTGTGAGCTGGAAAGTGAGTCTGAAGCGAGTTGGTATTGTCTAGGGCTTCCGATTCACAGTGCAGTTTCCTTGGTTAATTGGTGTCCATGTGTGGTTTCTCATTCTTTTTCATCACTAATGAGTGATATTTTTCAATTTCTTTGGCTCTTGTGTTGGTACAAGATAATTCAGTTTTTGCTTTTGGAAAAAAGTGCTCAGGAGCTTATTAAACTTTTGGAATTCTTCAACCTTACACAAATCAGCTTATGGGGTTTTAAGTTGTTATGGAGCCTAAAATAGAGTTAAAGTCAAAGTTGAACTTGAACAGAGGGTTTAACTATCCGTGTGAAGCTGATATGTGCTAGTTTACTATTCATTTCTTTTTGGTTGGACTAGAAAACCTATTTCAGTTTTGGACATGCTGGTTTACTATTCATTTCTTTTTGGAGTAGAACAATCAAACTATCAAAGAGTGGTATTTTTATGTTCTTCTATATGCCTCAGGTGCTTTTGTCGGGGTTTCACTCGAAGGGAACATTGTAGCGACAAGAATGGATACAAATCTTCGTTTCTACGGTGATCCTTACCTTACTACAGCCGACATCCTTCTAGGAACAGTGGATAGACCCAAGGCTGCTGAACCGCTCTATGCTGCTGTACAAGACCTTTACAAAAAACTTCGATGGTGATCCTCCTTGCATCACTAACCAATGTTGTCTCTTATCTGGCCATCGATTGTTAATCGTCAAACTTTTTTCGGTTGGTAATCTGAGGAGCATCCTGATCATGGAATATCAATTGGTGGATACGAAATTGTACAGTGAATGTGTTTTATGTGTGGATGGGGTAGAAAATCTTTCCACACCATTATTATAATCATATTGTGCTTCTACCCCTTAATTTGTTGATGTCAATTATTAAATTATGATTTTATATGAACAGCTAGATAGAGGAGGTACCCATTACATGTATATAGTCGTTGTTGATATACATTTGCATCTGTTGTTAAGAAGAATATATTGATACATAGTTATTGGAGATGATGTATTTTCCGATCAGTAAATAATGCAATTGCAGATGCTTCACCTCATCCTGTTTCCCATTTGTAGCCTTGGGCAATTGCCACAAGGATTTTATGATCTTACAGTGAAATGTGCATTTGGATGAAAATTGTTCATTCTACAAAAGAAATTCTTCTTGATAACTACCATTCACTTACAAGACAAGATATTCTCTCTTTGGTCCCCCCCCCCCCTTTTTTCCCTCCCTCTTTTCAGGAGTCAAAATTTTCTCCTAAAAAAATTTCTGCAGAAAAGACCTTCAATTCAAATACAATGTTAATCACGTACAAGTATAGGTATTAAGTAGCTTCTCGTTTCCTCTAGTTTCTCTTTTTTGCACTGTTTAGTACAAATTGCTTGTTTTGTAAGGGTGCATTTGATTATAATTTATGGGAGAAAAATTTCTTTGTTTACAAATTATTTGGATTGAGAATGATTTTAAGGGTGCACTTGGATAGGAATTGTTATAATTAATAAAAAATTATTAAGTGTGTAAGGTTAATGTAGGGTTTAAATGGAGTTAAAGAGAAATAATATGTGTTGTGAATATATTACATTTATTATTTAGAAGAAATAAAAATTATTTAAATTATAATTATTTAAACTAAAATGAAAATTTAAATTATGATGAGAATTTTTTCTCTTATACTTTAAATTTAATAAAAAAATATGTGAGGTTAAAAAGAAAAAATATAAAGTTTTATAAATAAATAATTATTTTGTAAGAATTAAAAATTATTTAAAATAAAATTTTTTTGAATTGAGTTGAGAAATTTCTGAACTTGAATCACTTTTCTCAAGAATCCAGTGGAATTAAAATGGTGAATGCCATCTTCCTGCGGTGTTTAATTTAAATTTTGAATTTACCTTAATCCATATTGCAATCAAGCATCGGTTTGTCATGTCATCGTGACATCAGTGGCCGACACCCACTCCTTACCAGGATAGAATAAAAAATTTAGAGTTGGAGGAAAGTAAAAAGAAGGTAATGTTATAATTTAAAAAAAAAATTAGGGGTAATATATAAAATATAAATTTTAAAAAAAATTTAAAAATACTTTTAAGATAAAATATAGTATTTTTAAAAATTTTGAAAGGGCGGGACGAATTCTGTCCTTTAATGCTAATTGAAATGATTCATGTATTGTGTACATCATTCGCCTGGACTCCAGAAAAAAATAATTTTAAAAAAAAGTTTTATAATATTAGAGTGATTGACATGTAAATTCAATTTAGGACTAATATAAAAGATTGAGAGTGACAATATTTTCATTTAAGTCGGACTAGGATCGATCTCACCTTATTAGGCTATATTTGAATAAAGATTAGATTGAGATGAGTTTGTTAAAATTTAATACTTCATTCGTTTTAAAATATTTGTTCATAAAACTTTTTTATTTTATTTCAAAATACTTGTTTATATATATATTTCTAAAATTAATGATTAATTTCTTCCTATTGTACCCTTATTTATTCTAAATCAACTACATAACTTTCCCAAACTTTTCTTTCTTCTTGCTTCTTAAGAATTTTCAATAACCAATAACTATCGTGTTTTTAATATGGGTAGAATAAAAACTTTATTTAAATTATAATATTATTTTCAACACCCTTAATCTGTGTGCAAAAGGTTCCATGAACAAGTACTTTGAAACGGAGGGAGTAAAATATTATTAAATGTGGAATAAATGTAAGGTCAAATAATGAATAAAAAAGAGAAAATATAATGTGTTGTGAGTTTATGACAACACTTGAAAAATAAAAATTATTTAAATTAATATTATTTTAAATTAGAATTTTAGTTTGAATTGGGAAGAATTCCTTCCGAAATATCGCCTAAGTTATTAAGTTTGAGTTTTTTTTTTTATTAATGTTTCGTATTGTATTTTTTTTAATTAATGCATTTTAAAAATATATCTTTATAATTTAAAATATAGTAAATAATTAATTTTTTTAAATAATAATATTTAATTTGGAATATCAGTAATATTTTTAGAATTAATTTAAATTAAAATTAAAAGATTTAATATTTTATTCAAAATAAAACATAAGAAATATTTGATTATCTAAGATTAAATAATTTTTATATTTAATTTTTATTTTATAAATCTTTTTAAATCTTGTGTAAATGAAAATGATACTATTAAATTTCACTTTTTAACATTGTATCGTATGTTCATAATATATTATATTTTATTATTATTTATATTATACATTGACATATTTTATTTGTTGCATAAAGTTATATTTTGGAATTTTATTATTTTATTATGATATTTTTGGATTATCAAATTATGAGTTTATTAAATTTTTAATATAATTTTTTTTCAACTTATTTAAAATTTTAGATTCAATTAGAGATTTTTTTCTCTCGTAACTTATAAGCCTCCACTTAGGCATGGTTACGATTGACAAATCTCCGGTTGGTAGTTGATCAACCTCCGATTGACGATTGGTCAAAATGGCAAACCACAATCTTAAATCTTCAACTCGGGTTTCACGGTTGACGGTTGTAGTTGGCCAACTTTTGATTTGGTGTTTTTAAATTTTTTTGAATTTTTTTATTTTTTTAAAAAAAGTATAAAAAGTATGAAAAATAAGTTTAAAAAAACTACAAACATAAAATATATTAAAAAAAAGAATTTAAACTTAATTTTAATTTTATAAAACTAAGCTACTTACGTATCCTCTTAGGGTATAGAGGAATCAAAACTTTTGTAATTCTCTTACCTTTTAACCATTTTTTATCTTTAATGGTCTTCACTTTTAACTTTGTAATTTCTTCCGTGTCTACGTTCAAAAATTCATTGAGATCTGACTGCACACTTTATTGCACTACAACAAACTAAGCATTTAGGAACGCTAATAAATTTATTTTGGGATGCTAATTTGTGTTGTAAAATTGTTTACTGACACTTTTATAAGTGTCCCCACATGCATTGCTAGAAGTGGCGTCGCCAAGAAATTTTACGATGAAAGACTTTGTGTCGGTGACGCTTTTTATACTCTAATCCAATTATCTAAATATACTTGAACTTCAAAAACTTTTGGTGCCTTTCTTGAGCGAGTTTCAATCAAAATGTTTTCTCCAACACTAAAGGTTTGTTCTACTGCAACAATTAAAATCATAGTTCCGAAAGCTGAACTGAATCGGCCAGTTCGATCGGTCGGACCGAGAACTGACCACTTGTCTAGTCCGGCTATATGCTATAGGTCGAGCTGCAAGGAACTGGTCAAAATAGGTCAAAACTAGTCAATTTGATTTTTTTTAAAAAAGAAAACAAATTTATTCTTATGTTTTAGATCTTTTTGGCAAATAACTAAGTTATTCTTGTTTGAAATCTACTAGTTTTAAGAGACATCCCTTATATTTTTTATTTATTCTTATTTTTTTGATATATATAATAGTGAATAGTATTTTTATATATAAATAATACTAAAAAAATATTTAATTACATTTCGGTTTAACTACGGTTCAACCCGATCGGATCTATGAACTTTTGAACCTATTGTTTCACCGATTCGATGACCGATTCAGTTTTCAGAACCTTAGTTGAAATGGGAACAGCAAGAATCTCCTTAGCCATTAGTGCTACAACAAGAAATTTGCTCTCATTTTCTCTCACCACATGAAGATATCAAATCTTTCGCCTGTTTCATTTCACTTCAAATTATAAGTTAGATATAATTCAAGTTCCGTCGTGGAATTTGAAAATCCCCTTAGTTGTTTTAACCTTTCTATCATCATTTTACTTGTCTAGTTAATTTTTGAAGATCAGGATATCATAATATCAATATTTTGAGTTTCTTGGATAGCCCTACCATACCTTCTAAAATATTCATAATATAAGTTGCGAAGAATATTCTTTATATTAAATATTATATGAAAAATATCATGAAGATATGTAAGATCTTGAGTACTACTATCATCATCATTATCATTATCTTAAAATATTATGTTTAGAAAATAAAGAATCATGATAATTAGTAAGATATACTTGTAAAACCTCATTTTTCATACGCGAATCAATAACAGTAATTACTAAATTAATATCAAGTATATCTAAATAATATTTTAATCATTTAGTTTTCATAGCATTAATACATGGAGATAAAAATAGCATCGCTAGAATATTCATTAAAAATAGCATTAATATTAACACATTCTTGAATAACTAAATATGTAGTAAGATAACAAACACCAGATAAATTATAAGTAGCATCATTAAATATTTAAAATATGTAAAATACCTTCACAAACACTCCACTGTTGAGGAAACAAATGTATTCTAATAGCTCTATTTACAAAAAAAGTATATAAAAGTTCTTTATATGGAAAAGATTCATTTAGCAATTCATATGTTGAATTCCATCTATTTGGAATATCTTTTGGAAATTATTTTGGTTTCATGCCATTACATTTACAAAATTGACTCCATTCATTTTTAACTGTAAGCCTAAACCATAAATAAGAAAAAATAGCTCTTATTGATTTAATATAAAAATTAAGACTTTTTAAACCATCTTGCATGCATAAGTTTAAAATATGACATATACATCTAACATGAAAAATTTTACCTTCAAAAGTTGGCTCAATTAAAATTTTAAGACTAGTAATTGAGGCAGTATTTGTACCTGTATTATTAAAAGAAATCGAAAAAATTTTATCCACTAAACCATATTCTTCTAAAATAACAATTAATAGTTGACAAATATTTTCAGTAGAATGTGGATCATCAAAGGACCTATAAGCAATTAATCGTTTTTGAATATTCCATTCATTATCTATCCAATGACATGTAACACCTATATAAGATTGAGTTTGCCAATGATCACTCCAAATATCACTACATAAAGAAATTTTATTAGGCAAATTTTTTAAAAAAAATTGAGTTAATTGATTCTTACTTTCCCTATATAATTTTTTAAGTGTACGTGTGAGGGGTAATGCAGGAAACATGATTTGTAGCAGGATTTAAAGCATTTTGACAATATTTATTAAATTGTAAAGTTTCACCAAAACTAAATGGAAGATGTTCTACAGCTACCATTTTAACTAATTCTTCTCTATTTACTTTATCAATGTATTTAAATAAACCAACCGATGGAATAGAAGTAGTAGTAGTAGTGTACCCAATAATTTGTTATTGTTTGGAATCGAAACTGAACTCTTGAGAATGGTGCGTTCTTAGATGTTGAGAGAGCGTGCCATAACTCATTCCTGACTTGAATGCATATAATTTAGGAACACTAGTGCAATAATTACACTTAGCTTTCATTTCACCGGATGGCATTTTTGTTATGGTAAAATGCTTAGTGAACATATCAACTTCTCTTTTTCGCACTTTTTTTTTATGTAGCATCGGTTTGTAAATCAATTTCTTGAGGGTGTTGTTGTTGTTGAACTTCAACTTCTTCATCATTAATTTGCATTGGTTGATTAGTTGTTGAAGAAGAAAATGTCGCCGAAAAAAAAATTTGGATCAAAACTAAAAGCCGATTGATAAACGAATGGAGTAATAAAAGTCTTCGATTGAAAATTTGGATTAAAACTAATTCTATCACTCATTTTTCCCTTACTCTTAGAGCTACTTGGATGGGACATTTTTTTTTTCAATATATATAACAATAATATATATTGAGAATTGAGAATTGAGAGAGTTAAAAGAGTGAGAGTTGAAAGTTGAAAAGTGATGAATTTATTATATTTATGCCTTATTTATAGAGGGAGTAAGGGAGTAAAAGATAAATAAATAAAAATAAGCTAGTTGTTGACAATGGCCAGAAATCTAGTGCAACGGCCAGAAATTTAATTTATTTTTTATTTTTTTTGTTGACACATGTCAGTATATTACGCAAACACATGTCAATTAAAAAAAATAAAATCGGTGGTTTAAACCACCGATTGACGGTTGGGGAAAAACCCCAACATGAACTGGACTGTTGACCTTGGTTCCGGTCCACGGTTCAATCGTGGACAAAATTAATCGAGATCACTCCTACCCCCGCTTGTCCACTAAGATATAGATAGGAAATAGGAATAATTTTACCTTAACTTGAGACTCATTTGATAAAATTGAAATTTAAATATTAAAATTTGAGTATTTAAGTACTAAATTCTAAAAATTAAAGTTTGAAAATTAAATTCTGCAATTTGAAGTTTAAATTAATTATAATTTATTTTTACATCCTATTTTATTATAATTTAAATTAAATATAAAAATATGAATAATTAGATAAACATTTAATATATTCAAATGTCAAACTTAAATAAAATTTATTTCACTTAAATTTATACTAGAATTTTATTACGTCTTAATCAATTAAATAATAGTAAAATTTTATTATTAAATGTACTTGATTAATTAAATAATAAATATTATTTATTATTAAATATATTTAATAAAATAAATATTTAAATATGTAATTAAATTACTAGTGCAGATCCCTGACTACTCCAATTGCGGGATGAATTGTGGCAAAATCGAGATACAAGAAGAAATGGTCAGGACGGAGAATTTAAGTCCTTGGCCTATCCCTGCCCAATTACCAGTCCTTTAAAAGGTTGGTGATATTGATATTGTGAGCAATCTCTCTCTTGCCTATCAATATTTGTACAAATAACCTATCAACTAATCATTTTTGTTCCTTAATTTTCTTGTAACGGGTCCAATACCTTTAACAAATTTTTGCATCCTCCAATCTCTTCCCTTTCCATACCCAATAACCCCCTCCCCCTCTCTCTCTCACTCCCCCCCCCTAAAAATAAATTTCAAACTTTCTTAACATAACTGCAATTGCTTTTTAATCTCTCCCTTCTTTAATATAGATATATAAGAATTCTTTCCTCTTACATTTATATTTCAGAAAAATTAATAATACATCTTTAAAATAACGATGAACTAAGGGTGAATGAATTTGATCGACAAGAGTAGGGTTTTTGACCAAAATATGGGGGTTTTGAAAAGCACGTCCAAATCGGGTGCCTTCATGGAGGGGGTACCTTGCGTTCGTCGAATGTGATGTCCACCAGGACCTCGCAT
The DNA here is from genome assembly GCA_026120185.1 of Voacanga thouarsii. NCBI lineage: Eukaryota > Viridiplantae > Streptophyta > Magnoliopsida > Gentianales > Apocynaceae > Voacanga > Voacanga thouarsii. Next base: position 1,698,896 of record JANUWF010001483.1, read on the forward strand.
TCAACAGATGCGAGGATCAACTTCACCGTTTGCCATTGTCTACCAAAGTAACATGGTGGTTAACCTTGTGTCACAGGTCTCGTGTCAACTAGATACGAGGAGAAGTTATCTTTTTTTTCCATTCACTGAATTTTTAGCTTTTCAAAATTCTATATAAATTTTATTTTTAGTTTTTTAATTTAAAATTTTAAAAAATTTTAATTATTCATAAAATTGCTTTTTAATGTATTTTGAATTAAATTTGTATTATTATTTTTTTATTTTGATGGATCCACAATAAAAATTTTTACTTATGAATTAATTTTAATTTCTATTTTATGTTCAATTTTTAAATATAAATCTAACCATCATTTAAAATTTTCTATTTTTAGTTCATTTTTAAAAATAAATGATATTTTAAAATTTGTAATTTTTAGTTTATTTTTAAGTCTAATTATGATTGGCCAAATTATAGATATCGTTTCCAAATAAAATTTGAAAATAATAAAATAATTATAAATTAAAATTAAAATCTAAAAATATTATCTGTAATTCATTCAAATTTAAATTATAACATTTTTTTAGTATAATTGTTAGTTAAAGTATAATTTATAATATTTAATTCGATTAATCTTTATTTTAACTGAATTCAAATAATATGTCAAAAATTAAAGAAAATGTTCAAATAATAAATTATATCTTAGTGAATAATAGTTTGAGTAAAATTGAGTATTTGCGCATTTGTTTTATTTTCAAAAACATGTATGAAAATAAGTTATTACACTTAAAGTTTTGTTATTAATTTTATCTTCAACAATTCACTATATTTTTTCAATTTAATTAATATTAAATATTATTCAACTATCGAAAATATGTATTTAATTAATATTAAATATTTTAGTAAATATGGATTTAATTAATATTAAATATTTCATTAAATAATAGTTGAATATTTTATGAATATTTTGAGTTTTTTAATTTAAAAAAATAATTTAAAAATAAAATCTAATTTTTAATTTAAGATTACGTACAATATTTAATTACAATTAATTTTAAATCTCAAAATGTACACCTAAAAACATCAAAATAAAGTATGACAGTTAGTCCCCACAATGAAATTATCGACTATTCTTCGGAAGTTGAACCCTTCTTAGAGGTTGTGTTTTAAGTCGTCCCTCATCTTATTCTTTTGTAACATATGACGGACCTATATCCTCCTCAAACTGTCTATACTATCTCCAAGGCCGTCTAGTAGATAGATCAACAACAAACACATCAGTCGAAGATATGTATTTAGGATCGAAAATTAGGTACTGTATAGTTAAAAAATCATCATCATCTTCATCCACTGCAGAAGCACTTAGCACATAATTATTATCAACCACTGTATGAGCACATGGCAATAATAATCTTTATCTTTATGCACAAGTGAGTAGGATGCTATTGAGGAACTTCTCAACTACAGCACACCAACATGCCTGTCTATCGCCCTCCGAATTGGTGGTACTTGTTGAGGGACTTCTTGTAGAATCAGCAGTATCAGATCAGAAGCATACGATCGTTTGAATGGCAAATCCAAAGGCAAATGCTTCAAATGTGGGATGAAGGGACACTGGAAAAAGGAGTATCCAGATCTTCAAGTTAAGAAAAATCCCACAGATAATGTTTTCTATCTAGAGTCTATATCAATGGTTGGATCAACTTCCATTTGGATTGTTAATTCAGAAGCCACTGATTATATCTATAACTCCTTGCAGGGGTATAGGAAGATTAAAAGACTCTAGAAGGACGAACATGGACTACGCGTGAAAAATAGAGCACAAGTTTGGCCCTTATTGTGAGAGAACTGGAGCTTACTTTTGATTGTAATAGAATAGTTATTTTGAATGATATTTTATTTGTTCTTGTTTTAGACAGAATTTGGTTTCAGTTGCAAAACTAATAAATTAAGGATATTATGTTTCTTTCCATTCTGGTATTACTATTAGTAGAAATGGAGAAGTTATATGTATTGGGTACATATATGGAAATCTATTCTTCATTAATTCTATTAACAATCAATTAAATAACGCTTAATCTAAACCTTTAAATAGAAAGAGAAAGATCAATATCAATGACTCGTATATTTGGCATCTAAGGTTGGGTTATATTAACTCAATTAGGATTTAGAGGTTAATTCATGATGGGCCTTTGTGCTCATTGAGATTGGAAAGTTGGCCTTAGTGTGAATCCTATCTTATGGAGAAAATGACTAATAGGTCATTTACTCAAAAGGCGGATAGAGCCAAAGAAGCATTGAGTCTTATTCATACTGACGTGTGTGGTCCTTTGTCTACACCAGCAAGAGGGGGGGTTTGAATACTTCATCACTTTCACAGATGATTGTACAAGGTATGGTTACATTTATCTGATAAGATGCAAGTCTGACTCTTTTAATAAGTTCAAAGAGTTTAAGGCTGAAGTGCATGTTCGAACAGGTAAACTAATCAAGACCTTACGATCGGATCATGGTGGAGAATACCTCCTTGGTAAGTTCAAGGACTACATGATACATCATGAGATAGTATTCCATCTCTCCACACCGAGAACACCCCAGCAGAATAGAATAGCTGAGAGAAGGAACATGTTATTGATAGAAATGGTCCGAAGTATGATGTCTCATATTACTCTTCCAGTGTCTTTTTGGGGATATGCCCTAGAAACAACAGCATATATTTTTAACTTAGTACTTTCCAAGTCAATACCTAGGACACCTTATGATATGTGGATTGGGCGTAAGCCAAGTCTAAATCATCTCAAGATATGGGGTTATCTAACCTATGTACTGATTAAGGGAGACAAGTTAGAACCAAGATCAGAATTATACTATTTTATTGGGTATTCAAAAGGTACAAAGGATGGTTACTTTTATCATTCCAAGGAGCAAAAGGTACTTGTGAGCACTAATGCTAGATACTTAGAGGATGAACAAAGTACATCCACTAAAGGTTCGACAAAGTTGGAACTCGAAGAGAAGTTATCTTCTGAATCAACTTCTCCTAACTCAATTATAGAAAAAGAAGAGGCACAACCTCAGAAACCTATACAAATGGAGTTTCGTCGTAGTGGGAGGATATCTAGAGTTCCAGAAAGATACATTGGAGAGACTTTTAACCTAATCTTTGACCATCAGGAATAAGATCCCACTAGATACGGGGAGGCTATTGCTAATGCCGACGCAGACCTATGGCATGAAGCAATGAAAGTTAATATTAAGTCTATGTACTTCAATCAGGTTTAGAATCTTGTAATTTTACTTCAAGGGATAAAACCCATTGGGTGTACGTGAGTGTACAAGAGAAAGAGGGGAACGGATGGGAAGGTCGAAACCTTTAAAGTTAGACTTGTAACAAAATGGTATACTAAAAAAGAAGGGATCGACTATAAGGAAACCTTTTTCCCAGTAGCATGCTTAAGTCCATTCATTTCCTCCTTGCCATTGCATGTTATCATGACTATGAGATATGAAAAATGGATATCAAGACAGTATTTTTAAATGGCCATCTTAGTGAAGATATCTATATATTCCAACCAGAAGGCTTTATTGCTAAAGGCAAAAAACATATGGTTTGTAAGTTTACGAAATCCGTTTATGGACTTAAGCAAGTATCCAGAGCATGGAACATTTATTTCGATAAGACTATAAAGTTTTACGGTTTCATTCAAAACGAGGATGAACCATGTGTGTATAGGAAACTAGAAGACATGAATGTGATTTTTTTTGTCCTGTATATAGATGACATTCTACTCATTGAAAATGATATAAGGACATTGTCATCTACTAAGGTTTGGCTATCTAGTCAATTTAGTATGCAAAATTTGGATGAAGTCAGTTACATTCTCGAAATAAAGCTTCTTAGAAATAGGAAGTAGAGAATGTTAGGTTTATCCCAAACTACATATATTGACAAGATGCTAGCCAAGTTCAACATGGACTCATGCAAGGAGGCATTGATCCTTTATAGACATAGGTTATCTTTTTCTTCAAAGGACTGTCCAAAGTCTCAAGAAGAAAATGATAGAATGAGTAGGATTTTCTATGCTTCAGCTGTGAGAAGTTTCATGTATGCCATGCTATGTACTAGGCCAGATATCCGCTTTGCCATAGGTTTAATTAGCAGATATCAGTCAAACCCCGGGGAGGTTCATCGGTATACTGTAAAGCATATTCTCAAGTATCTTAAAGGTACAAGAAATTATATACTGGTTTAAAAGGCTGATGACTTGGTTCTTACAGGATACATGGATTCAGATTTCTAAACGGATAAAGATGAGGAAAAATTCACTAGTGGATATGTTTTTACCTTGTCTGGAGGAATCATTTCATGGAGGAGTATCAAACAATCTTGCATTGCTGACTCAACTATGAAAGTTGAGTATGTGGCAGCTTTGGAGGCATCCAAAGAAGCAGTTTGGCTCCGGAAGTTCCTTTTGGAACTTAGAGTCATGCCACAAATGGACAAATCGATTGTGATGTATTGCGATAATGCTGGTGCAATCTCATAATCTAAAGAACCTAGGAACTATAAAAAAGGAAAGCACATAGAGAGGAAGTACCACATGATTCGAAATTTCATTTAGAGACGAAAAGTCGTAGTGGAATAGATTACCTTGAAGAATAATTTAGCAGATCTTTTCACCAAACTTTTGGAGGAGAGAATCTTTAGAAGACACTTAGACGCTATATGGGTGGGTACCTATGGACTTACTTAGTCTTAGAGTATAAGTGGAAGATTGTTGAAATATATACCCTCTTAAACTAGGTTTCTGATGTAATTTTGACTTATATTAATAAAAGTATTTTTCTCAGAATTTGTTTGTGAAATCTTCTTTATATTTGTACACGATTTTATTAGAAAAGACCCATTGTGTTTAAGTAAATAGTTTATGTGAATGGAGATATTTCACAGTAAGGTATGAACCATGTGATACTTAACACATAAACTATTATTCTTAACCGAATGATAAGAATGAGAATCTCATAATGGCAAAGTTATTGTGTTATAAATTATAAATAGGGAATAGCTTACCTTTAGCCAATAAATAGTCTACTCATTTCATAACACAAGCATATTTCGAATACGTAGAACAGTATGTGTAGTAGTGGTTTCTAAAAGTACTATGTGATAGAAACTCAAACTACTACTGCTATAATGTGGACTTGTACTCTACAACTTGAGTGTAAGTTGGTGGTCTGATGAAGCAAGAAGCATATGCTTTGATATACTATAGTTGAGGTTCTTGAGAAGGATCAATACACTTGTATGTTGAGTATATGTAACTAGTTAGTCAAGACAAACTTGTACAAGATAGTGTCTACACTATATCGCCTCTTGTAATTGTTGAAAAATATGCTCTCTATACTAGTTTTCTGATATAATTATCGAATTTATTAATAAAAGAATTTATTTTCAAAATTTATTTGTGAATTTACATTTTATTTGTGTATGATTTTCATTTGAAAAGGACCCATTGTGTTTAAGTAAGTGATCTATGTGAATGGTAGTCTTTCATAGTAAGGTATAGATCACGGGTTACTTAATACATAAATATTTATTCTTAACCGATTGATGAGAATATGAATCTCATCATGTTTAGGTTATTGTGTTATGTATTCCAAATGGGAATGACTTACCTTTAGCCAGTGAGTAGTTCACTCACTTCATAGCATGAGCGTGTTTCGAATATGTAGAACATGACCTGTAATAGTAGTTTCTAAAAGTACTATTTAGAAGAAACTCAAACTATTACTGCTACAATATAGACTAATACTCTATCACTTAAGTGTGAGTTGGTGGTCTGACGAAGCTAAAAGTATATATTTTGATATACTGTAATTGAGGTTCTTTTGTATAGTCGATATACTTGTATGTTGGGTATATGTGAATGGTTAGTTAAGACAGACTTGTACAAGATAGCTTATGCGCTATATCTGTTGGGGATATGCCATAGAGTCAATTTGTACTTATACAATTGTCATTATGTTTTATATAATAATATGAGGCTTTCCTTTCCATGAATAGTGAGTTTTGTTTTGTTGGTCATCAAGTACGTGACTTGATAGTAAAACCCTACAATGAATACAATGACTATTCTAAAACTGTCCCTGATCGATTATTATTATTGGAATAATAATAAATTAAGATTAGTATGTTTGTGACTTGATGGCTATGTTTTACTGGCCATGGATATTTGTGATATCGAGTCAAGACATAAATAAATGTTAGAGAACATTGTATTGGACATGACCCACTGTGAGAGTACTTCATGGAATATGTCATAAGTACTTTCTAGCCATAATAATATTGAAAGTCCTTCGACCTAAATTCATCATAGTTTCCTACTTGATAAATTCTATATTTTGACATTGTCTAAAGTTGTCTTTAACCAGTAATAAATTAGACTACTGTTGGATATAGAATAAATCAAAGAGAGGAATATGATTGATTGTGAAGGAATTTGCCCCTCTCAGTTATGGGAGAGATATCCATGGGCCCCTTGATAAGTTAGACTGTTAAAAATGCATGGCCGTGCTCAAATATATCAATCTAAGATATTGATATTATTTGTTTGAACAGTCTACTATGAAATCAAGAAATAATTGATTAAGCTTAATAAGGATGACATGCTCCGTGCCTTATGCTTAATCTGGATATCGTGTGACAAAAGGACTAAATATAAGATTATGGTTTGGTTCAAAGAGATCACCGATCTTCATTTAACCTGGATAGTTATAATATTTTGCTAGAAACCGCTTATAACTTGTGGGCCATTTAAATATGATTTAGGCACACTGCCAGTGTTAAATGAACCTATAGGGTCACACAATAAGCGAACTTGTTAGGTTATTTTTCTGGTGACCAGGTTCGATGAATCTGGATGATATCCAGATTATAAGAATCTGACTCGGTAAATTAATTAGTTAAATTACCGAGATAATGGCAGAATCTTATCATATCAGTTTTAATTTAATTTGAATTTAAATTAGAATATGATAAGATATTATTAGGGTTGGACTCTAAGAGGTTCGGGGGTTTTTTAAGAAAACCCTAGCCGTCTTTTCAATAGTCCAATTTTTCAGTTGAGAACATTCGTGCCATTCTCTACCAAAAAGAAAAAAAAACCCTCTCAAACCCTAGGCGCTAGTACTCTCCGGGTATCGAGTGAGTTCGCGGTGTGTATCTGATAGAGGACGTTCGCATACTGCAGCGTCTGGTGATTGTTCGGGTTGAACGTACAACAGCGCAATCAGAATCGAAGGATTTCGATTACAGCAACCAGAGGTAATTCTTAAAGCTTAGATCTTCTTAATCGTTTACTTGGGTCTTCGGGAGGGATTCGTGGATGTTTTCCGCGTTTAGGAGTCCACGAATCCTAACAATATCATCCCTTATGACTGTTCAAATGATCTAATTAATCAGGGTTCTGGGGAATATGACTTGGATGTTTATTTTAGGATAACTCCCTTGGAAAGTGGAAACATTCTAGAAGTTGTGGATCATTAGACTAGAGGTCTAAGGATGTTAGATGTCTATTAGAGAGCTGTTAATACACTCCTCCTCTCTAAATGCACGGTAGTGTGTAGAGGGGTATTATAGTCATTACACTTTTAAGTCGAAGACTTTGCTAACATAACATTATCCTTGAGGTTAATATTTCCTTATGGTGATATTAAAAAATATTTAAAATACAAAATATAGCTATTTATATAGCATGGGCATTTTGGTCATTTTAGTAGCCAAGGCGATGTATCTTTTGGTCCCCAAAATAGCCCTTAAGTCCTGACATATTTGGGTTAAGAAATTGGTCATGATAATTATGGATTTTATTTTATTTTATTTAAGTAGTCTAATTTATTATTGGACTAGAATAAAATTAAAGGCCCCAGAGAATATATATTTTATCTAATTTAATTGGTTAATTAATTATTCAGGACCCAAGACTCAGAATGAAAATTAAAAAATTAATCTAGGTATAAACTAGATAAAAGACCTGATATTTTATATTGGTCTATTTGGGCTTGTTAATTATTTATTAGGCTGTTTAATGAAGCTCAGAAAATAAATAATTGAGACTTATTATTTATGGGTGTTCAAACCCAAGAGTAAATAATTTTATCTGGCCCAATGAATAAGACCAAGGGTAAAATAAAATTAAAATAATAATGATAACGACAATAAATAATAAATAACTTAATTAAATAAAAAAACAACATGGGATGGATCCCGTATTATATTGCGTGGTAGATAATAGAAAGTATGATACTTTTTGTTTCATGTTGTTGGTCTCTTTCTCTCGGCGAAGGCATGAAAAGAAAGGAAGAGAAAAAGCTCTTTGATTTTCTTTGACATAGTAAAACCCATTTTCTCAGTAAGTTAACACAGAGGCCAAAGAGAAGTTAAAAACATAGCAACCCCAACATTCCGTGAGCTTCACCAGCAGAGGAAAGGGCATCATTTCGAAAGTTCAAAAGTTTCGCGTGGATGAGACGGAATCGACGTTTACAAGGACGTGATCCAATAGTTTTAAGCATCCTTGTACAGACATCTTCTTCAGTACCAATAAAGTCATTCAAACACAAAGGTAAATTTTTTTGTAATGTAAGCATGCTTTCGATTTGATCATTTTTGCCATTTTCATCCTTTAGTGGTTGTCCGAATGATCTAATTAACTAAGGTCCTGAGGAACATGACTTGGATATTGGCTTTAGGATAGTTCCCTTGAAAAGCGAAAACATTCTGAAAAATTGTGAATCGTTGGACTAGAAGTCTAAGGATGATAGATGTCTTTTAGAGAGGTGTTAGTACACTCATTCTTCTCTAAATGCATGGCATGTGTAGAGGGGTATTTTGGTCATTTTACTCGTAGGTCGAAGATATAGCTAACGCAGCATTGTCCTTGGGATCAATATTTTTTTATGATGATATTCAAAAATATTTAAAATGTAAAATATAACTATTTATATAATAATGGTATTTTAGTCATTTTAGTAATCAAGGTGATGTGTCTTTTTGGTCCTTGAAATAACCCGTAAGTCCTAATTATTTTAGGTCGAGAAAATGGTCACAATAAAAAAGAATTTTATTTCATTCAGGAAGCCTAATTTATTTTTTGGACTGGAATAAAATAAAAGAATGAAAGAAATTAATTATTATCTAGTTTAATTGGTTAATTAATTATTCAGGGTCTAAGCCCAGATTGAATAATTAAGAAATATTAACCAGGGTTTAAACTAGTTAATAAAAGGCTTAGTAATTATTTTAGTTCATTTGAACTCATTAATTATTTATTGAGTTATTTTAATAGGTCCAAAAAATAAATAATTAATGATTATTATTTTTGGACTCATTGAGTCTAAGAAAAATAATAAATTATTTTGGTCCAATAGCCTAAATTAAAAGATTATTTTTATTCACGGTATAAAGAGTTAAGGATTAACCAAATCTCTTCTGTTGATAACCTCCGGATATTTTGAAATATCAAAATCCCGGTATTTTGGTTATCTAGTTGAGTGAATAGTTATGGCCTTCAGTTGAACAGAAGACATACGACAAAAAAAAAAAAAAAAAAAACCAGAGCCTTCTCATTCGTTTTTTCCTTTCTTTTGTTCCTCTTGATTTTGCTAATCAATAGCAAAGATTCATGAATTGTCATTCCTTGTCTAGATTGTTTCAACAACATAAATTAGGCGGAGGAATATTCTAAGAAGCGAAAAGTTTCACGTACATGCTAAGGAGAAGTCAAAGGATCGCTGATTTTTCGCCGGAATCATCATCGAGACAAGTAGCCACACTAGTGTTCAGTACGTTTTCTTCTCAGCCAAACAGACCAAGGATATGGAAATGTAGTATTTTTTGTTTTCCGCTGCGCCGTGTCCGGTGCTTTTTCTGGTTAAACAGTGTTGCATGCATGGCTTCCTCTGTATTCATTAGCTTTACTTCTAACTGCTTGTTGAGCGTATGATGCATTAACATATTGAGACGCTTCATTGTCTATATACAAGATCCGGTACAACGCGTCGACCTGCATATATATTTTTAGGAATGTCAATAAAAATATATATAAATCGCAATTTTATAAATACTTACATGCACGAGAAAAATTTTACTTACATATGCTTCAAATGCTGAACTACTATATTAGTAACCCATAGGGTTTAGTTGTTATATAGTCAAATTGCCAATCAATTGCCGTATGCGAGTCCAATACCACGCAGCATAATTAGCCGAAACCACAGCTTGCCCACAAGTGGACTGTCCTACTAGAATATATTCTTGGCAGTTTATCTAATTAGCACGGTGCAACCTCATCCCACCCAGTATCAGTAGTCAGTATGTTAGCTGATGCAAATTCGACCCCATGTCAACAGCATCAGGAATTGGTTGGGCCAATCTAAATTATCGCATGATTCTATCGAGGTAATGTAAGTTCATCATCTCCCAACACAATAGTGATATGACAGACGCTCTAATTTGTCATCCATGCGTGCAATACGAAGTAAATATGTCACTATGTGCTCATTGTAAAGTTGCTAAATAAATTGCAGAAATAAACAAATTTAGTATCAAACAATAAATAATAACAATTTTATTAACCATTCGATTGCAAATTCAAAGATATAATGCTTACATGATTATGTCGCATCTGATCCAATTGATTATTGTACGCAATCAGCATATGTGTTGGGGTACAGAAAAGTTCTAGTGGACTTTGACATATTGATCCTCTAGGAGCATTGGGGCAATGTCCTCTACCGGACATTCTCTATCCAGTCTGATAGTAGGAATGCGTTATACTAAGCCCATAACTATATGATTCTTTTTTTATAAAAGCAAATTAAAAATAGTTTATTTAATTTTGTATTCTATTTTGTATCTGAATTAACAGAAGTGGGCCACTGATTTCATGTGCCATATAAGAAGTAATGTTGCACATACAACGACACAAATGAACTAGTGATGCATTCCCCAACTTAGTGTGTCAGACAACTCTAGATTACATATGTATCTAAGGAAGCACAAATAAACCCAGTTCCCAAATTTGTTCAATAACAAAAATCTACTAAGAAGCTGCATAATACGACACCTTACATACGGTGCAATCATATCTACAGTTGCATGTGGTGGGAGAGGTTGACATAAGGTTCTCTCGAGTGAGCTTAATTTCAATCAAGATCCAGCTATGCATGTGCCTGTAGGATGACAACCAAGGAGCACGTCACGCAGGTCTAGCAACTCTGCTTGCGGACAGTCGAACCCACGACCAATAATTGGGATCATCGTCCACACATAATCCAAAAAGAACATCTACATCTTATAGAATAATAGTGGCCTCTCCAACTGGAAGGTGAAAAGTGTGCATTTTCTGGCGTTATCTTTCCACTAACACTGTAATTAATGGATGGTCAATTTTTATATATGACAAATGAATAATCCTACCGAACCCAGCTATATCCATAAGTTGTTTGACATAAGGATTGAATGGTCGAGCAGCCTAAAAAGCACTGTCATTGCACTTTGCAGTAAAGAGGGTATCTTCCAACTGTCCTGCCCAAATATATGTCGATCTATGCCTACGTTATAGGGTCAATAAGTTTGAAATAATAGGGCTAGGATCAACTTTGTCGAGTGTAGGCTCGCACATAGTATCCTAAAACAAGACAGTAAGATTGTAATTTTATTATTCAACAAAATCAAAGTGAAAATATCATCATGAGACATAATTAAATACATGGAATGAATAACTAAATGCATATCAACAAGTGCACATAATATTACAAACAATGTAATTAAAGATATTACACACATAAATGGAGATTGATACAACAAATCAAAGTAGAAATATTACATCAGTCATATGAATTAAACAAATATTACATGTATAATGTTTTAACATCACTTTATGGCACCAGTAGGTGCAATTCCTCCTATTATGTCTTCTGTGATGCTATAAGCCACATCAAGGAGATGAATCAGGGTTATGTTCGTCCATTTCATTCTGAATACATGAAATCTACATTTGACCGACTCGACGATTTTTAAAACGGTGAACGAATTGTGCCAAACTAAAACCAGGGTTATGCCAATAATACTCGTGAAGAATGGGCCCGAACTATTCTGTATAAGTCAATTTGTATTTTAGTGTTGTGTTTTCTAATGATACGAGATCAGGATTCAACCCCAGTTCCTGACATGCTGCAAATGCATGAGAATAAGGTATTTCATATATTTTCTCTTTGCAACAACTACATGTCTTGATACCAACATTAATCTCGTATGAATTATTTCCTTTTCTATACTCACGATATGGTGATACAACACTAAAAAATACATCAATCCTAATTAAAAATCAACACACGCTGTCTCCTTCCTTTTATCTCATTCTTCACAAATTTTGCTCATATCATTGAAGAAAAGTGATATATATTGTTATTAGCCTCCTGTCTATGGTCGTTAAAATATTTGACATTTTTTGAAACGATGACTCGATAATAATCTTGATGCACAGGGCATATATACATTTAACGACACTATTAAATGATTATGTCAAATTAGTTGTGATATTACCCTACCGATGTCCACCGTTATAAGCAAGCATCTATTACTCATTCGAAATCAAATCCAACCATGCCTTTGCTTGGAGGTTTAGCAAACTAATTTCTTCCATAATCTTAAAAAAAATTACGCTTCTTGCTTTGATCTTCGACTGCGTACTTCAACTTCTTCAACTAATGATTCCTGAACTTTGCATTAATGTTGCTCTGTATATATCTAAGATAGAATCTGTGCACTGCCATTGGCTCTTGCCACCCAAATAGTCGATAAATAGCATTCACTATCCTAATGTGTTTGTTGGGTATTAAATAAAATTTTCGATGTTTTAAAACATGTGCTCTGAGTAAGGATAAAAATTAACCCCAACTGTCATTAATTTCTTCGTCAACAACTAGAAATACAAGGGGTAATATATGATTGTTGGTATCTTGACCTACTATTGTTAAGAGTTTTCCTTTATATATGCCTGTAAGAAATATCTCGTCAATACTGACCACGGGTTTCATGTGAACAAATGTATCAATATATGGTTTGAACGATAAAAAAACATATCAAAATGTCTTTACCTGCTATCCATTGGTAAAAAGTGTCATGCCATGACAATATCTAGGTTCGCATCTTGTAAGGCTTGCGTATACCGTGGTAGTTGTGCGAATGAAGAAAGCCAATTTCGTAGATCATCTCAATAGCATACCTACGCGCGTTTCGTTCTTTCTTGTAAGACGGAGTGAAATGCAATGTATCATAAATATGGTTGTTTATCTTGCTAACCTTAATCTCTGGATTATTATGAATCATCGACAAAATGTGCTTTGCCATAAATTTCGTGTTCATACTGCGATGGTTGCATCTATTATTCGGAGTAGACAAATGTGCTTTCGTGTCATCGAGTAATTTACCATAGACCACATCCTTTCTTCTTCTGCGCACTGATTCGCCAACAATAGGAATGTTGCGAAGTTAAATTTTACACTCGGCAATTCATGCTGCAGCCTTGCTTTCTTGTACTGTAAACTCACGATCGATTTTGACAAACCATGGCCGAATAGAAACTCATCTTTATTCATGAACCACATTCTAACTCTCAAGTCGTTGTTGGGTTTTGACCATAAGTCTATCCTACTGCTACCTGTCGCCATTCTATTGGCTTCGTTTTCTATTTCTTGAGAAGTATCCAATCTGTGAAGATAGATTGAATACGGTAGATTATATAACCGATCCAATTTAACAGGTGTATTAGCAGATTGTTGCATTACAGAAAGAATGGGAATCTATTCTCTAGCATCGCTATCCCCCTCGTCGTCATCGGAGGTATCATCTGCAGCAAGCCCGTCAATGTCCGATGTTGGTCCTACACCATCTACAATCGCCTCCGAAGCACCTACCTAATTAAGCTATCGAGCAACCCATTATTCGACTAAGGTTACATTTAATGAAATATCTATTTCTGCAGTTGATAATAATGGCAGGTTGGGTTGTGTTTGACTAGATTGAATTTCGATATGAAGTGGAGGTGTAACAAACTCTATCGAGATTTATAGGTATTGATTGTTGGGTCTAACAACTGGGGTATGCAAAACTGATGTAATATAAAGGGATTGAAAAGTATTGGTTGGGAGATGTGCAGGATTATTGGCATGAATAGGTGTTGGTGCATTTAAATCAATTTTAGGCATGTTCATTGGAGTAGCTGAGTTCAATAATTCAGTGAAGGACTCAATCACAGGAGTGAGCTGTTATGCTCTGTAAGATTTGTAGTTGTTAAATTTGGAATTTGTACGATCTCATGATAAACATGTAAATAAATTGGTTTTCCCTTCACAGTAGATATATAATACCATAAACTTTTCATATCTTCATCTTTTTGAAGGTTTAAAATGACAAAAATCATCAAACCGAAAGCATACTTACAAAACGAAAAATTTATCTCTGTGATTGAATGACCCTTTTCGCACTAAAGAAGATGTCTGTACAAGGATGCTTGAAGTTATTGGATCACGTCCTTATAAACGTCGACTGCGTCTTATTCACGCGAAGCTTTTGAGTTTCTAAAATGGTGCCCGTTCTACTACCGGTGAAAGCTCAAAGACGTGGGTTTACTTAGCTTTTGAAGGCTTCTGTGTTTGAAAAAAAAAAAAATCACAGACTTCACCTCTATCAAAAATGGGTTTCGTCTATGTCTATCATTGAATGAAAAGCCAAAGCCTTCAGTGCTTCATTTCCTTTTCATTTCAACACCGAGAGAGAAGTCAACTGCATGAAAACAGAAAATAGCCATGATTTCTGTTATCCTTAACACAAAATAACACGAGATCCATCTCGCATTGTTTATTTATTATTAATTAATTAATTAATTAATTTAATAATTAATAATTAATTAATTATTTTTTAAATTTCATTTTACTCTCGGTCTTATTCATTAAGCCAGATAAAATTATTTACTCTTGGGCTTGAACACCCATAAATAATAAATCTCAATTATTTATTTTTTACGCTTCATTAAATAGCCCAATAAATAATTGACAAGCCCAAATAGACCAATATAAAATATTAGGCCTTTTATCTAGTTTATATCTAGATTAATTTTCTAATTATTCAATTTGGGCCTTGGGCCCTGAATAATTAATTAACTAATTAAGTTAGATAAAATATATACTCTCTCTCGTGCCTTTTATAGGTATTTTATAGGTATTTTCATTCACTCAACTCTAACAATGTGGTATTATCCTTCTAATTCTTACAAAGTAACTTCTATATATGACAGGAAAAGACTATTGCGACTTGTGCGTCTCTCATTTTCTATAGAGAAACCAAGAAAATTACTATTTGTCAAGAAATAAATCGATTTTTTTTCTTCTTCATCTTTATGTCTTAGTTCTATTTATCAAAGGGTAAAATATGTTATTTTTGTTGTATGGTTAGATTCGCAAAAGTGCGAAAGAGTAATCTCACGATTATTGAATCGCATAAAAGGTTTGAAGTTAGATTTTAAAACTGTTGTTGATAAATAAAAAAATTCAAAGAGAAGAGAGTGAGATTAAAGTTAAAGAATAATATTTTAGAAATAAAAAATAGGGGAATGAGAACTACAATTTGGTGATTTTGTATTGTTCTTAAGCTTTTATTGTTGAGAGGGCTATTTTTTAGGTGTTTTAAAAGTTTGAGGGCTAAAATCACACATTTTAAAGTTCGATGGTAAAATTTAAAATTTGTAAAAGTTCAATGGTGACTAACATATTTTGCCCTTTATTTTATTCTAATCCAATAATAAATTAGACTACTTAAATAAAATAAAATAAAACCCATAATTATCAAGACCAATTACTTAACCCAAATCTGTCAGGACTTAAGAGTCATTTCAGGGATCAAAAGACACATCACTTTGGCTATTAAAATTACCAAAATACCCCTACTATATAAATAGCTACATTTTATATTTTAAATATTTTTTAATATCACCATAAGGAAATATTGATTCTAAGGATAATGCTGCGTTAGTAGAGTCTTCGACCTACAACTGTAATAACTAAAATACCCCTCTACGCATCGCCATGCAATTAGAGAAAAAGAGTGTACTAACACCTCTCTAATAAACATCTACCATCCTTAGACCTCTAGTCCAATTATTCACGACTCCTGGAATGTTTCTACTTTTCAAGGGAGCTACTCTAAAGTAAACATCTAAGTCACGTTTCCTAGGGTCCTGGATAATTAGATCATTTGAATAGTCACAAAGGGCGATATAGCGTAAAAGTTATCTTGTACAAATCTGTCTTAACTAACTAGTCACATATACCCAATATACAAGTATATCGGCTCTACGAAAATACCTTAACTATTATGGTATATCAAAGTATATGCTTCTAATTTTGTTAGACCACCAACTCATACTCAAATAGTAGAGTATTAGTCTACGTTGTAGCAGTAATAGTTTGAGTTTATTCTAAATAGTATTTTTAAAAAGTACTATTATAGATCCTATTCTATGTATTTGAAATACGCTCATGTTATGAAATGAATGGACTACTCACTAGCTAAAGGTTAGCAATTCCATATTTGAAATTCATAACACAATAACCTATACATGATGAGATTTTCATTCTCATCAATCAGTTAAGAACAAACATTTATGTTTTAAGTAACCCGTGATCCATACTTTACTGTGAAAGACCATCATTCACATGGATCACTTACTTAAATACAATGGGTCATTTCTAAATAAAAATCATGCACAAATAAAATAAAAATTCACAAACAAATTTTGAGAAGAAATTCTTTTATTAATAAATTCGATAATTATATCAAATAAACTAGTCTAGAGGGCATATATTCCAACAATCTCCCACTTACACTTTAAGACTAAGAAAGCCTATAGATACCCACACCTATGACGTCTAAGTGTTTCTTGAAGACTCTCTCAACCAAAGGTTTGGTAAAAGGATTTGCTAGATTGTTCTCCAATGCTATCTGTTCCACCACAATTTCCTGTATTTGAATGAAATTTCGGATCAGGTGGTACTTTCTCTGAATGTGCTTCTCCTTCTTGTGGTTCCTGAGTTCTTTATATTGCGAGATTGCTCCAGAGTATCGCAATACACCACAATCGGCCTGTCCATGTATAGCACAACTTTAAGTTCTGAAAGGAACTTCCGGAGCCAGACTGCTTCTTTGGATGCTTCTGAAACTGCCACATACTTAGCTTCTATGGTTGAGTCAACAATACAAGATTGCTTGATACTCCTCCATGAAACAGCTTCTCCAGATAAGGTGAAGACATATCCACTAGTGAATTTTCTCTCATTCTTATCTGCCTAGAAATCTGAGTCTGTGTATTTAGTAGGAACTAAGTCGTCAACCCTGTAAACCAACATATAATCTTTCGTACCATTAAGGTACTTGAGAATATGCTTTACAACTTGCCAATGAACCTCCCCAGGGTTTGACTGATAACTGCTAACTAAGCCTACGGCAAAGCAGATATCTGGCCTAGTGTACAGTATGGTGTACATAAAACTTCTCACAGCCGAAGCGTAGGGAATCGTACTCATCCTGTCTTTTTCCTCTTGAGACTTAGGGCAGTCCTTAGAACAAAAAGATAACCCATGTCTGCAAGGGATTAGAGCTTCCTTGCATGAGTCCATGCTAAACTTGGTCAATATCTTGTCAATGTATGTTATTTGGGATAATCCTAACATTCTCTACTTTCTATTTCTAAGAAGTTTAATTCCGAGAATGTAACTGGCTTCTCCCAAATCCTTTATACTAAATTGACTAGACAACCAAATCTTAGTAGATGACAATGTCCCTACATCATTCCCAATGAGTAGAATGTCATCCACATATAAGACAAGATAAACCACATTTATACATTCTAATTTTTTATACACGCATAGTTTGTCCTCGTTTTGAATAAAATCGTAAGACTTTATAGTCTCGTTAAAACGAATATTTCATGTTCTAAATGCCTGCTTAAGTCCATAAATGGACTTCTTAAACTTGCAATCCATATGTTCCTAACCTTTAGCAATAAAACCTTCTGGTTGGGACATATAGATGTCTTCGTTATGATGACCATTAAGAAATGCCGTATTGACATCCATTTGTCATATCTCATAGTCGAAATGATATGCAATGGCAAGAAAGATACATATGGACTTAAGTATGGCTACCGGGAAAAATATTTCATCATAATTGATTCCTTCTTTCTGAGTATATCCTTTCGTCACAAGCCTAACTTTGAAGGTTTTCACCTTCCTATCTGCTCCCCTCTTCCTCTTGTATAGCCACTTACACCCAATAGGTTTTATCCCTTTAAGTGAAGCTATAAGATCTCAAACCTGATTGAAGTATATAGACTCAATCTCGATTTTCATTGCTTCATGCCATAGATTTGCATCGACATCAGCAATAGCCTCCTCGTATTTAGTAGGATCTTGTTCTTGATGGTCAGAAACCAGCTCGAAAGCCTCTCCTATCCATTTTTCTGTAACTCTAGATACCCTCTTACTATGACGAAGCTCTGGTTGTACAGGTTCTTGAGGCTATACATCTTCTTTAATCGGGTCTGAAGAAGTTGATTCCGAAAATAACTTCTCATCCAGTTCCAACCTCGTTAAACTTTAGTGGAAGTACTTTGATCATCCTCCAAGTATCTAGTATTAGTACTTACTGTTAGGATTCGTAGACTTCTAAACGCGTAAAACATCTGCAAATCCCTTTCGATGATCCAAGTAAACGATTAAGAAGATCTAAGGTTTACAGAATTACCTCTGTTTGGTGTAATCGAGATCTTTCGATTCTAATTGTACTGTCGTACATGCAACCCGAACGATCATCAGACGCTGCAGTGTGCGAACGTCCTCTATCAGATACACACAGTGAACTAGCTCGTTACCCCGAGAGTGCTAGCACCTAGGGTTTAAGAGGCTTGTTTTTTCTGGTGAATGGAGGCACAAATTTTTTTAACAGAATGGCTCTCTTGAGAATACGGCTAGTGCTTTCTTAAAAACCTTTCCGAACCTTTTAGAGTCCAACTCTGATAATATCTTTTTATATTTTAATTTAAATTTAAATTAAATTAAAATTGATATTATAAGATTCTGTCATTATCTCAGTAATTTAACTAATTAATTTACCGAGTTAGATTCTTATAATCTGGACATCATTCAGATACATCGAATGTGGACATATTTCTAGATTCATTGTATTTAGTAAATGTTCTAGGTTCGATTAACTTAGATATATTTTCAGTTTCATCGAATCTTGTTACCAGAAAAATAACCTAACAAGTTCACTTATTATGTGACCCTATAGGTTCATTGAACATTAGCAGTGTGCCCAAATCACATTTAAATGACCCATAAGTTATAAACAGTTTTTAGCAAAATATTATAACTATCCAGGTTAAATGAAGACCAGTGATCTCTTTGAACCAAACTATAATGTTATATTTAGTCATTTTGTCACACGATATCCAAATTAAGTATAAGGCACGGAGCATGTCATCCTTATTAAGTTTAATCAATTATTTCTTGATTTCACAGTAGACTGTTCAAACAAATGATATCAATATCTTAGATTGATATATTTGAGCACGACCATGCATTTTAACAGTCTAACTTATCAAGGGGTCCATGGATTTCTCTCCCATAATTGAAAGGGACATATTCCTTCACTATCAATCATATTCCTCTCATTGATTTATTCTATATCTAATAGTAGTCTAATTTATTATCTGATTAAAGATAACTTTAGACAACGCCAAAATATAGAATTTATCAAGTAGGAAACTATGATGAATTTAGGTCGAAGGACTTTTAATATCATTATGGCTGTAAAGTACTTATGACGTGTTCCATGAAGTACTCTTACAGTGGGTCATGTCTAATACAATGTTCTCTAATATTTATTTATATTTTGACTTGATATCACATATATTCATGACCAGTAAAACATAGCCATCAAGTCACAAACATACTAATCTTAATTTATTATTGTTCCACTAATAATAATTGATCAAAGACAGTTTAAGAATTGTCATTGTATTCATTGTACAGTTTTACTATCAAGTCACGTACTTGATGACCACAAAACAAAATATACTATTTATGGAAAGAAATGTCTCGTATTATTACATAATACATAATGACAATAGTATAAGTATAAATTGATTCTAGGGCATATCCCTAACACTTACCAGTATTTTATGCTCCTTGAGATTATAAAAGTAACTTCCTTTTGTCCCTTTTGATACCCAATAAAGTAGCATAATTCTGATATTGGTTTTAGCTTGTCTCCCTTGATCAGTACATAAGTTGGACAGTCCCATATCCTGAGATGATTTAGACTTGGCTTACATTTCGTCCACATCTCATAGAGTGTCCTAGGTACTGACTTGGAAGGCACTAAGTTCAGAATGTATGCCACTATTTCCAAGGCATATCCCCAAAAAGATACCGAAAAAGTAGCATAAGACATCATACTTCGGACCATTTCCATTAATGTCATATTCCTTCTCTAAGCTACTCCATTCTGCTGGGGTGTACCCGGCACAGAGAGTTGGGATACTATCCCATGATATACCATGTAATCCTTGAACTCGCCGAGGGGGTACTCTCTATCACGATCCGATCGTAAGGTTTTAATCAGTTTAACTATCCGACACTCCACTTCAGCCTTAAACTCTTTGAACTTGTCAAAAGAGTCAGATTTATGTCTCATCAGGTAGACAAAACCAAACCTTATACAATCATCCGTGAAAGTAATGAAGTACTAAAATCTCCTCTAACTTGTGTAGATAAATGATCACACATCAGTATGAACAAGGTCCAATATCTCCTTGGCTCTATCAGCCTTTTGTGTGAACGATCTTTTGGTCATTTTTCCCATAAGGCAGAATTCACACTGAAGCCAACTTTCCAATCTTAATGAGCCCAAGGTCAATCATAGATTAACCTCTGAATCTTGGTTGAGTTAATATGACTCAACCTTAAATACCAAAGATATGAGTTATTGACATTGGTCTTTCTCTTCTTACTTAAAGGTTCAGATTGAGCGTTATTTAATTGATCGTTTGTAGGATTTAAAAAGAATAAGTTTCCATACATGTGCCCTGTACATAAAAGTTCTCTATTTCTACTGATAGTAATACCAGAATGGAAATAAACAGAATATCCATGATTTATTAGCTTTGCAACTGAAATCAAATTCTGTCTAAAACCGGGTACATATAAAATATCATTTAATATAACTACTTTATTACAATGAAAAATAAGATCTGGCTTTCCCACTGTAAGGGCCCATACTCGTACTCCATTTCCTACTCGTAGTCCATGATTGCCCTTCTGAAGTTTTCTTATCTTTCTAAACCCCTACAAGGAGTTACAGATATGATCAGTGGCATCAGAATCAACAATCCAAGTGGAAGTTGATCCAACCATTGAAATTGACTCTAGATAGAGAACAATACATGTAGGGTTTTTCTTGGTCTGAAGTTTTGGACGTTCCTTTTTTTAGTGTCCCTTCTGCTCGCACTTGAAATATTTACCTTTGGGCTGGTTCTTGGGTTAGGCCGGTGCATTTCCTTTCTTCTTCTTGAATTTCCTGAGCTTGGGCCTAGTTCTGGAAGAAAAAGTTCTAACAATCATAGCCTTGGACTGTGGCTTCATGGCCTTCTCTACCACTTGGAGTTTTTTCATTAACTCGGTTAAACTCATATTTAACTTGTTCATATTAAAATTTAACTTAAAATGAGTAAAAGGGCCCGAAAGAGATTCGAGAACTATGTTTACTTGGCTCTCAAGGTCAATTACAGCTCCTAAGACTTCTGCTTCCTCGAAAGCAGTAATTATTTTGAGCATATGCTCTTTGATTAATGCTCCCTTAGGCATCTTAGTGTTGAAGATCGTCCTAAGAGCCTCCTACTTTGCAGGCCCGCTTTTATCTGCGAACATCGTGGCTAGTGATTGGCTAATGTCGTACGCAATGACCATATGCTCATGTTTAGACTGGAGCACATTAGACATAGAGGCTAACATGTAGCATTGAGCCATTTCGTTGGCCTTCTTTCATACTTTTTTAACCTCGCGCTCCTCAGCGGTGGAACTCTCCCCGATAACAGGGCAGGTTTCAAAGAGACATACTTATACTCCTCAGCAGTGAGTATTATGTTCAAGTTTTTTTTTTCAATCCACATAATTTAGACTCGTTAACTTATTCTCACAGAGAATAATGGCCAAAGAACTAAAAGAACCTCTACCAATTATTTCTGAAAAATCGAAAATAAAATAAAATTCAATTTGTGAAAAATAAAATAATTTGTGACTTTATCCTCAATTAAATCCAATAATAGTTAACCCTATAACTATTATCTTTTATATGATTATTTGGCTCTTATAAAAACTGACATAGCTTCTTGGAAAGATTAACAGTTTCCTAAGCTAAGTGTATTAATCATCACAAATTAATTTTCCTTCTAAGTAATGATCTAAAAGATAACTCCATCGTGGGATGACCGTTTCTTCTTATTTTCTATGGACATTTCTCGTGTATAACCTCCAATGTGGGCTGGCCAATCATAGCACATGTCCCGAGTTATTAATTACATCCATTCATTAGTTTTAGATCCTTGTGGTATCCCCATCCTATACAAGTTCACTCTTAGGGTGACGCGAGGGGACCCACGATCTCTAATGAGGATCATGATGGAAGCCATAGGCCCGTTGGAACCCCTCTCCCACTTAGTATTTTTAAAATAAGGATTTTATTGGAAAATATCTTTTTAAAATTTCAATTAAATTTTTTTAACTCAAAAAATAAAATATCTAAACCCATAAAAATTTCTATGTCAAGGTTTATACTCTTTGAGAAATTTTTTCATAGATTAATTTTATTTAAGTTAATAAACTTAATAATTTCAAAAATTTCCAATAAAACTTTCGAGATACCCTATATGCGTTTTCTCAAAGACCAAAGTTTTTGGAAATTTTTGACAAAGAAAAATGTTTTCTTAAATCAAATGATTAATTTTAATTCGAACAAAAATTAATTATTGGTTATTTTCTCAAAAGATTTTATCCTTGACATAAAAAATATTTTGAATTTAGATATTTTTGTGAATTAAAATAGAAAATCATTTTGATTGAATTTCCAAATAATATAATTAAATGCATTAATTAATTAATGGTCTTGTTTCTAAATTTACTATTATTTTTTATGTAAAATATTCAAAGAATATTAACTATTGTAATAAAAATAACTTCTCCTGGTATGGGACCAAAAAAAAAAAAAAATTTCTGATTCTGTGCACCTGCCACACTGGATCATAGTCCATGAAAAAACCCATGGGCCGCGACCCGACCCGCATCCCATGTACTGCGCGGTCAAAATTGTTGACCTTGTATTGCAAATTTGCAATTGCGCTTCCTCACGGAAGCTGGGCTTCCTCTCGCAGCGTGAGGAAGCTGAGACTTCTGTGAGAAAGCTTTCCTCGCCAAGGGTGTGGCTCGGCAGCTCCTCTCACAAACCAAGACTGACGGCTCGAAAACGGCTAGGATCAGTCGGCTAGCTGCTACAATAACCATCTTCTCTAGTGATTCTTTTGCGTTTTAGACGCTACTGGGTTTCGTTTTTTTCACTGTTTTCGATCAAAACTCATCTAAGCAACTGCCTATACCCTTAAAAATACTGGGCTTATACGATATTTATGAAATCAATAAATATACAGTGTTCCAATGTTTCCACTTGCGAAGCTTACAGTGAAACTACCCATACTAGAAAATACGAATGATCACAGATTTTATCTAAAACAAATATTTTCTTATTTTAGTTAAGCCTAGCATACTTCCTACATTTCAAAACCATGGCTCTGATACCAATTGAGGGTTTAAAATGACAAAAATCATCAAACCGAAAGCATTCTTACAAAACAAAAAATTTACCTCTATGATTGAATGACCCTTTTTGCAATGAAGAAGATGTCTGTATAAGGATGCTTGAAACTATTGGATCACGTCCTTGTAAATGTCGGCTGCATCTCATTCATGTGAAACTTTTGAACTTCCGAAATGGTGCCCGCTCCATTGCCGGTGAAAGCTTAAAGATGTGGGTTTGCTTAGCCTTTGAAGGCTTCTATGTTTGAAAAAAATCACAGGCTTCATCTCTATAAAAAATGGGTTTCGTCTGTGTCTATCATTGAATGAAAAACCAAAGCCTTCAGTGCTTCATTTCCTTTTCATTCCAACACCGAGAGAGAGAAGTCAACTGCATGAAAACAGAAAGCAGTTATGCTTTCTTTTATCCTTCACGCAAAACAATACGGGATCCATCTCGTGTTGTTTATATTATATTTTTTATTTAATTATTTATGTGTTAAGTAACCCGTGATCTATACCTTACTATAAAATACCACCATTCATATAGATCACTTATTTAAACACAATGGGTCCTTTTCAAACGAAAATCGTGCACAAATAAAATGTAAATTCACAAACAAATTTTGAGAATAAATTCTTTTATTAATAAATTCGATAATTACATTAGATAAACTAGTCTAGAGGGCATATATTCCAATACTTCCGTTATGAAAATTGTTGAAGACCTTACTGCAGTGCCAATAACAATGTTTTCTTTTATTGCGATATGCAACTAAATAGTAGACATGTCAAATCCACGAATTGTATATATTTTGTTGACTAAATCGAGGTAACTAATTCGATTTTTAACAATCAACGCCTTGCAATAGGAACCATTAAAGAAATCGCCGTGTAGGGTGCACATAATCTTCCAATCCTAATATAACCGTAATCTAATATGTTATTATAGTGACATTGTGCCTAAACAAATTCGGAAGATTTGTTCTATTAAAGAAAAATAAAGTATGTCACAATCTTGAATTACTATATAAAACCAAGACCATCATTCTTTAACACAAATCAACCCAAAATTGTACAATGTGCTATACAATCTAATATCAAATAAATCAATTAATTGGCACAAATAATAAAAAATAGAATATCACTCAAAATATAGATTTTTATCATGCACGTGAAATTATGTTAATACAAAATTTTATTATTTGAATGTTTATTTATTTTTAAAAAATTATATACGTATAATACATAAGAATTATTTCATATAATATTTTGGATTATTTTATATATAGAGAAAGATAAAAAAGATGCTTTGTTTAATTTTTTGTTTATATATTTTTTATTAGTTTATATATTTGTAGTTTTTTGTTTAGTTTTTCTTTCAAAATATATAAATTCTAAAAATTTAGAAAAGATAAAAAGTTATTCATGTTATATTTATATTTCAAATTTAATTTGTATTTGAAAAAAAAAATGACCTTGCATTTTTTAATTTTCATCAATAGAAATATTTATTTTTATTTAATTCCAAAGATATTGGTTGAGACAATTTGTTAATATTTTCATTTAATTCAAATTTCTATTTAAAATTATTTAAGTTCTCAATTTTATTAAAAGATAAAAATTTAATTCCTTTAGTATTCACATGTTAAATTTATTTTGTATTTGGGGAAAAAAAATGAGGATGTATTTAAATTGGGATTCTTTCAGGAAAAAAACTATATTTTTTATTTTAACAAAAAATATATTTAATTTAAAATAAAATTTAGTTGTGAAATATTAATAATTATATTATACGCTCTAAATAGATTAAAATATTAATTTTTGAATTTATAAATCTTTTATGAAAATCCAAATTATGTTCGTATTCAAAATTATGGATTAAAATATATACTAATTGGCTAAAACCACTTAATTTTTAATGTAGCTCTATTTCTTTTGTCTTTTTTACATTTATTTGAATATATACTAAAAATTACAAATAAATTAAATTATGACGTAGGAAAGACCTATAATTCAAGGATTGTGTATAATCAATAGAGCATCAAGAATTCTTTCACGAAAATGCTAGAAGATTTTGATAGGTTCTCATGATAGGGTAGAATAAATATGAGATTCACTACGAGATTACTTTACTTCATTTTATAATTACTGTCCTAATATTAAAATTATTCATATATACTCATTTATCACATACCAAAGCCATTTATACATATTCATCACAACACAACACAATGCAAACCAAACCAATAATACAATAAAATTTTGATTCTATACACAAATCCAAACTATTTATATATAATATACGTATTAGTAAATAATTCAGAAAAATCTCAAATACAACATTCTGCTACAATTCAATAATGAATCTCAATATTGTAATAATTTAAAATTCAACAAATACAAAATTTAAGTATATTTTCTTTTTCTTGAAAAAAAATTGGCAATGTTATGGTGAATAGAAATTCTGACAGCCGTTGTTCACGAACGATATTACTTCGACAACAACTCTCACCGGCTGTTAAACTTTGGCAGTAGTGAAAAACTTTTTGAAGGAACTAAGGAGTTAGAATTAGAATAAGGCAAAGAAGAAAGGCACAGAGGAGTTGGAATTAGAATGAGGCAAAGAAGAAAAGAACTGAGGGAATTGTAACACAAAGAAGAAAGGAAAAATGGTTGTGGCATCGGTATAAATAGAGACACAACCAAAAGTCCGTGAAGATAGATTCCTCTCTCGTGAAATGCTAGATCCATTTTCCTGTGAACTTTGCATTGAATCCATTTGAATTCTTTGAGATTCCTAAAGGAATCTTTGAAAAAGGCTTATTATCCTCGTGTCTGGTTGACATGAGATACAAGACCGTATCTCCCAGACACAAGGTAAGTGTTTTTTTTTACCGGTGCAGAGGGCTTTTTACCAGTTCAGGGCGAGTCGGTCCTCGCATCTACTAGACGCGAAGTCCTAATGGACCTCGCATCCTGCAAACGCAAGGTACCTTTTCGAGAAGTATCCCAAAAAACGTACTCAATTTTGAACGTAATTTTCAAAATTCCTTTATTTTGGTCAAAAACCTACAAGAGTAACCCTAATAATATTTGAAAAAATAAGGACAAATTCTTCTCTAGGAAGGAGAGGAACAAGAGACAAAAAGACCTTTGTTCATGATTGATTTGTTTTGAAATTTCAATTCACTAAATTGATCATGATTAGGGAGGTGGGGCCCCTAGATATATAATCAATATTTAATGCCATCTTTTCAAGTATAACAAAAGGTGAACTTGGCTGGTGATAGAAAAAAAATGCTCCGGTAGTGCTAGGAGGATTTGGTAATATCACCAGCCTATTGTTTAGGTAAATTCTTATACGTGCATCGGTGCATTGAAGTGTTGTATTATTTACAGATAAAATTATACATAATATTTAGTGTATAATAAATATTGCAAGTGATACAATACTTCAATGCACCCGGTGCACCGGGTTCATATAAGAATTTTCCTATTATTTTTGTTGTTTCAGATATTTGATAGGGAAAAATAAATTATTTTGTTTCCTTGTTTAGAAGTTGGTCATTCCACCATTCCCCAATGACCAGCAACTCAGCAACAAGCAATTGGGGCAACTTTATTCCACTTTTCTTGGGTACAAAAGGAAAAAATCTTTCGCCCATAGGGTCCTCACATCTCAATCCCATAGTGTGTGAAGGAGTAAATTACAGTAATTTAATACCTCTTATGTAGGAGCACCAGTGTTTGGTACCCACAAAGACCCATCTCCTACAAGAGGGATGAAAATCCCACACTGAACGCCAGAACTCAACTCTGCATTCTTAGGTGTAGGGCACTTTATTCCTCTTTTCTACTGTCATCAAAGTTGTTCCTCTCTAGCATTTTTGTAACTAGCTTAGCTTTCTCTTTGATTTTGCTTTTTTCTCATTTTTTAAAGATCTTTGTTCCAAAATGGTTAGAAATAAAAGCCAAAGAACTTGATTTTGAGTCCACAGCCTCATGCACTCCGCTTTCTCTCTCTATCTCCCTTTCCCTTTTGGTTTTCATCTTTGTGCACCCTGCTTGGCTTTCTTTGGCTAGATCTGAGCTCCAGTCCCTGCTGGAGCTCGGATCTTGGCCAAAGATTCGTTCTTTCCTTTTATTTATGTTGATTTTTCTCCTCTTTTGGTATCAAAGCTAAAAAATTTTCTTTTTTGGCTTTCTTTTTCCAACTCTACTTCTCTTTGGCTTGTGTTCTTTGTATTCCTACTTGTGTTTGTTCTTCTCCTTGTGTTTGTTATTCTTCATTTACCCAATAATTAGTTTGGGCCTTTCCCCCACTTCTCACCTATGTCTCAGGAGATTTTTCAAACCGTTGATACGCCCAAAGTTTTCTACATTGCTGTTCATGAATTTAGGTGGATTTGGTTTGCTCAGGTCGTTGATGTTCTTGGATGTTGGTAAAGTAGTCAAGAAGAGGTTTTTTGTTTGTTTGTTTTTATTTTATGTATTGTACTGTTTCCTCCGGAGTGAGGTTATTTATCTATTACCAGGATCTTGTTATCCACGTGTGTAACATGTTCTTTCTTTATGAATAAAACAATATTAACTATAAAAAAAAGCCAAAATTCTTAAAATTCATTTTAGCTACTTTATTTGATTCTGTCCAAATTATTTTGATGTAATGGGTCGACAGGGAGCAATTGTTACAATTGAAATATTAGATTTTTATTTGAGAATAGACCAAGAGTTCATTGGAGTTTTCAGAATTAATCCCCAACTTTATAACTTAGACATTATTCGTTAATAAAAAAATTCTTATAGATATTAAATGGTACCTAAATTTATAATTTCCATTTATGGTTCAGATTTTTTCTTATTTCTTTTAACTCATAATTTTTTATTTTTTTTTGTCTTTCTCTTTTATTGTAATTCATCTAACTCATATTTTTTTTTTACAATATATATTTTTTCCATTTGTTTTGACCATATTTGGAAAAAATATATATTGTAAAAAAAATATGAGTTAGATGAATTACAATAAGGGGGAAAGAGAACAAATTTTTATGGGTTAAAAGAAACGTGAAAAAATATTTTTTTAAAAAAATATGAATTATAAAAAATAATAAAGGGGATAGAAAATTTTTTTATGAGTTAAAAGAAACAAGAAAAATATCTTTGAGAAAATATAAATTATTGAAATTACAAGAAATGAGAAATTGGAAAAAAATTATACGAGTCAAATGAAAAGGGAAAAAAATATTATTTGAATTACTATAAAGATGAAGAAAGAATAAATTTTTATGAACTTAAAAGAAATAGAAGAATAAATTTGGAGAAAATATTATAAATGAGATGAATTACAATAAAATAAAAAAGAAAAAATTTTATATGAGCTTAAATAAACCGAAAAAAATATGTAATTGAGAAAAATTTTGAATTAAATAAATTACAAGAAATGGAAATAGAAATTTTTTTTATGAGTTTAAAAAAAAATGTATCTTTAAAATAAATATAAATTATAAAAATTACAAGAAGAATAGTTTTCAAATTATCTGAAAGATTACTTTGATATATTTTTTATATTTTTAAATATTAAATTAAGTAAAGTAATCTTTTAAAAGATATAATTGAAATAATTACATACTTTTAAAAATTACTCTTAAATGAATTTGAATTGATACAGAATCCGAATCAAAACACAGCTTTAGGGAGAGAGGAATTGGTCTTACAAAAGTAAAGTTCAAAAATTGAAAAACCCTTGGGGCTTCCGCCAGCTCTCAATCTCCTCAAAACCCTGTTGATTCCCAACTGATCCGTCGTTTCTCTCACATCATGACTGCCCTTGCTCCCAAGAGCAACGGCAACAACACCGTGCGAAGTAACTCTTTTGAGCTGGTGAATCTCACCAACGATTACGACGACAACGACGACGACGATATTTCCGTCTTGTATGCATCACCCGCTTTACGCAAGAAGGGCACCGACACAAGCAACCCCATTTCGGTTGAAAGTTACAGTTACGATAAAGATCTCAGACGTGCTATCATGGAGTCTCTCCTCTCATCCACACAAGCTAGTGGCAGCAGCAGTAGCAGGAGTAGAGGCAAGAGGGTAATTGATCTCTCCCTTTATGATTATAATTATGAGGTTGATGATGGTGATGATGTTCAAGTTATAAATTGGTCGACCGGTAGAAAGCTTTTTAAAGGTGAGTCTTCTAATTCAGAGAAAAAATATGATGATGATGAGATTGGCAATGGTGTTGCTCTTACTTTTATATGTGACATCTGCGTTGATGAAAAGCCAAAGAATGCACTTTTCCGCATTTTGGGTTGCAGCCATTCGTACTGTTCTGATTGCATGGCTAAATATGTTGTCTCGAAGTTGCAAGAAAATATCACTAATATTTCATGTCCAGTTTCGCGTTGTAGTGGAAGGTTAGAACCTGAATATTGCCGTTCAATTTTGCCTTCTCAAGTGTTTGATAGGTGGGGTGATGTGTTATGTGAGTCATTGATTTTGGCTTCTCAAAGGTTTTATTGTCCCTTTAAGGATTGCTCGGCGCTTTTGATCGATGATAGAAGCGGAAGTAATGAGATTATAACCCAGTCTGAGTGCCCAGATTGCAGGAGGTTGTTTTGTGTGCAGTGCAGGGTTCCTTGGCATCCGGATATCTCTTGTGAAGAGTTCAAGAAATTGAGTAAGGATGAAAGGCAAAGGGAGGATATATTGCTCATTAATCTTGCTAAGAAAAAGAAGTGGATGAGGTGTCCCAAGTGCAAATTCTATGTTGAGAAGTCTCAAGGTTGCTTGTTCATGAAATGCAGGTTGGTTTTATATCCTAAATAGTCTCATTTCTAATTTGTCAAATGGTCACTCTTTCCTGTAAGTTGAGCGTTTGCTGTCTCAAACTTAGCCTTTGCAACTTGATGTTTTTTGGGACAATTATATAACTGAATTCTTAGAGATTTTGCCGATCTACTAATTGGATCTATACATGATCTATTTCGTTTTCTGTCCCATGATCTGCTGAACTTACTTTGCTTCTGGTTCCAAAATGGTTTTTGGTTGAAAAATAGATGACTGGAAGTCCACTATATTGTTTAATTTTGAGCTTAGCTAATAGATTTGTTGGGGATTGTCAGGTTAATTGAAGTTTGAAAAACACTGCAGGGTTGAAGTTGGGAAAAAAACTGTGAAGGCATAGAGGTGTAAAATTAGTGGCTTCCTGTGGTATTTTTGCAAATGTAACTGCATAGATATGTTCAACTGGAGAAAACTACGGGATCATGATTTGTTGATAGCAATGGATAAAAGCTAAGAGTCTAGGTGGTGGAAGGAGGAAGGAAGAAAGAAAATATGAGATTTAAAAAGGAAATGAGGATAGCCACAA
Organism: Voacanga thouarsii; assembly: GCA_026120185.1. Lineage (NCBI taxonomy): Eukaryota > Viridiplantae > Streptophyta > Magnoliopsida > Gentianales > Apocynaceae > Voacanga > Voacanga thouarsii. The sequence goes on from JANUWF010001483.1 coordinate 1,730,218, forward strand.
AGTTATTCACTAACTGAAATACCCATGTGACATATTATATAAGATTTCTAAAGCTAGTGATTAAGGTTTGTGAAAACTATGAATTTAATAATAGCAAGGGAGTAATAACTTATGAAAAGAAATAGAGAACTTAGCTACTTTTTCATTTGTCTTTTCTCTTATATGTTCCTTAGATTACTATTAGCATTGAGAATTCATTAGATTCTAAATTATGAAATTCCACTTTCTAAGCTATATATGCATACAGCACAGGCTTGCCCACACAAAGATCTCATGGATGCATACATTTCTAACTTTGACACGACGACAAATAATTTTTTATCACAAAAAGTTGGTTTTTAGTTAATATTGGACGTTCACCTTTTCATACAAGGCAACTTTGTCAATTTCCTATCAAGTAAATATGAATCAATCTATGATGACCTGTAAAGTTAGTTGATCTGTTTCTTGTTATTTTAACTAATATTGGATCTTCAATATGCTTGGTTGATTACAGGTGTAATTACACTTTCTGCTACAACTGTGGAGCTCCACTGGTTAACCATTACTGTTCGAACTGCAAGCATTAGTTAGGCTGATCTTGATAGTCTTCACATCAAATTAGAGTAGTGTTGCATTGTTAAATCAGGGAATACTTTTCTCATATTGGAAATGTAAATTGAAGAACCAGAAATATGTATCTTCTTCTTGTAGTTTAATTTGAGATGATCACTGGAAGTGGGATATTTTGCCCATCAGTAGTTTACTCTCCAAAGAATGTTGCAGGGAATGTGATTGGGATATCTCTCTACCTCTAAACTTGTCTTCTGCTTCTTCCACAATTAACATGTAGAGGGACACTTTGATGAAAGAGAAAGAGCCTTTGTTTCTCATTCTCTCTGCATATAAACACCATGCAAGTTCTAACTAATTGTTTCAGAAATTGCCGTTGTTTCTTTTTTTCTTTTTCCATTTTTCCAATTGCCAAATTTTCCTTCTCTTCTTCCAGCATCTTTTTTCGCAATTATTTCAGTTACTCTCCTATCTTTATCCATACCATTAGAAAGATTATTTAATATAATTTAGATAGAAGTTTTGTACAAGTATTTTTAACTTTATATTAGTTTATAAAAAAAGTTTCTTATTACTAACATATTTTATATTATCTTATAAAATAAAATTTTACACACACAAGGGAAAAAAAAAACCCTTATTTACATTTATTTGCTTCTTACCTGTCATCTATCAGTGGCACAAATATGATAAACTCTTTTTGTTTTTTCTTTAAAGTTCTATAAATTTTCTCAACATGAAAATGGTAGATTGAAAGGGACATGTTATTTATCATTCCTCTATATAATAATAATAATAATAATAATAATAATAATAATAATAATAATAATAATAATAATAATAATAATAATTATTATTATTATTATTATTATTATTATTAAGGAAAGCTGGCGTCGATTGGAAGCCGGACCAAGAGGATCTCATCTCATCCCTATCTCGTCCTTAGAAAAATAATTTGCACAAACATTTCGAAAACAATTACTAGAAGAAATGCTCATCTTTTAATTTTTGCAAACTCATTACAAATAGCATTTTCTTAGTCTTTTACATGAACATTGCAAACTATGCTTCCCATATCGCTCGAGCTTATTTTGTTAGGAAGCACTATTCTTCTAAATCTTTAAATATGGTGAATTGGGAATACAAGTATGCATTTGTTTTACAATTTTTATTTTTTTAAAAATAAACTTAATTTAAATAAATTTTATTTGTGAAATGTTGAGTCGTTGACTGTTTCATTATTTATCTATATTTATCTTTGAATATATATATATATATATATATATATATTGAATATAATTTCAATTTAAATACACTAAAATACAAGTAAATCTTTCATAGCCTTCAACATCTACGTTCAATCATATTATTAATGTAGAATTTATTAAAATTGAAATTTAATTATTTGTATAGCAACTCTTCCCTAAATTGAATAGAATTTTAAATTTGTGAATTTCAAATATATAATCACACACAAGTTTGTAATCAATTAGCAAAGAATACACATGAATCTTCTAGTATATTATTTACTATTAATTATATTGTTTTATATAAATAATATTATTGAATTAGGGAATATTAATAGTTGTGAATTAGAAATAACATTTTTTATATAAATAATGTTATTAGATTAAAAATAATTAATAAATATAAAACTAATTGTATGATTTTATGTTTAATAATATCATTTGATATGAGTAGGAAATAGTAAAAAATTCTGAGAAGTAGACAAGTATATGCTAGCAAGTTGACTGTATTGTAAGCTTGAGTGACAGTGGAAATTTTGATGACTTGGGTTGGGAGGAGACCACGAAAATGGTTTGGTCCAGAAGTTCCAATTGATGACCGGCATAGATTCGAAAGGGTAGAGTGGTCATAATCATGACGGTTGCGGTTGGGGACGTGGCGCGGCGGTGACGGTGGCGCTGAAATACATTAACGGAAACCTTCATTTTATTTTATTCATATTTAATTCAGCACAAATTTCCCACCCTTTCATTTTCGTTTATTTTTTTAAAAAATATACTGTATTCGCGAAGAGGAAAAAAAAAAGAAAAGAAAAAAGACAAGCAAGGAGGGTGGTGGAAGGAAGAAGGAAGAAGGAAGAAGAAAGAAGACGACAATTGATAATTCACACGTAGTGGTGACTGTCTCTTTCAATAATCAGGTAACTTTCGTGACTCCTGTACTTGTTAACTGCCTCCAAACGCCTAAAATCCATGTTAAAAGGGCCATTTCTACTTCTTTTTCTGGTACTTTGCTTTTATGGCTGCTGATTTTTCATTTGGATTGAATTTCTTTATATTTTTTCATACAAGACAAGGCTGCAAACTCCAAAACAACTGTAATTTTCAGTGCGGACAAACCCAATAAATCTATCTCTTCAACGTTGCTTAGCCACTACTTTGATTTCTCGATTTTTTAGGGTACCCCATGTCTTGTTCTTTCTTTCTTGATGCAGAGAGGTTTGGTATTGGGAAGCGAGGCTGCTGAATTTAGCGGAGTTGGGAGGTGAATTGTTCAAGAAGATGGAGGTATGATTGGTTCTTGTAAGCTTTTTGCTTTAGTGTTTATCCCGATTGTATGCAATTGCTTTTGTTTGGTTTTTGTGAATTACTGCTGAGATTTGTCTGAGTCATTCAATATTTAGTTAGTGGGCAAAGGGCTGTACAAGGGTTTGCCCTTTTGTGAATTGAATTTGTAATTGTACTCATTGGCGTGTGCTGAGAAGTCTTATGTTGTGAACTTGCTGAATTATTATCTGTTTTTGTTTCACGGTCTCTCGCTTCCATTCTGGTTATTGCTCTTTGATGCTTTCTGCTGATGAGCCTAATCATTATTTCCTGGGCTAGGATTGAGTCATAAGATTGAGAAAAAGCATGCGATTTCTGCTGTAGGATATCTAGGAGTTTCACCTGGACTAGCACAGTCACTAGCAAATGGTAATTGAATCATGATGCTTATGGTCATCTCGATAGTATGTTCATGGGATCCCCCGATAACAAAAAATTGTCCGAGATAGTCGACAGAGTGCGATCATGGATTCCACGGAGGACAGAACCTTCAAACATGTCGAGAGACTTTTGGATGCCGGACCAGAGTTGCCGGGTATGCTACGAGTGTGATTCCCAGTTCACCATATTTAACAGAAGACATCATTGCCGTATTTGTGGACGTGTTTTTTGTGCAAAGTGCACGGCGAATTCTGTTCCTGCCTCTTCAGATGAGCTCAAAACAGGTCGGGAAGACTGGGAGAGGATTAGGGTCTGTAATTATTGCTTTAAGCAATGGGAACAAGGGACAGCCACAGTTGATAATGGGATGACTGCATCAAGTCCAGGCCTCAGTCCCTCTCCTTCAGCAACAAGTTTGGTCAGTACCCAATCTAGCTGCACCTGTAACAGTGGCAGTAGTCTTGGGTCAACTCCATACTCCACAGGCCCTTACCAGCATGTTCCATATAAATCTGCTGAGATCCCTTGTCAGAGTAATCAAATGGATGAAGTTACAATGGAACGAGATCAAGAAATATATGCAAGAAAATCAGACTCAATTGATGCCAGAGACCCTTTTTCTGACAAGTTTGGTTCTTGTAGCAGGTACACAGAGAACATGGTTATATGCGTCAATATGGCGTCTTTGACATTAATATGAAATGGAAACCAATTTTCATGATTATCATGGTTGGAAATTGACAACTTCCCAGTTGTAAATTTACTGTGTTTGCTATTGCTACCTGAATTCAATTCCATTTTTTTTCTTTTTATTTTACATTCTGTCAAAATAATAAATCTGTTCCACAAGTAGACAATAACTTGAAAATTTAAAAGAAGTTGGTTAATTCTAACTCGCTAAGCCAATTTCTTATTCTTTGAAAATATAGAAAATAGCTTCTTTTGAGGAGGCTATCGATCTGATTCATGGGAAAAGCAACCAAGCAAGATGGAGTGACTGTGCACATCTAGCTCTTCCCAAATGCTGGACCTTTTAAGCTTTTCTCCAATTCTCAAAGAAAATTTTACTATGCCAAAGTTAGGTAGTTGACTTGGACAGCAAGGAGTGTATATGAGGTTTAAGTACTTTTAAACATACTTTCAAAAGAGAGCGCAAATCTGCTTTCTTAGTTCTGAAATTGGCAGACTCCAGTACATAACGGAAACTTGAGTGTGAAATGCAAAAGAGATCTTGTACTTGGAGAATTTAATGAATGAGAAGTTCATCCTCTCGAAAATATGTTTGTCAAATGCTACTAACAGATAAAATTTAAAAGTATGCTTTTTTTTTTCCATTGACTTTTGGTATTTAAGATGTTGGACATTCTCTCTTTTCACGTTTCAGGGTATGAAATTGGCTTCTTCATTTGAACATAACTCTTCTCTTAATTGTGGAACGAATGCTGTAAGCTTATGAACTTTTGGCAGAAGTTTCTTTCTATATAGTTCAAACTCCTCATGGTTTGATAATGGAAGGTAGTGACCAATGAATAACTTGGTTGGATTAATAACCCTTTGTCCGATGTGATTCAACATTAGATCTCATAAGTGTAGGGCCTCATTTCAAGACTGAGATGTCCATTTTAGGCGAAAGTTAGCATTGAAAGTATATAGAAAGCCAATGACGGAGAAAACATTGAAACAATGAAGAACACTAAAATCTTTAATTCATCAGAAAAAGTTTAGTTTGCCAAATTGTGAAACATTGTCTATATTATTATTCCTGGCACACTAAAAATTCTTCTGCAAGTTCTAAACAATATACCTCTTAATGTTAGAAAAGTGACCAATGATCTTATTGCTGCATGGTGTCAGGAGTGATGATGAGGAAGAGGATTATGGAGTCTATAGACTGCATTCAGAGCCTAGCCACTTTTCTTCTGATGTCTGTTATGGTGATGAAAACTATAATGGCATGAATCAGGTCTGTGGACCGCATAAGGTGCACTCCGATGGGGGAACAAATGAACCAGGTTCCATCCAGTCCTCCTTGTCAATGGAGAATGGAGAGGCTTATAACTCAGAAGTTGTGAAAAGATTTGGTGAAGAAGCAGACGGGTTGAGTGACGGTGTTACAGGTGAAATTCCTCCTCAATACGATACAAATGGTACTGATGCTGAACCTCTGGACTTTGAGAAAAATGGCCAACTATGGCACCCACCAGAACCAGAAGACGAAGAAGATGAAAGAGAAGCTCTTCCATTTGATGATGATGAGGATAATAGTGAAGTTTTTACAGGAGAGTGGGGATACCTGCGTTCTTTGGGCAGCTTTGGTTCAGGGGAGCATCGTAATAGGGACCGATCAAGTGAAGAGCACAGAAAGGCTATGAAAAATTTGCTCGACGGCCATTTTAGAGCTTTAATATCTCAACTTCTGCAGATTGAAAACTTACCTGTCAATGAGGAAGAAAGCAAAGAAAGCTGGTTGGATATAATAACATCTCTGTCATGGGAAGCTGCCACACTTTTAAAGCCAGATATGAGCAAGAGTGGTGGGATGGATCCTGGTGGATATGTGAAAGTTAAGTGTGTGGCTTGCGGGCATCGTAGTGAGAGGTATTTGATGTTAGGTTTATTTGATGTTAAATTATTTTTGCATCTTTTGAATCATTCATTTGCATTTAAGAATAACTAGAAATGCCCAAATTTACTCTTGTTGATAAAAGATTTAACATTTCATGAATGGATGGCTGGAAGCATATACCCACATTTTATTCAATAAAATTTTTAATTATTTTTTTTGAAGTTAAATAATATTTCTTATCCTTTTAATTTCTACAAAATTCTTTAATATATGATGAACAAAGGGATGGTCAAAGCCCAGCATTACCACTTTACTTTTCAATGATTCTTGCTTGACAGACTGATCTGGAGCACTTTGGTTGGTTTTTGCTGTTCTACGTCTGTTGATTGCTGTTAACTGAAATCTTGGCCCCTTGTGTTGAAGGTGGTGGGAGACTCATATTTCAGTTAATGTTTTAACAATCATAGTTCTTAAGATTTTATACTCTGTACATATTCTGAAAATTTCTTTGAATTTTTGCGGTCCTTGTTTGGGATGTTACAAAAGCCTTAATCATATTAACATGGAGGAAATTCACCAAATATCCATATTATCTAATGAAATGGATCCAATAAATTGAATAATCAAATCAGTCTATGAGAAAGAGCTTTCTTGCAAATTCTTTTTGTTGCAATTCACCATCCTCCTTTTGCTACCATCTTTGTTCTGGTGATGATATAATTTTGATTTCCCTTTTTTGCTAGTACTGTTGTCAAGGGAGTTGTGTGTAAGAAAAATGTGGCTCATCGGCGAATGACATCAAAATTTGAAAAACCTCGATTCCTCATTCTTGGAGGTGCCCTTGAGTACCAGCGGGTGGCAAATCACTTGTCAAGTTTTGATACTTTGTTGCAGCAGGTTTTGACTTTACCTTTACCTTCTTTCTTAAGTTCCAAAATTTTCTGTTGGAGTGACCATAAGTAATTCTGTGATCCCTTTCCTTGTGGAAATATAAATACTTTAGGAAATGGACCATTTAAAGATGGCTGTTGCAAAGATCCATGCTCACCATCCCAATGTTCTCTTGGTAGAAAAATCTGTCTCTCGGTACGCCCAAGAATATCTTCTTGCAAGGGATATATCTCTTGCTCTTAATATTAAGAGGCCACTTTTGGAGCGTATAGCCCGCTGCACAGGTGCTCAGATAGTTCCTTCAGTCGATCACCTTTCAACACAGAAGTTAGGATACTGTGACTCATTTCACGTGGAAAAGTTCCTTGAAGAGCATGGCAGTGCTGGAGAAGGTGGGAAAAAATTGACAAAGACTCTGATGTTTTTTGAGGGCTGCCCAAGGCCTTTGGGGTGCACGGTGAGTTTGACATGACACTTTGGTTATCTCATCTCATTCAATCCTTGTTTATACTATCCTTCACCGAAATTTGATGTTTGAATAAACCCAAGTCAAATTATTTGATTGCTTATTGGTTTTACACTTGATGCATCCTGTGGCGAGTTGTTTTTGCTGTTCCCAGAGTGTGTGGTCGACATGCTTCATTGGTGAGGTAAAATGTAGGGGACTAGTGTGAATCTTTTAACAGCAACAGTGGTGTCCTGGTTCGAGTTTTTTTAGTATGAGACTAGTTATTGCATCAATTGGAATTGTCTACCTTCTATATTCTGTCAACGATTATTCTAATATCATTTATTTTTGCAGGAAAAAATGGGGTTTAACTGATTGCTAAGCAGTGCTTTGATATAACTAATTATCCAAAGTATTATGTGTATAGTCTTTTTGACTATGGATTCACATGAGTGGTCAGAAGAAAAGCTTGGACTGAAATAATGACTGAAATGTGACATTTGGATGTGCTCTTGGATGTCCCCAATCTTCTTTTGCCTTGGAATTAGATTGTTACTTTGGTGATGTTTGGATTTATGTTCTAATTCTTCATCTCTATTAATTATTATTTTTAGAAATGCAAAAGTCTCTTGATTTCTATGCTGGAATTTTGAAATGCAGTAGTTAATTTGACATTCTATTTCCTATAACTAATATTTATTAAAATTTAATCTTTTCTTGTTGACCACGGTTGGGAATAAATAGAATTTCATAATTTGATCATCTTAGAGTTTTGAATTTCTTTCTTTCAGATTTTGCTGAAGGGTGCAAATGGGGATGAATTGAAAAAAGTGAAGCATGTAATCCACTATGGAGTTTTTGCTGCTTATCACTTAGCTCTGGAGACTTCCTTTCTGGCTGATGAAGGAGCTTCCCTGCCTGAACTCCCCTTAAAGTCTCCAATAAAGGTCGCATTGCCTGATAAACCATCAAGTATTGGTAAATCAATTTCTATGATACCCGGTTTCACCACTTCTGCAATTGAAAAATCTCAATGCCCCCAAGCCTCTAGGGGGAAGTATCAATACAGCAACAGCATTTTTTCATGTAATACATCATCCTTATCTGAGGCCAAGTCCAATTTGTCTATTGATCCTAGTGCAACACAAAATACCAAAAATCTTGTGAGTTCTGTTACTTCATTGCATCCTCCAAGAAATGACTTCTCAGACCAAAGAGAGCTTCCCGGTTGTCATGCCCAAGAAGAGAGGGACAAGGGTAGGGTTCTTCACAATGAATCCTTCAGGGCTGAAATATCAGGACTTTGCAGCAGTGAGGGAGGAAATGATTGTTTAATTTATCCTCCTTGTAATCCTGGGGTTGTTGGGCATTCAGATGATAGTCTACTTCATACAAATTCAACCATTTCGAAGCTACTGTCATCAGAACAGGATAGTCACGGTCAAGGCAATCAGGTGGCCTCTTCTGGAGAAGAGTATCCTCCTCCGGCTTCTGATTACCAAAGCATTCTGGTATCTCTGACAACACGCTGCATTTGGAAAGGGACTGTCTGTGAACGTGCCCACCTTTTTCGGATAAAGTATTATGGAAATTTTGATAGGCCTTTGGGCCGGTTTTTACGTGATCATTTGTTTGATCAGGTGTGTCTTTCTTCTGTGGGAATTATTCATGTTGTTTTGTTCAGAATTTCTTGAGAAATAAAGTTTTCTGTCGTGTTTCTGTCAGAACTATCGATGCCACTCATGTGAAATGCCATCAGAAGCACATATTCATTGCTATACTCATCTACAAGGCAGCCTTACAATTTCAGTAAGGAAACTGCATGAATTTCACTTGCCAGGAGAGCGGGAAGGCAAAATCTGGATGTGGCACCGGTGCCTGCGATGTCCTCGAGTCAATGGGTTTCCTCCTGCCACAAGGAGAGTAGTAATGTCTGATGCTGCCTGGGGTCTATCTTTTGGGAAATTTCTGGAACTCAGCTTTTCTAACCATGCTGCTGCAAGCCACGTTGCAAGCTGTGGTCATTCCCTTCATAGAGATTGTCTCCGATTCTATGGGTATGAACTTCTTCTTTTTCTTTTTCTTTAAAATAAAAAATTTTATATGTAAAGCTTGAAGGTTCAAATAGAATTTTTATGTTATGATTCTGATATGTTTTTTGAGCAACGCTACAAAAACAAAAACTAATTCTCTCATGTCCATTGCATAGTTAAATGAGTAGAGTAAACTAGGTGGTAAAAATGTGAAAATACATATCTTGAAGTTTAACTACATAACTTGCTTGTGAGCAGGTCTTATACTCAAATATCATAAAATCAATTGGAACAAAAATAAGGATGGACAAAGTAAGGTCTTCACTGCTACCACCATTCCATCTGTCATCCACTAATTTCACATTCTTCAGAATAACTTTTTCTTTTCCTTCCTTCCTCTTTTTATGTCTTTCTTCCCCCCTTTGCTTTCAACCAACAGGATTCCCCCCCCCCCCCAGGGGTGTTGGCATGGAGTGGTTTAGTAACATTTATGCTACCTCGCTTCACTGAGCTGTCTACAGATCTGAAAACTTGGGTTTTACTGCAAGTCTTATTTCTGCACTAGAGGTGTGAAACTACTCATAGTTGGATGGATCACATCTCTTGTGACCTTAAAAGAACTGAACTGGACTATTTGGTTGCAGAAAATAACACATACGTGGGACATTCCATTTTATTTAATAATGTGGTTCCTGACTTCTAATGCAAGTATGAAGATTAGACTTAATTCTCACATGTGAACTTGTGTAGACAATGCTTAAATTTGAAATTTGAAATACAAAACTAAACTTTATAATTTAATATTTAGGTACTGATACTGATAAAATCCACTTTTCTAGAATGGTGAACTCAATTAGAAGTTGAAACTTAGCTTTTTCACCTGACTTGCTAATTGCTAATGCACACCCTTTGTGTATGACTCCAATTAGATGCCGTGTATCAGGCTATTAGATGGCGTACACCTCACATGTATGCAATATTTTATCTTCATATAGCACTTTGCTGTTTTTGAACACACTCATTCTTGGTAATAGAAGGAGCATTTTTGTATCGTTTACTTTTGCTTATTTTAACCATTCATAGATTCTCTTTTGTGAATTTCACCCTGATGTCTTCTCTTAATTTTTTCACTTGTGCGTTTAGTTCATCTTATCTTTCAGCAATCTGATAGGTATTTGACATTTCTTGTACATGATGCTCTTTTGTATATTTGTTATAACGTCCTTTGATTTGCTGTTGCCTAATTCTTTCGAACTTGCACTATTTCTTGTCCGGTGGTAATATCAAGGCAGCTTTGGCAACATGACCGCTTGCTTTCGTTATGCTCCGATTGTTGTACACTCTGTCTATCTTCCCCCACGGAAGCTTGTATTCAATTTTGATAATCAGGACTGGATACAACGAGAAGCTGATGAGGTGCCGTTCTGCTAGACCGTCTTATCAGATCCAATTCTTCTATTTTCTATGCTCATCATTGCATTCAATTTTGCAAAAATAGGTTCACAGCAGGGCAGAAATTTTGTTTGCTGAGGTGGCCAAAACTCTTAATCAGTTTTCAGAGAAGATACCTGTTGACAAAGAGAGTGAAGTTCCAAGGTCACTTCAGCAGATTGCTGAACTGGAGAGAATGCTACAGAAGGAGAAAATAGAATTTGAGGTAACTTGTTTCTCAGCATTATTCTGGCGTTGTTCAAGATCTTTTGCAAGCTTTACAAGGAGATTGCTGTTTCCATTGCCATTCTTAGTTGTAACACCCGTTGGAAAATATACGACTATATCATGTGCTAGTATTTTGTTTGTTCATTCTTTCTTCTTTTGTCAAAATAAGGAAATTGGACATCATAGTAATAATTCCCTTTCTTAGTTTCCCCTTAGCTTGCTATTTAAAGTGACATTTATGATTTTATTTTTTCTCTAATTATGTCATCATGCAGTATGAGTGATCCCCTTAAATTTTTATCTAAGTAGAATGTTGGAATGCGGTTCACTTGCATCTTATTTCCACTACCATGGCACATTGTTCTCAATTGATTTGTTGGAAATCAGCGTCCCTTGTGTTATGTTGTTTTCTGATTGAGGATTTCATTCTAAGGAATTGTTACGCCAAGCTACTAATGGGGAAAGAAATGGCAGTGGGCCTGCGGTTGACATATTTGAGATCAACAGATCAAGGAGGCAACTAATCTTCCAGTCTTATATCTGGGACCAGCGCCTAATACAAATGAGCATTTTCAGTAATAAGAATTTGCAAAGTATGGGCAGTGTGGTACCAAAAGGATTGGAAAAAACTGTTGGCTTTGGTGAGAAACCTTCTGAGATTGCTGCAATTTCGCTGGCTGGGAAAGGTTTCAGTAGCTGTGATTCTTTTCTTCTGAATGTGAAGCCTGATGTAACATCTGTTCATTACTCACCTAACCAGGTTGACAAACAAAATCACATTGACCAAAACTCAAGTTCTTCGAAGCGTGTGGAGGTTTATAATCCTTCTGGTTCAGTTATGAATAATCAAAACAGCACAGACACTTGTAAAACTGTGAGGCGGGTCCTCTCAGAGGGGCAGTTCCCCGTTGGAGAAAATTTGTCTGATACGTTGGATGCTGCATGGACTGGTGAAAGTTACCCGGTAAGTACAAATAATATTGGGAATGCTGTTGAATCCTCTGATCTGGGTACTGTAGACGCTTCAACTGTAATGGGTGGTAAAGCAAACCAAGATGTGGGTAATTGTGGATATGATCGAGATGGAGGTGAATTAGCCATTTCTCTTAGCTCATCATCATCTACCAAGAGTCCTGAAAACCCAGAAAATTCCTGGAGTGGGTTGTGGATGCCCCTTTTGAGTCTGTACCATTCATTCAACAGAAACTCTCCCACAAACATACAGAAGCTTGATAAGATTAGTGAGTATGTTCCTGTTTATATCTTATCATTTCGAGAACTGGTGCATCAGAGTGGTGCCAGGTTGCTGCTACCTGTTGGTATCAATGACATTGTTGTGCCAGTTTATGATGATGAACCTACTAGCGCTATATCATATGCACTTGTCTCGCCTGATTATCATACTCAATTGTTAGATCAAGTTGAGAAACTAAAGGACGGTTTTGGGCCTTCTGCTTCACTGCCAACCTTAGATTTGGTGAATTTACTTTCATTGCCTCCTGCTGATGAGGCAGCTACTCAATCCTTAAGAAGTCTTAGATTAACTGATGAGAGCATCTTAACCCTCTCTGGCTCTCGAAGCTTTTCAAATTTGGACCCTCCTTACAGCAATTCCTTGCATGTTCGAGTGTCTTTCTCGGATGATAGATCTCTAGGGAAGGTTAAATACACAGTGACTTGTTATCATGCAAAGCAATTTGAAGTGTTAAGAAGGAATTGTTGTCCCTCTGAATTAGATTTTATACGGTCTCTCAGTCGTTGTAAGAAGTGGGGTGCACAGGGTGGCAAGAGTAACGTATTCTTTGCAAAGACTCTGGATGATAGATTTATTATTAAGCAGGTGACTAAAACAGAATTAGAGTCATTCATCAAGTTTGCACCAGCTTATTTCAAATATTTGTCTGAATCTCTTAGTACTGGGGGTCCCACTTGCCTGGCAAAGATCTTGGGCATCTATCAGGTATTAGCTCTTTTATTGCTTCAATGCCATGTACTATGCTAACGTATGTAGTCTGTAGGCCTAAGATTTGATTGGCTAAAATTTTAATATTCTATTATCCTCCTTTTCTCAGTGGCTTCTTAATGGAACCTGCCAGATTCATATAGCCTGCATCTTCCTGATGCCACGGGAACCTCATCCCGTGTTACATAGTTTTCATGTTATTGTTGGCAAAGCAAATTTCTACTTTCAGTTTGTTGCGGCTACCCCACCAACCCCCAACCCCCCCAGTGCCAGTTTTTTTTCCTTAAGATGTAATTATTCATTGTTCTTTTCCACACTGCCTATTTTGTCTGACTTTCCTTGTCTTGTTATTTACTTTCTGTCGTGGTTGTTTTTCAGGTTACGTCAAAGCTTCTTAAGGGAGGAAAAGAATCAAGGATGGATGTTTTGGTAATGGAGAACCTTCTTTTCAGGCGGGACATTGTGAGACTATATGACCTGAAAGGTTCTTCTCGATCACGCTATAATCCAGATTCTAGTGGAAGCAATAAAGTTCTTCTTGATCAAAATCTGCTAGAGACAATGCCAACATCTCCAATTTTTTTGGGAACTAAAGCTAAGCGGCTGTTGGAGAGAGCCGTGTGGAATGATACTTCGTTTCTCGCTGTAAGTTGAATATCTCCCCATTTTAGTCTATGCATGAAAAGAATATTCCCTTGGTTTGTTAGCAGTCTGGTAGAGAGAGCACTATCATTCACTGTGGACTAAAATTGCAAGAACTTACTATTGGTGATAACTATGTGGTGTCTTATTTTCATATGTTTATCAATAGATGACTGCGCATTGATTTCCTGACCTCTTTCTTAAGGACTTGTTATGTGCCTCTTTTTAGTCATCACAACTAAGTTCTTTTGTACCTAAAATTGCAGAGTGAAAGGCTAATGTTTTTATGCATATCTAGTTATGCTCAATATATTACCATAGATGTATAATTTTGGTAGTGTCATGGTGATTACAATGTCCTTTCTCTTTTTTGAAGCAATCCTGAGCGTTCAGTTCTTATGCTGAAACACACCATTCTGAATGTTTCTTGCGTCTTTATTTCTTGTGCTGTAGTCAATTGATGTAATGGACTATTCACTGCTGGTTGGCGTGGATGACGATAATCATGAACTGGTGGTTGGGATTATTGATTTCATGAGACAGTATACCTGGCACAAGCACCTTGAGACCTGGGTGAAGACATCAGGCATTCTTGGTGGGCCTAAAAACACAACCCCAACAGTAATCTCTCCTATGCAGTACAAGAAAAGATTCAGGAAAGCTATGTCTGCTTATTTCCTAATGGTTCCGGATCAGTGGTCTTCAGCAACAATTGCTGCCAGTGGATCCCAATCTGACCTGCCTGAAGAAAATGCAGGAGGTAGGGATTCTAAGTAATTGTAGCTTGGAAATGCATGCCAACTTGTAGATTCCCTCTACTCTTGGCATTCCTTTCTTTATGCTCTCAGCTTGCAGTTTTTACATGGTTAGTTTTAGGAAGTCCCTTTAAAATTATTATAGTTTATTTTTTGTGACAATAGCGTGAGCAAGACATCCAAAGCCTTAGAAGAAGTTAGGATATTCTGAGGAAGTCGAATGCATATTATTTTCTCTTTTCCTTTCTTCAAAGCAAAGAAGTTCTGCATCGAAGTGTAAGTATATGTTGTACATGTGAATCACACTCTTAATTGAATTGGTTCTTCTTTATCTTGTTTATTGTACACCTTGTTTAATACTGTGTTGGAAACTTGACAAGTTCATTTGTTCAGGTAGCATATATGCCCAACATTTCTTAGGAAGTAGGAGAGAGCAAGGGAGAGAGGGGGGGGGGGGAACCAATCAGAAAGTCTCAGAATCGTACTCTGCGACTCGGTTACAACAGAATCAAAGCATGGCTAATATGATATGTCTATATGGCTCGTCAAAAATACATCCTTTACAACGCGAATAGAATTGACCCTTTTATTTCCTTTCTTCCCCAATTAAAAGAATTGTGCCTCTTGTCTTGCCGTGTCGTGTAGTGTGCGGCTATTTGTAGTAAGAAGAACACGGAAAGCCAAAAGTTTGGCTCGAGAGGGGGAGAGAGAGGGGTTACGCAGGCGGCTTTTTCCCATATGGTCCCACTTTAAAAGCACTTTCCTTCTCTTACAGAATTCCTGGTTAATGTTTACCTTTTAACAATTCATACCACAAATAGATACTGCTCTAACAAACAATTTCCTTTTTTTTCCCCCTTCATGTCTTGTGGGGTTGTTTTGTATTTGGTTTTCGTGTTTAGGGCGAGGGGAGAGGGGGGGGAGGGTTGGGAGTGTGTGTATTGGCTGAAACAAAGCCCCATACAAGGAGAGAGAACAAGATAAAAATGAAAATCAGCAAAAAATAAAAGAACTTGGTGGATATACGGCATTCAGGGGCATGCTACAAGAGGCAGTCAAGTTGTGCCTGCAAGTCCTCTATTGAAACCATATTCACAATGTTCTCTATATCTTCACGTGAGTATTCTGATCTCAGGAGGGACTGAACCTGAGTATGTGCTTCAACAATATTTGTTCTGCGTAGAAAATAACTCAGAAATTTTCATTGTGCCAAGTTCTGACATAAAAACAACTAAGATACTCCACAAAAACAAATTCCTAAATGGAAAACAAAATTTAACACAGAACCGAGATGTCTTACTTGATTGGTCTAAAAAGTATAGCACGTGTTGATGGATTCTGCAGATAAAGCTTCATTTTTGACATTACTTTTGGCAACTCCTGCTGAACTGCAGCACTCACCTGTATCAAATACCACCCCACATTATTTGAGTTTATGCCTACTATCATTTCAGGTTTACTGCAAGATAACCGAAAGATGGCAGTTATAGAGAATAAGGGCGGAAAAGCAAGAACACAAACAGTGATCACTATATGCTTGCAGTTAAAATAGGTACACTGTAAGAATAGGTATTCACATCTTCTATGCTTAGATGCTTCATATGTCTAGAGAACTCTAGGAACCCAAAGGCAACGTAGCCGTTGCCAACACCAGGCAAAGAAAACCAATGATTCACCACTGTACCTTCTCAATAAGCTCAGCAACCTTCTCCTGTGTGGCAAAGGCATGATCCCTGAGTGGTTTTGCAATGGAGGATTCTTTTGTGTTTTGTCCCCCAGAAGATAATACAACTTTAACAGCTGTAACCTTCACATACAAATTTGCAGTGTACAGTCAATAGCCCAATTTTCAAAATTCCGAAAAAACATGAAATCAGCAATGTCAAAAACTTATTTTAAAGTACATCCAACATTACTTATCTATGTTTAATAATTTCACCACCTATATGCATTACTCTAATCACATCCACAAACCCTATTTTTAAGTTGGATGCATCAGTCCTTTCAATGTCCACAGGCCACAACATTGCTCATGGTCCCCCAGCACCTGAGACTCTTTGAGTACTTGAAAGAAAAAGATTTTGTTCATTCCTTGAGTATTCCTCCTTCCCTTAACCTAGATTTAACTCATGCACCAATCACAAGCTATTTGTTTCCATAGGTCACCTTTTGGTATGTAGAAAGTTACTGTTGTCTCCTCTCCATAGTAGCATGCAAGTAATGAAAGATGAACGAACCTTAGTAACAAAAGAAAGCATGGGATCTACGACAAGCTTGGTCACTGACATAATAAAGTCCTCGCATGTTGTTTTGAGGCTTTTCTCTAGTTCCTGCATGCAAATAAAATTCAAATAATCAATTATATGATTGAGAAAGCTGCATTAGCAAATTCAGAGTTGGTAATTCAATTGCTTAATTAACTGTCTAGGTAGAGAAAAAACTTTGAAATCTACTAAAACTTTCAAACTTGAAACCTTTGGCTCCATTATCTGACACTTGAAAAAGTTGGGTAGATTTTATTTCCATTTCAAGTTCTCATTGTCATCAGGGTAACAAAAATTCTTTATTCATTTATGACAAAGGATTGTTGTCAAACAAATATTTTGCAGCCCCATGTCTCTATGCATTGCCTATAATTGACTATGGAATCTATCAGATACAGTGAGCATTTTCTGCAGAGCATGCAGATGGACTCCATATAGCAGACAAACATGATCCAAGTGTCTGGTGAATCATGAGTATCTGTTTTAGAAATGCTGTCAAATCTGAAAGTCCATCCATTCATTTTATATATTCAACAAAGGAGTCTAAGAATTACAGGAGGGGCTAAATCCACACCCTTCTAACCTAAATCCACATTCCTATCTATTAATATCTATTAATTAGACAAAAGTGTCCTTCCACTCTTCTAAATTTAAAATCTTATTTTATTTTTCTTTTCAACTTTTAAACAAAATTATATCTTTTGAATAACATCAAACTAATGTAAGTACATAAAACTATGTATGAATTAAATTATTAAAAAAATAATGACTTGCAAAAGAATTGAAATTCATATATTTATCATATATTGAAAGCTTTATTTTTCTTTTTTTTTTTTCTCTTTCATACCTTGTGAAACTTGTAAAAGCATATAATAAGCATAATGTAGGGTTTCATTTGATTAAAAAACCATTGATTTATTTATTCTTAAAACTATATATTTTATTAATAGATTAAATCATTGATAAAATAGAGGACTTATCAAAGATTAAAAGGAAAAAGAAAAATAGAGACTATTGCAGAGACACATCATGAGAAAAAAATATAATTAATAACTGTTCAACTTCCATTAATTATTTGTTATTAAAACAATTAATCTACATACCAAAAAAAAAAAAAAAAAAGTGGCATAATTGATTAAAAGTAGGAATAGGAAAGGACACTTTAATATAACTGATAAATATTAATAGGTAGGGGTGTGGATTTCGGTTGAAAGGATGTGGATTTAGTCCTTCCCATTACAAATTCTGCTCCGGAATCAAGAAGAGCTACTAACTGAATTGAAAAATCTCCTATTTTGAGAAGGATTGGAATGTACCACTTTTGAAAAGTTATCTGAGAAATGGCTGAAATATAATCTGGATTATTTTCATTTTGTTCTATTTCTTCATCTGAAGTGGGATCTATTAAAGGCTTATCTAATTTTTGTTTCACTAATTCCGTATTTATTTGATTAATGTCAGAAATTCTTTGATCATTTTGTTCTTTTAACCATTTAACTTCCTGTTTAAGTTCCTTTATTTCTAATTTTAATTCCTGCAGGGAATCAAAAGGTTCTTCTTTTTGTTTTCCTTTAAATTTATCAAATACTTCCTTTAAATTGTAGGGTTCTACTTGTACTCTTGGATTAAGAACTAATTCTTTGACTTTTAACAAATATTCTCTCTTAACTGTTTCATCCTGAATATGATCTAAAAGTTCGAAGAAAAGTTCTTTATTTGCTTTAGTGATTACGTTAACTTGCTTATGCTGTTTACTTCTAATCATACAAAGTTCTCCTATTGCACAGGTACATAAGCCTGTACAAGCACAAGAAGATTGTTCACTAAAATCTGATTCAGAGGATTTTTCTTGGATTTCATTAAAAAACCATTGATTTATTTATTCTTAAAACTATATATTTTATTAATAGATTAAATCATTGATAAAATAGAGGACTTATCAAAGATTAAAAGGAAAAAGAAAAATAGAGACTATTGCAGAGACACATCATGAGAAAAAAATATAATTAATAACTGTTCAACTTCCATTAATTATTTGTTATTAAAACAATTAATCTACATACCAAAAAAAAAAAAAAAAAAGTGGCATAATTGATTAAAAGTAGGAATAGGAAAGGACACTTTAATATAACTGATAAATATTAATAGGTAGGGGTGTGGATTTAGGTTGAAAGGATGTGGATTTAGTCCTTCCCATTACAAATTTATGCAAAAACTACAGAACGACAACATTCTAGTATCTGCATATTTAAAAAGTCAGTATTTTGGTTTTCCTAAATTGGCTTTCCCTAAATGTTTGGAGTCAAATATATATATATATATATATATATATATATATATTGATTTAAATAAGCATACTTAATCTCTTGAGAGTGACCTCTAGAGAAATTAGGCAAGCTAGCTAACAAGATAAGTGGCTGAAATTCTAAGCATTGGCCATTTTTCTGGCAAAAAACTGCTGCCTGAATGAGCTTTGCATTTCTGAGAAGCACATTGCACCAAGTGGCACTGATTTGAAACAATAATTCACTGACTTAGGAAGCAGGAAGTGATGCTAAATAACATCACCTAACAATTGAACTAGTCATCTTCCGGAATACAGCCAGATGCACTCAGAAAAATCAGACAAATAAATTTTTAAATACATGACAGCTTTGATAAAATCCTCTGCATGAAACAAAAATTTCTAAAAGCAGAGGAAAGAATGGATATGAAATTAATTGCCAAAGGCCTTTCACCTAAGTTTTCTCCTGAAAGTACTCCAGTAATCCCCTTTTTTTTCTTTAAATTCTAGGATAAGATAATGCAAAAGTCCGAAAACAAGAATTATCACCTGCATTCTGAGAAACAACTCTGCCAATACTAACACCCATTGCAGAGGATTGACCACTAAGTCAGACACAGAAAAATTTTAGGACCCTTTTCTCTGTGCCTCACTAAAAGAATTATCATCATGGAAAACTACAAGTAGAACATAGACTTGCATATTGCATTTGCAGGACATCTAGTCAAAACAAAATTGAACCTAAAAATCTTTACTTGATATTGCTTCTTCTCACTTGCTTAACAACATTATAACTTAATCCAAATGGGCAACTCAGGATCCACAGAAGCAAGCTGCTCGAAGTCCTAATCATCCTAGGGGATGTTTGGGCAGGACTACAGCACTCCAATCAGAGAAATATCATATAGCCTAAGGCTTAGGACTATTCAACTCATTCCAGCACACTGTACATAGCAAAATATCCATTTCGTAAAAAATAAGGATCCAAAAAACTGGATTACCATTCTACATCTGTGAGGACATTTTGCCCTTTTCAGAAAGATGATTTTCTTCCTTTTCTGGTGTACAGAGAACTAACTTGAGAGCAATAAGGCAAGAAAGTTCTCACACAGTTCAAGCATATGATTATTTTGAAGAACAAGCATATGCAAAGGATTAAAAAAAATAATAAAAAGAAAACGATAAGTACTGGTGCAAAAGTCATTAGAAGTACTAAATTAAAATAAACAATGAGAAAGCAAATACCTTCTTGGCATCAATTTGACTTTCCAAAACTCGTGGAGAAAGAGTTCTGGCCAAGGAAGTTGATCTTGACCAATCAAACAATGAGGCCTGGCCCCTAAGAATCCGTCTCAAATTGTCCTGGAAAGACACGTTGAGTACAGATGGAATTGTCAGGCAACCAAAGCAAACTCTTAATTGTGTAAATTATCCTCCTCTTTAACAACTTGTGTTTTTAGATAAGGTGGTAATTTCACACAAGCACAAGGCAGAGAGAGAACAAAAGACAACTGTATATTAGCAAAAATCACCTCAAGGTAATATTATGATAGTAAATCTATCCTGATAACTCTTATCAGATTGTTCATCAAAATAAAAGAAAATAAGTAAAAGGTGCTACATCGAATGAACATATTTCCTCACCAAGGAGATACAAAACTACAAATGTCATTTTGATGTCACAGAGAATAAAGCTAATAGGATATCTCAGCAGGACACATCAAGTCTCAGTTCAAAGCGTGAGATATGATGAGATTAGACTTACATAAATGCATCTATATCCACAGTTGAAATTGCTGTACAATGAAAAGTGAAGTCATATGAGGAAGATATCAATTCAAAGAGTTTCAGTTCAGGATTACTAACCAGCAAATGGGAGAAATCAAGTTCCTTGTGAGTGACTGAAAATTCAATGTCAAATGGTGCAATCTGGAATGCCAAGCTCCAGAATTAGGTTATCATCTACAAAGAATCTTTTCATTTCAGTACCAAAGGAGAGATCTAACCTGCTCCCTTAGGATAAGCAAATGTTTTATGAGGAAAAGTTGACCATCCATTGATGATGACCTTTTGGCAACAAGTTTACTAGCTTTCTGCAGAAAAGGCCTCATGATCAGCTTATCAATTTCCAGAATGTCTATTGTGTCACTATATTCAAATGCATAAATGATAAGCTCAATAAAGAAGATGAGTCTAGTCGAAGGAGGCAGAGAGTCATCTCACTCACTTGGATGGATAATGAGCAAACTTCCACAGCTTCCTGAAAAGAAAGAGTAAAGAAGGAAAAGGTGAGTATTGAGCCAATATAACAAACAATTACACTGTAAGTCAACTAAGAAAACAATTCTTTACCTGCGCTAACCCAGTGAAAACTGCTGGTTCCAGAGAATTATACAACTTTGACAGGCATGATATTGTTTTCTCCAAGGGAGGGTACCAAGCTTTAGAAACATCTGAATTTTGATCAGTCTGCAGTTAGGTGTTGCGGGAGAAACAGAATTAATTTTATTGAACCCAGTCCTTAATGTTACCACAAAATGGAAAGAAAACCGTTCAATGAAAAGTTTCAATAATTTAGAACTGCCGGAGTGGGATGCCGTGTTGAACATCAAACAAGTGGATAATTCTGGAAAACAAACCAAAATCCAATAATAAAAGATGGTTTGAGATGAGCAAATGGATCGAATCACTCAATTCTGTAGTCACAACTCACGTCATCATGAGCAAATGCATGGTACCTTCTGTAGATAAAGTATCAAATGATGGGTGCATAGGATAGGGTCTGAATTGGAACTTACTTTTATAAATTTTATGTGCTAATGGAAATTCAATTGCCAATTCAAGTTCAAAGTTGTAAGAGCAGGATAGTAGTATCCTCAGTCCAGTCACCACTAGTAAGGTAATAATAAAGATGGATAATTTCATTGGAGAATGGACAGAGAGGTGTCAGTTTCAGCCTTTATCTACCTGACCATTTCGCCCAAAAAAAAAAGTGAAATTCCAGTCTTGCTGAATTATAAGAGAATTATTACAAATCTGAAAAAACAACAAAAGCAAAACATTTCCCTTAAAAGGCATATGAATACCAGAATGAACGAGAACTTACAGATGCAGTTTCTGAATTTACTTGAGCAGATTGCTCCAGCTTTGAAGGGTAGTCCAAATCTTCATCCAGAGGAAGATAATTTGCAATCTGAAAAAGGAAACATGAGACAGTTCAATTTGCAGAAACAGTGTTTGCCACAAACAGAGATCTTGTATATATTTCCACTTTATGGAGAAGAACACATAAGCAAATGCATAACCAATTATGAGACATGAACTGCAAATTCTATATGTCATAAATTGAATAATTCATTCGTGTTCTAACTTCTTCATCATGTTGAGAAACTTCCATCCAAATAAAATTTAATTAGTCATAGGAGAATGACCAAAGAAGATTGATACTGGACAAGGAATTTTTACAACCAAATCGAAGCATATGATCCTTGCATTCTTACACAATATTTTGGGGAGGGGAAAGGACAAAAAGAATCTTTGCACAAATTAATGTTATCAGCAAATAGTGTGACAGCTCCCACAATTCACATTTTCTATATCATTTCTACATACTCCAGAATCCAGATGTCATCAGCTCCAACAGAGTTATTGCCTGCACCTCATTTGAATGTTCCCTATACTTCTAGAATTACTTGTTTTCATGATAAAGGAAAAAAAAAATCTCTACTGCATCAAAAGATATATGCATTTGCCACCACTAATTCTTCCTAAGAAAAAACAAAACACATTAAAATTTACTGTATTCACAGGCTACAAGAGGGTGTTACTATTGATGTAAAATAGGACGATTCTATCTGTGTCTGACAGATTATCATGTTAGTTGAAAAGATTAATGCAGATACAGAAACAGGTAGATACCTCATCCCGAATATGAGTTCGAGCACGAAATGTTAAGCGCTCATGGACATCTGCTAAGATTCTGTCTAAAGTGGGGCGCAATCCTGCTAATGATTCACCACGTCTGCTTAACTGTTCCCCCAGAACTTCAACCTTGAGAATGTCAACAAGTTCACAGAGAACATCTAGATTTGTTTCATGAATAAGTTTAGGTCGCAGAGTATCATACAGGAAAGTACACCTGCAACAATACAAATTAACCAAACAAGACAATGAGAGACTCAAATGAAGGAAAACAATGTGCTGAGGAAGATGACATTTCAAACTCCACAGGAAGTTCAGATTAAAAATTTATCAAAATAGGGCCCCCACATAAGCTAATATACATGAGGCACATGAGCTAAATGAACGCCATAATTAGCAGCAAATCCTGTAACTTTTGTTGTTTCCACCAACTAGAAAAGCAATCTGCTGATCAATTTTACCCTTGCTTATCAGAAAGAAAAATGACAGAACTCACAGTGGATCTGTCAGAGGAGCAAAACTTAAGATATCCTCTGATGATGCAGGAAAAAAATGACTGAAAAGCTGATGCTCAAGCTGACACACCTGCAATAAAAATTCTATTTGAAGAGCCAGACATCTATATCTACAATTTGCTAAAGTATTAAAAAGATAATTTAGTGCATGAAAAAGAATCTGAAGCTAATAAAACGTAGAAGTTGCAGACAAAATAAAAAGAATCAGAAAAATTCCAACAAGAGGCTCCACACATCATCATTAGACATCTTAGTGCTATCTGCAAATCAAAATATCCGCACCCTTCCTGAATGTTATTAATGGTGGTTCAAATGACTCCCACCATTTTCCAGCATCAGCAAGCAATACCAAGCACTGTAATTTCTGTTACCTAATTTACCAAAATACTCCGCGTAAAGAAAAACCAAACTAGATCTCAAAATTCTGATCAATCTAAGCCTAAACCAGTAAGCAATTCTTATGCATGTGGCTAATCTAACAACTAACTTTCGTTCAAACCATATTTGTTCACAGTACATACTGCTCCAAGGTGAATTTACAAACAAGAAACCAGCTCAATTACATATTAGCCATGTGCTTTTTGACAGAACGATATTCCACTGAATCCACTCTCCATTCTCCTCTTCAAAAAGAAGAGACTCAAAAGGTTTCAATTGGGACTCTATGGTTCTAAGACCTCGGAACAATATTTTTCAGTATCAGGTCAATCAACTTGCAACATGTTGAGCTAAAATAAGCTGTTTCTTCCTTTTTTTAGACAACAATATGATACTCACAAGGAAAAAAATAAAAATAAAATATGAAAAGTTTTCTCATCAAATGTATTTTAAGAAAAGGGTAAGATTACCTGCATTAAATAGGCACATCCTGATCTAGTCAATGATGGAAGTGCCTCTTTCTTAGAAAATTCAGAGATCCTTTGCTGCACTATGCCTCTAACCTAGATAATATAAAAAAAAGAGGAATCTTGCTTAACACAGAAAAATGCCGACAAAAATGAAAGAATATTAGAAATACTGCAAGAGTTGAAGCACACAAAATAACTAAACTAGCTGCTCACCAAGGAGAGACGCTGTTCACAATAGAGTTTATGGCATTCGGCAAGAATTTGGACATATTCTTTCCTGGGTCTTCTACTTTCAATTTCCTCCATTACTGGTTTAAGCTGCACAAAAGATTAGATTATGATAAATGCCACATGAGAAAATTCTCTCATCAGAATGATAATACTACTCCCCCCCACAGATTAATAGGCAGAAAACACGAAATGACGTAAACTAAAATAAGTACCTGATTTGCCGCTGCCTTGAATCGGACATAAATTACAGATGCCTCAACCCCCTCAGAGAGAGCAGCTTTTCCACTAGCACTGCTTCGAATAGCTACTTGGACCTAATAGATTGAACAGGTAATATGTCAAAAATAAACTCATTGCAACTACAAGCAGAAGTCAAAAGGAGAAGTAGATCTGCAAAACATCAAACAACTTTACCTGAGAAGAAGCACTTTTAAGAACGGAAAGAACGTGAGAGCGAATCATTCCCAGAGCCCGAGACTGCCGTATATGCAGAAAAGAATTGATTCTTAGATGCTCCATAAGATGAAGAGACGAGTTTGAATTCTCCACCGAAGTAACTTCACATACTGTGAAAATAGATATCACAATTTGCACATACCTGCAGTTGCCGAAATTTGACCAAGTAAACACTGCACTCTGCATACTGTGGATTACTTTCGACATACCTACACAGACAACCAAATAATACAACTTAGAACTCTTCACATGAACAAGTAAAGATATTAAATCTGACATAAGATAAATTATGAGTGTGAGACAGTAATTCCAACTTGCACCATGACCTAGAATTAACGAGAAGAGATTAGGTATCCAGTCTGCAGAAGGGAGTCAACTTTGGCAGTTTGGAAACATTTTGCCCAAAATAAATCCACTACTAGAACCAAGGTTTTAAATCCTAAGATAACAATTGCTATCCCATTTATTGTACTTCAGTATAACAAAATCTAGTCATCAACTATATACATCTGGGGATTAATTCACAATATCCGTTCCCTTTCAAACTTTTCCCCCGTTTTAGGAAATCTAATTATGGATTTGGATGGCAATACAAAGAAAATAAGTTTGAAAGAAAAAAACAATAATAGTTTTTGCAGCAAATGCAATACAGTTACTCTGATTTTGTAGGACTCTCATAAATTGTTTGACTTTATTTGTCAACTGGATCAGTTTAAGGTGTGTTTGACAGCTTTTTCCCATTCGAAAATGTACTTTCTCCAGCAAATTCTTATCTCAAATACCGCTCCTTACTAGATCCTCTCAAATATGGGATCTTTAAATCTCAACACATCACAAAATAGTTTTACTCTTAATACAAAGTCACTGCATGGAGCACCACAACAATCCAGATCCAATAGATACAGTGATTGACTGGAAAATGGAAAAATGCAACATCACTTACGATATGCATTCATCAAGTCTCTTAAGCAATGGAAGAAAGTTTTCGTTGGAAACATTCATATTTGGAGAATAAAAACTGGTGGCAACCTGCACACAAGAGTGGATTAAGTAAACCACAAAGCTAGATTTACCAAAGCAACACAATGTCTTGGAACATATAGGTAAAGCAAAGAGCAACATTTCTCATCTTTTCTTTTTCTGATTTTGGGGAGGAGTGGTGTTGGCACATTAATCTCAGGTAGGTGTGGGAGTCTATGGTGGGAAAGGAGGGTAAACAGTAACTGAGGCTATTTTCTGCAAATCAGAGACCTATGTGCCAAAGGCAGATTCGCACAATAAAAGAAATGAAACCAAAGAAAATTGCTACAAGCATTCCCCTGGCAAGCAGGTAAATAGATTCTCTCCACCCTCCCCCTCTCTCATACAACAACAACAAGCCTTAGTCCCAAGAACTTAGAGTCGGCTACATAAACCAATATAAGATTACATGTGGCCATTTACATAAATCATATCCCTCCACTTCTTTCTATCCACCATAATACTCTCATCCAAATCTAACAAAAACATATCTCTTCTAATCACCTCCATCCATATCGTCTTAGACCTGCCTTTTACCTTTGACCAACCGATCATGCCTCCGTCGCTCAATTCTCCTAACAGGAGCATTCCTCGATCTTCTCTGTATATGTCCAAACCAACACAAGCAATTTTCTCTCATCTTGTCTTTAATGGATGCCACTTCCATTTTTTCCCAAATGGTCTCGTTCCTTATTCTATCCTTTCTACTATGCCCGCACTGCCCCTTCTCTTATCCAACAAAAAAAATGACTTAGTACAACTCCAGAAAGGAAATCTAGAAAGACATCCCACCCTAGGAATTCAAACGTAATATTCTGGCTTTATAGACCATACAAGCATATGATGTGGATATACGGTGAAACCAAAATTCAACTATAGAGCCAAATAGACAACTTGGTCCTAAGAAATTGGAACAGAGGTGTGCAAAACATACAGAAGGGCTTTCAGGGTGTCAAGCTCCTTTCTGGATTGCTAGACATGCACAGTTTAACTTAGAGTAAGCACACCATCCCCAAGTGTAAAAACCTTCAATGCATTTTCCCATGGCTCATTTAGGGCCTCCCTTCCCTCCCCCCCCCCGGGGGAAAACAACCTCTTTCCCTTTTAATGTATAATCCATGTGAACTGCAATCCACCAGTTTCCTTGCCATATTACTAATACCATACAACATCCAAGATTACACATTTCAAGGTAAAAGAAAAGTTTTCCAGAACAGAAATAAGTTTTGAACCTCTGGAAACTTCAATTAAATTCAGATAGGATCTCTAAATCTAAAATTTGAATTTATAATCATGGCCTTGGTAAAAACTTTGCAAAAAATTTCTTCCCTCATATATATAATGAAACAGTTTTGCATACTTTGGATAAGTAATTGCACCAATGGCATCAAACCACCCTGTTTAGAAGAAAACAACATTTGGTTATCTTTTCTACATGCCCTATACTATCTATTCAGTTCCAGATCAACAAAATAGTGATGTATTATGAACTTCTAAAATTAATGTTGATCAAACCTTACATTCTCCAATTCATCAAAGTAGTTGAGCTTACTGTGGAGTGATTCTGCAAAAGCAATCAATCTCTGCTTTTCCATAAGCTGCAAAACAAACAATAAGCTGAAGAAGTCATTCTTTTTTCTTTTTTTTTTTTTTCCAAATATGGGTATAAGCTGAAGAAGTCAGTAAATGAACCACGGCATTGATTTAATCATGTGAGTTATCCTATATTGACAATGCATGCCTTTTCAAATCAAATTTTCTGCATATACCAGAAACAAAGGGTGGGTAAGAAGCAAACCAAAGGTGTAAGATCACACTAACAAATAGCTTCCTTGTCCAAGTTTACATCAAACATGAAAATAGGCATGCATATCATAGACAGTTAATCATTTTGTAAGATATTTTATTACTTGACTTTGAATGAAATCCACAAAAGTCCAATAAAACCAATTGAAATGCTCCTTGAAGGTTTCAAGAATTTCAAATCTATTAGAAAGCAATTTACCATATTAAAATTGGCTTCATGCAGTAAGAGGAAGGAAGAGCATACCAGTCTGTCACAAGCATCATGAATCGTTTTAGTCTTTGTTGCAACTGCTTGATGCTGTGACTGTAGTTCACTGAATAATTCAAGAGTTTCATCCACCTGAAGGGAAAGACGTGCTTAAATATTTGATTGATGATCCAGTACAGAAACTAAATTCACTCTAAGAAATGAAATGAAGAGCAATCCTTTAAACCAGAAGGAAAACAGAAAAGAACACACTACTTGATCAAAGAATAAAGCATTTCTATTTACCTGATGAAGAATGCTATCACATGTCTGTATCCGTTCTGTCAAGGTATTCACATAATGCTGGTACTTCTCTTCTGTCTAAAGAGAGGGAGAAATGAGGCACTGATTTAACCATCATACTGCAACATGTACCAAGTCAAATGAAGCCAATACCAACCTCAGATTTCATGGCTGCTTCCAGGTCTGTAAACCATTTATAGAACTGTAACAGGTAATAGCAGACAAGGCAATCAAATAAGTAGAAGATTTTTTTTTTTTTTTAAAAAAAGGGAAAGATGATGCAGAATGTAAACGAAAAGTTAGAAAATAAGAAGCAACTCCAAAAACCCTAGATATTCCAAATTTGTGAGCAACACAGATTCTAGGTTAATCAGATTATGTTTGCAAAGGAAGGAAAGGATAAATAAAAGTAAACAGACTATGAAGTGGAAATATTAAAATATTGCAAATTCAATCCTTGTAGTGACCAAGCCATGAGTTTCAAACATGGATGACACAAACATTTGCATATGAATAATCAGTAATTAGATATTCAATATATGTGTATGCACATACATAGGCTTTTCAAATCATCTGTATCCATCTTAATCATGACAATATTCTTTCATGAAAAATCCTCAATTTCCACCCTGTAAAATTGCAATCACGCAGCACACAATGAACTATAAAGAGAAGTGCCCTCTGATTGATTGCAACCCAAAAAATGCAATCTGAAGAGGCCAAATTGCAAAACATGAAATGGCTTCAAGTCCCTAATATCTATAAGCTATAGGGTTGAACTGTCCTTGAAATATGCTATGGAAATATCACATGCTAAGGGGAATGGCTGGTAGGACTGTGGAAATATCAAGAAGAGATTTATCATTAAGGCCCATAGGATTAATCAATTCATATAAAACAAAGGCTTTGCCAAGCTGAATTGCAATTAACTATATGCCAAAACTAGCAAAATGGATTACAATCTACTAACATGCAACATGACTACTGGGTGAACTTAGCTAGCAATTGCTTCATTGTCTCCATTGATGCCAGTATGATATAAAGAGCATAATCAGAATGGTATCTATTAGGACTAATTACACATGATCATCAGACAGCCTATAGTATCTCAGGGGTGTCAAGAGAATCATTTCTACACTATTCTATGTCTAATCATGTTAGTAATCTAAGTGAAATCAAGAATGAAAGCAAATTAGCAACTAATCGGAGTATATGGCAAGAATAAGCCAATGTCCACCTGGTTTGTGTTGACCAAGACAGTTTCAATTTTTCCTGAATCGTCCATGGCACTTTGCTTGGTCGATATGGCCAGACCATTATCTTGTCCTGTTACATTCTCCGGGGACTTGCAAAACAAAGAAGGCTGTTCAATTGTGGGCAACAAAAAGTATGGAAGTCTAAAATGCATTATATCATGAAATAAAGCATAAGTAGAAATAAAAACACAAACAAACAAACCAACTCAAGTGTAAAGACTAACCAAATTGGATGGAAGCGGTCGATCTGCAACAGCATGAGAAAGTGCTTGTATTGCTGCCTGCTGTTGTTCTGTCAATGGTGCATTCTGCAATAAGAAATGAAAGATTCTATACCAATTCAACAAAGGTAGGTGACCATTCTATCTGAAGCATTCTTGAGACATGAGCCACAAAAACATTTTCTATTCACTGTTTTGGATTGCTGGGGATTCGGGAAAACAACTATGAGCTTTTAAAACTAGAATAGCAGAACCGGTCTTACCACCGTCTGCTGAACAAATAACTTCTGATGCAGAAATGCTTACTAAAAATTGGATATGGAGAACAAGAAAGCATACAAAAAAAGACTAGGAAAAGGAAACTAGTCATTCTGTGCACTTTGGAATTCTCAGCAGCTTCATATGAGTTTCATTGTTCTTTTTTTAAGAAGGGTGTGGGCAGCTCAAAATTTCAATTTTTCTGGCATGTTTTCACGAGTAAAAATTGAAAAAACTCTTATCCTTTTCTGTATTGAGTGCACAGATAAGTGATAAAACATATCCATGAAATGAAACTAAACTTCTGTCCATAAAGAGTTGATTTTAGTGTCCTGACGTACTGAAACTTCCATGTTCGTCAGAATAGCAACGAAGAAATGCCAACCGCTAGGTAGACAACCTTAAAAGTTATCCATCCACAAATCGCAATTGCAGTGTAGGCATAAATACTTAATTAAAAAAAATCCAAATCAAACCCTCCCCTAATAATCCCAAATATATCAACTAACTAGAACGCGGGACTTGATTTAATCAGATGCCGAAGACGGTAACTCAGTCACATTAAAAGACAGAGATCTTCTTTTCAAACAACTAGCAAGAATATACAGATCTACATCAACAACTAAGAAACGAATTCATGCGAAACCACTCAATGTAAAGACAAGAATACCAATCAATTACACATTTTTCAATCCAATTTGTTCAAAATATTGATCTTGATAATGAAAATGACAGAGAGCAGGAAAGATCAAAGAGAAACGAACGTGCTCCCAAGTAGACGCAAAGTTGTAGCCTTTGGAAACTGCCCCGGATTTCGGAACAGCAACGCCGGCTTTCGGTGGCGTGGTGGTTGTGGCCATTCTCTTCTCTGGAGCAGCTTGCAAATTTCTGCTGATGACGGATTAACAGAGACGCATTTGTATATGAAGAAGATGAAGTTTGAGCATTCCAGTGTACAAGTCACCTGTGTCGTACAGTCAACACCATTGCGGGACCTTCATGGGTTAAGCTAGGATTTAAGATTTGGAGTGCACCACATGGTTGAACATTCTGCAGCCTTATTTGTACCTCCGGTCGTATTTTATTTTTATTTTCTTTATATAAACGAGAATACAAATTATTTATATAAAGATAATTTTAATAAATTTATCTATCACTCTGTCACCTGGCCTTAAATTTTCAACCAACAAATTCTATCGGAAATTACACAAATATTCTTTCATAGCCTTCAACAAAAATAAATTTTCTCTTAATCTTGTACTTTAAATTCACCAAATTCAAAAAGAAATATATATATATATATATATATAGATATATATATAAATATCGTTTCATTACAAATATCTCCTACTTCTATTTTAAAATTTTATGAAAGACATAAATCACAAAATATAAAAATAAAAATTATAAAAAAAATAAAATGTATAATATATAATTAAAAATCGAATATAAATTGAACTCATAATTTTACAAAAATATTAATAGTTACAAATTCGTCTTTAATTATTACCTTATATGTTTTGCAACACACGCATGTATATTTTTTATTTTTTAATGCACATGTGAAGGATGAAGCATTCTGATGAAAATAGATACGCGAGGAAAGAAAAGAAGAAACCAGTAAATTGCAATTATAAGCAAACACATGCACAAAGCTACAGGTACAATTCATAAAACTTGAATGTGCTACACCTCTCTTCCCCTCAGCTAAGAGGTAAAGCATTTTCTAGTTACAAAGGAGAAATCTTCACCAAGATAACCTTCCCCTGCATGCCTTCTACTAAACTGGTTTGATGCTAAAACGTTACAAAAGCCAAGCCAGATCTTTTTCCAGTGAAAAGACCACAAAAGTTACAGGAGCTGTAACTTATCAACAAATAAGAGGAAGGGGGAAAAAATAGAAAGAAAAAAGATCATAGGCAACCTTCAATTGGTGAAGGTCAGTCCTTGGCATCAGTTACACCTTCTGCAGAAATTTGAAATCTCGCTTCAGCTTCAGCTAAACATGGGGAACTAATTACTTTACAAATGCGCTCCTCAGCTCGTCCCTTCCTCAGAGCTAGCCTGTGGATAGGATAGCATTTTTTGTCAGCTTCAACTATTGATCAGACAAAATCAGTTTTTAAAGCATACGAGCAAACCTTGTAGTTGTAGCATGGGCCATAATGTTCCCGCCTATTGGTTTGATTTGAGGCCCAGCAAAAATGGCAGAACCATCCACTTGAGCAACGACTTGGTTAGTGATAACAACCGCAACACCAAACTACAAACATGAGGTCAAATGATAAACACAATAAATACTGCTGTAAAGATGAGCTTTAACAACAGAATTGAGTTTAGACAGACTGTTGAATCTGACAACAAAATAGAATGGAATGCTATTACCTCATCTGCCATTTTCTGAAGACTCCTCAGGAACTTGGCAAGATGCATTTGCCTTGCTGACAACTCTCCCCTCCCAGAAAAATCTGTCCTATAAAGTGCTGTAGCACTATCCACTATCATAAGAGCAAACCTGTGGGATCAAAGCTTATAAATCTTCTTTAAACTCAAGTTACTCAAAGAAAACTCAACAAATGCCCAGTGATATGAAGAAAGTACACAAGCTATTCTTCAAACAACAAAGAGTGAACAAGAAATCATATTTATACACCACTCCACCAGGCAAACATTGAAGCAAGTTTCTGATAACCATTGATATAGACATAGGATTAGCCTTGTAAAGCTCTATATTTTTACCAAGAAGGAATATTCCACATCATGAAGGATGATGCCTGTTAGTTGGATGATAAAAATGTTTGAGATTGGATATTAGACAACTTATACTAAACCTAAACCTATCACATGCAATATACATAGCTAAGAGGTGAATTATACTTTTCAAGGGAAATATTATGTTTTCAGTGAACTGTTGAAACGATCATAAAATTCTTTGGACAAGATAACTAAAATTCCCTAAAGAAAATGAAATTGAAAGTAAAAGGGGAGGACAAGAGAATCATTTGAGATGCCCTGGACACATATATGAAAGGCAAAAAAATTCCTGAGCATCAAAATCAATAATGATATCTTGGTATGGCAGGAATTTGAGAACATGAAAAAAACCAAGATTATTTAAGTAGGCATCATAAATAGCAGTTGATAAAGAAGACAGCACTAATTTGAACAGAATGCTGGAGCAAGACTCTCACAGCTAGCAGTCTAGCACTACAATGAAAGAAGAGCAAAAATGCTAGTTTAGTACCTGGTTTCGACCATCATTGAAGCAGCTTCAAGCAGAAGCCTTGATTGGTGATCAGTGTTATATGCACGAGCATAGGCCACATTCTCAAGAACATCAGCACCATTCAAACCAAACCTGAATAGTAACATCTTCAAATAAGTATAAATAAACTAATGGGAATAAGTAAATTGTTATGGAACAATTCATATGTCAAGGATCTCGGTAGACCTTTCTGCTATCTGTAGAAGTCTTTGTGGTCTGAATGTACCTTCTGCATCAATGTACATAGCTTTCCCTTCACCGCCGCCTTGGTCTAATGGAAGCTGAAATAGTGCGAGTATGTGTCAATGAATTAAGAGATCAACATAAGACTTTTTGAGGCAAACCTAAGTTTCTACAAACTAAGTTGTCCATAATGGACTTTATTCCATGTGCCTAACTTGCATTTTCTTTTATACTACATCAGGCCCATTATATAGAAAAAACAATAGAAACAAATGAAGAGTACTTGTTTGATTTGCTAAGCTATTCAGACCTTATTTCTTCTGTAGTCTCAAGAATGCATATGGTACCATTCAATAATGCTAAATAAAGATCTTTTTTCCCCTGCAAATGAAGAGGAAATTGTTGTGTGTATGTGTCAGATGTCCTCTTTATATGGTCAGTCTTACTTGGCAAGTAACACACAGTGTGTGACAGAGTTGAGTCTTTCCAGCACGAAACTCGCCATAAAGCTCAGTAATGGATCCCGTTTCAATTCCTCCTGTAAAACCAATTGTGTGACGTTGCCAGACCGCAAAATATTTTCTAGCTTAGCACAATGATAGTCTACCTTCCAATATTTTGTCAAGCTCCTTTGATCCAGTAGTTATCTGAATGATTTCAAGCCTCTGTGCATGGAGTTGGCTGGCACTAGTGAAACCCAAAGGCACCAATTTTGAAGCTGTCAATATGAAACAACTATTCATGAAATCACCAACATTTTACTATTTCATTACAGGTAAATGACTAACTGTTACTGCGGTGGGAGCCATGAACAAAGATGATATATGTGCACTGCAGGTTAAACAAAAAAATTCCATCTAGGGTGCCTCCTCTAATTCTTTCCAATGTATTACAGAATGGTGTTTTTGAAAATGAAGATGCTTGGCATTTATTTCTATAAAAAAAAAATGTGTCTGAAAATTACAGATAAATCTATTTGGCACAATAATTGCTACTAATAGAATTTGCTCAAACTTAGCAGCCATTTGAACAATTTGACTTTTGAATGTCAAACACAGTAAAATGTGGCTATATCTTGCAGCTGACAACCAAGCGTAAATAGCTCAACTGCCCACATCAAAGATTATGAAGTACAAAATAATGGGCCTAGACCTATCAAAAACTCCACCACATGAAAAAATTATGTGCACTGTAAACTTAAGAAATCTATTTATCTAGATCTTCACAACTTCCTAGTTCTTCTAAGTGGAACTCACTCCACATTACAAAACTTTCCAGCAATTTTTCACCAGTATGCGTTGTGCCTCTGAATTGCACCTATCTTATGGCAAAGATAGCATAAGAGGAGGTGAACCTCGATTTAAAAGTTTATCCATCTGAAGGTAATAACTGGTCCTAAATGAAACCAAAACTTCTCATTACAAGCAAAGGCACAACTCGCATAATTTGCCAACTTTTCCGAAGGACTTTTATATGGAGACTTAAGTGGGAATCAAGATTAAGTGTGACAGGACCAGGAATAGTGCTGAAAAGTGGATGATTATGGCATACTATCTAACCTATTCTAGTCATTCACCAGAACTCCTTTCTATGTCAAGAATTCTCTGTTTAACATATGGCAGTTGTGGGGCATGACTTTTCTTTGTTATTAAATCCCTTTTCTAAAAGGATATGAGTGCATAAAAACGAACAAAGTAGCATTGTTGAGAAGAAGCAAACATGCCTGCCTCGATGATCTTGTCAACTTTAGCTTCACTGATTCCTTTTATTTGCAAAAGCTCCTTTCTTGGAGAGTATGCAACAGATTCAACTGTGCAAAGGCCAGCATCTTTAAGCTTTTTTATATCAAGAGCAGCAATACCAGATGCCTTGAAGTGAAGAGAAGAACAACCAGAAAATAGAACATGTCAACAATAGGCTGCAAAAGTTTTAATGAACTAGCACAAAACTAGTGCAAAAATACCATAATATTGGCATCAAGCTCCAGCAATGAACAGAAAAAAAACTTATATTTCTCAATTAACAAGAGCACATGAGAGATGAATTAGACAATGGCGTTATGTCCATCTCGTATAAAATTCTATAATTTTGCCTTCAAGCAGCTAACGTAACATGCTGAGTGAATTCAAAGGAAAATGTGCAAAATCTATTACTCAAGATTGTTTCAAGGAACACAAGATGCCAATAAAAAATTTCCAAGTATGGCTAAACAAAAACAGCATAATCCTTCTAGCTTTTCTCAACAATATGGTTTGCCCGGGAAAATCATATACCGAAAACTGGATACATCTTCAAACAAACCCCAAAGAATTAAAACATGAAAATAAACTGAAAAAAAAACCAATTAATCTTCAAAGAAAATTAAAAAATAATAATAAGTTTAGCAAACCAACGCAATTAAGCTAAGGATTCTGAAAATCATAGAAAAACCTAACCCTGAACAATTCATGAGTAAGAATACATTTCCTCAAATAACACGCTCGAAAACAACCTATTGTAGTTTAGTTCAGTCAATTTCAAATCTTGTGTAGAATGCTGAAATTCTGTACAAAATTATCAATTAAAAAAAAAAACAATGTACAGTTGGAATAATAAAAACAAATAAAAAGTAAACAAAATCTTGGTCATCAAAATCTAAAAGAATACCCTTTTGAGCAAATTGAAGATAACCCATTTGACCCCACTACATAAAGAAACTTAACAAAGGAAGAAATGAA
The DNA here is from genome assembly GCA_026120185.1 of Voacanga thouarsii. Classification (NCBI taxonomy): domain Eukaryota; kingdom Viridiplantae; phylum Streptophyta; class Magnoliopsida; order Gentianales; family Apocynaceae; genus Voacanga; species Voacanga thouarsii. The sequence continues at coordinate 1,766,416 of JANUWF010001483.1, forward strand.
TCAAGAAACCAATTTCGGGCTTTTTTTTCATTTTCCCTCTAAATGGGGGAAAACTACCTGAAGTTGTTCAACAGGGAAAGGGCCGTGCTGAACCTCCTCAAGCTCTTCTTGTTGTACCATTTTATGGTTTCTCTGCTGCTCCATTGCTGCGGCTATGCTTATCCGGGACCACTGTAGAGAAAGAGCGAGAGAGGTGTGGATACAAGTGTGGAGGGAAAGAGAGAATTTTGAAAGCGCAATGAGCGCCAGCCGCCAGTAAGTGGCTGCCGACCCAAGGGCTTCCTGGGTAAGTTACTGAGTTATGCGCTGCACGGGGGAAATTTTGGGTTGGTTTAAATTTTTTATTTTTAAGAAACTAATTTTTTTAGTAAATTACCATCTACTATCCCATTTTAGACACTTCAAATCCTCACATTTCTTGAAACATTTTCTACAATAGTATTCTTTTTATAGAGTTGCTCCTTATTTTTAAATATCTTCCTTTTAATTATTAATTACTAAAAACCTAATTATTAAATTAACTAAGTTAACCTAAATTATTCTTCTCTCCATTTCAAAATACTTATTGATAAATTTTGTTTGTTTTGTGCCAAAATATTTATTCATGTATATATTCCTAGAATTAATGATTAATTTCTTCTCATGTTACCTTCATTTATTCTAAATCAACTACATAACTTTTTAAAATCTTTTTTTCTTCCTGTGAAAATTGTCACTAACTAATAACTTTCATGTTTTTAATATGGTAAGATAGAAACTTTTTCTAAATTGTAATATTATTTTCAACACCCTTATTCTGTGTGTAAAATTTTTTAAAAATAAATATTTTAAAATAGAAGGAATACCTTTTACCCTGCTCTCTTTATCTTCTTCTTTTTCACGATTCTTCATCCTAAACTACTTCCACTCTATTTCTCCTCTACTTTTCACGAAATTACTATCAGGAAATCACAGAGAGAAGGTGTCGGAGCAAGTGCTCTGCTATTGCAGGGGTTTAGTTAATTGGGAATGAAGTATCAGATGGTGCATCCGAAGTGCACTAGACGAAATTCAATCTAAGGTATTGGATTAATTGAAGAGATTCAATTCTGTGAGGAGTTTTGGTAAGAAACTTGTGGGTTTGGAAGGAGATGAATTGAAGTACATTGTGAATGGTAAAATTTCTCCTGCAAAATTGGTTATTACTGAGAAAGAATTGAAAGACTGTAATTTGAATTCTGTTAAAAGTGTTCATCCAGAGAAGTCATCTGTTTCTAAGGATGCCATTACCGTGGAAAATAAAGGTAGTATAGGGGATCAAAGTTGTTTGTTAGGTCAAAATGTGTGTGGTCCAAGCAGAAGTCTTGCGAAAAGGAATGTCAAAGTTCTTCAAGTGATACTGTGGACTCTGTAGTTACTGATGCTAGTGAGAAGCAACAAAGGAGCAGCAGCATTGTTGGTGCTAGGCGTTCAATTGAAGTGATTGGTCCAATCCATAGGAGGGGACTAGGAGTACTCTTAATGATGTATGTGCTAACATGGGCAAGGAACAGTTTCTGTTGGACCAAGCACCAGTCACCCGCAAACACAAAGCAATGTAAATGGGAACTAAAGATGTGGGTTTTGATGCACCTTCTGATACTTTATACAGTTAATTGAACCTCTGGCAAATTGAAGAAAAGGAGTAGACTAGAAAAAGAGGAGAAGTAGCTTAAGATGAAAAATCGTGAGAAAGGGGGAGACAAAGAGAAAACAAAAAAGTGCAAATTTTATGTTAACTTCATTAATTTAGTAATTAAATATTTAAAAATATTAAAAAATAAGAATGAATTTTATAATAGGAATGTTATAGAAGATGTTATAACAAGAATATTATAGAAATGGAAGAAATTTATTATAATAGGAATGTTATATAAAATTCAGTGGAAGAAATTAAAATTTTCTTTAAAATAAATTTATAAATTTAATAACTTCTTTAATCTCAAAATTTCACTCTAACATATAAAAATCAGTGGAAGTACTACCTATTCTTTCCTCCTCTTGGTCAACCATGCAATGCTTATCTTACATTGCATTTATCACCTACGTACGCCTTAGATTAGCAAAAGAAATCGTCATTTTTGAACCTTTCAATACTTAGCAAATTGGGAAATTTAGTCCTAAATTTTTTTTAATTAGTAAGTTTGGTCCTTAAAAATAAACGTTATCTTTGCATTAACCGTTACATGGTAGATGGAAGGAAGGACTAAATATTTTATTCAAAAAAAGGACAAAAAATTTGAAAATAAAAATTAGGAACCAAGACTTGTCTATCGAAAAAAAAATTATGCATTAAATCTTCTAATTTGCCTCCCATTTTATAATCAATATACCCGTTACTCCAAGTTCATAAGTTTATCTCCCTTATATTATTCGTACATACTTGCTCCATTCCATAAAGATAGGCCTATATTTATTTTCACACTCATTAAGAGATATAGTTTATATAGTTATTTTTTCTTAGTATTTTTATTGATATACCCTTTCATTAAACAGCTCATGTTACTAAATTATTCATCGAATTATATAAATCTAACCTCTTTTATTTACAACTAGATTGTTACATATGCATTGTACGAAGATATAATTTGTATTAAGTTGTTGTTTTGGTGAAATGTATTTGCATGAAAATAGATATTGTAAATTTCCGTTTAGTTAAAAATTCAAAGGTTATCATCTTTATTTATATTGCTTTGTTGGCAAGATTATTATAGTAGTTTCCTTTCACCATTTTTCACCAAGTTCAAGCCTAGGATATTCCATATTTCAATATTAAGAGAAGAGGATAAATATATATGGACCTCCTGCCAGTAACATTATCCTAAAATCTATCAACTATCTACTTATGTTAGATATATTTAAGAATAATGTCCATATACCAAATTTCTGTTCACTACACTCCTTCTATTCCACGGTAATTCGTTAGTAAGAAAAACTCTAGTAGTGATTCCCAATAAACTAATTAAAAATCAAGTAAGGAAACGATGTAAAAAACAAAAGATAGCAAGAAATGCATAACAATATGAAAAGAAAGGGATTTTGGTTTCAACACTACGAAAAGTAAATATCAACTGTAATATAAAGAAAATATTGTAACCATAACTACCAAAATCTCAATCTAAGGTAAAGATATGCTTATCAATATACTGAATTGGGAAAAAAAAAAAGAAATGAGATAATAATTTATTTTATTAAGACCCCATAGAAAAGAGTTAATACTTTCTTATGAGACAATTCCATAAGTCTCGTGACCCATGAGCCTAATAGGAGGAACATACTTTCTTAAAATTTCAAAGAGATTAACACCTTATATTGCATGTATTGCCTATCATGAGTAGGCACACCTTTGACTCTGTAGTTATCATCACCGCTTAGAATTTTGGGAGTCAGACAACAGAGATGGGGAGAAAACAAATAAATTATTAATAAATTATCATTCTCAAAACAAATAAATTATTAAAATTTTAAACCATATTCTCTATTGGATGTGAGCGCAATATTTTTATTAATAAATATTTATGGGCCAATTTTATTATTTTGTCTTTTGACCTAATTGTATAACTTTAAGTTTTTGTGCACTTCATATTTCAGACAAAATATATTGTAATTATTGGACCAATGTATCTTTTATTTGGGGTTATTTTGCATACACCATAGCCAAAAAGCCACTTCAAGAACCAATAACATACAATTTTAAAACCAATTGTCCAAAACTTAGATATATGCAATTTTTGAGAATAACATATTCCCATTCTCATCACAAAACTATGTTAATTTGTCTTTTTTAGAAAATAAAAATAAAATACAAAAAATAAATTTGATAAGGAGCAATAAAAAAGTTGGAGAGACAGTGATGATCATTTTGATTATGCAATACACCACTATTTAGCTTTTTCATTTGTCCTCAATTTAAAAGTAAATTTTCGACTGATAGCACACTTTCTAGATTTTGTATGCTAATAACCATTTAGACAATTCTTATTAAAAGAGTTATATACATAAAATTACAGTGCATAGTATGACAATACCTGGGATTTATTTCAAAAGCAAATCAACAAAAAGATATTTAAAATGGTAAAAGGAAAATAAATAATAAGCAAGAAAATATTGTCAATTGTTTTTAGTGTTGTTCTGGCACAAAGTCCAGTAGAATGAGCTCATTTGTAATGGCAATGAAAATTGCCAAGGTAGGTGAATATATATTTAGATGTTCATATAGCCATCACTTAAAATAATTATGTCCATAACTTTGTTCTACTATGTTCCACAAGCAATTTCCCATCTCTATAATATTGCACTAATATAGTACAAAGTACTCTCCATTTCCACCCTAGTCTAACAAAATGTATTCTTCTTTCGCAGGCATGGCTTGAAAAGAAATAAATCCGTCCTTGTCTGGACGCAAATGCCTTTAAAATAGAAGGCTAAGCTCGACGATATGAAAAAGGTCCATGATTCAGTAAATACCTATAATTTTTCATCAGATATAACCTTCCAAATGAAAAGCAATATGACAGAGCAAATCAATATAATTAAACGTAGTCTTTCCATATCACCGTAAAACAAACAAAAGTTGAGAGTCGAAGTACCATAAAATTAGCAAACTACGTAACACCCCACCTTTTCATAGCGTAGCGGGCTTCACTTTTGTGGGATGTCGCCCCATCTAGTTACCCAGATAAGGAGTTTTTATAACGAACTTAACTTAGTATACAGTGAAAAATTTACTCAAAATGCTTTTATTTAAATATAAAAAGATACGTGGAATTTGTCTTCTGATACTGTATCAAGACCAGTGCCAACACCACATTCCCGAGGAAATTCCAAATAAAACATTTTTGGGGGCCAAAATATCATTTTTTAAAAATTGATCCCATTGGCTCACAAGACTAGTTAATTAATCCTATTGGCTCACAAGTCCAATTAATTATTGTATTCTGAAAGGAATCCCAATAAAACAATTTTCGGGGTTAAAATACCGTTTTTCAAAAGTTCATCTCATATCGAGGGGTTGTTCTCCAAAATCATAGCGAAAAAGGATAAAAAGTCCTTTTAGTATAATAAAATAAGTTTTCAATGGTATTTTCGTCATTGAAGAATACCCAATTTAAAAATGAGTATTATTCAGGAATTGCAGAATTTTAATTTAAAAGGAAGAATTTAATTCAAGAAATCTCAATTATGATTACACAATATTCATAACTCACATTTTCACAAAAATCCTTTTCATAAAAAGGGACATTAATGTTTTTTCAGAATAAAACATTATTTCGTCTCATAATTAATGAGAAGAAAGCCATTAATATTTATATCTCAGAATTATTCATAATTCAAAGAATTCAAAATTCCTTATAGAAAATACCATTTCCCAAAGTCCTTCATAATTTCTCGTTTAGAGAACTTATTTTTCCTCAGGAAAACACAAAGGTCCATTAACCTCGTAATAGAGAGGTTTTAGAAGAATTAGTTACTAATTACGAATAATTTCATATATGAAAATTCATATTTTCCATTCAAATTCTATCATGGCATAATACAATTTCTTCCTCAGAGAAACCATTTTCTTCAATAAAATATAATTTCACTAGTATAAAACAAGATTTGTAAAACAAGTGGGACTCATCGTGACTAACGTTACTACTCTGCGATTTGTCATTCTCGAGACTTCACAAAGTCCTCGTGGTATTCGAATCTACATCACAAGAGTCATTCACTCTTTCTTAGTATTTCAATCTTTCAAATTAATGCATTACCCACAACAAATGCATTAACAAATGTATCATCCATTTCTTATATTCGCATCCTCACAAAAGCACATAATTACTTAAAATAATTGAAAGAATAATATTTCCTTTACATAATCCTTCTTCATCCTTGCATTCCATGTAATTATAAGACATTCACTTAATCTTATGACCTCATTTACTTTATTGAACTCAATAAAACAAACATAATATATTGGCTCAACAATTTCTACACTTTATTTTTTATGGCATGTCTTCATATTTTTGCCATAACTTTTAATCCACATATCCAAACAATGTCAAACTAGTTCCAAAATCTCCCTAGGACATTCCTTAATAATTTCCAGCCCATGGAATACCTTTTCCTTTCTCCATTTAGTTTAGTTTTCATGACAAAGTCTCAACACTTTAAATCTCGTCACCGTATTGGCATTCTTTGGTATTTTTATTATAACTTTATATCCACAAGTTCAAATGACTTCAAACTTGTGCCAAAACGTTCCTAGAATCCTTAACTTTAATCTCATTAGCTCGCTTTATTCACATCCAAAAATGAGATAGAGTTACTGGACATGAAACAGCCTAGAATTTTCTGGAATTAAATCCATTTCCAGCAAAACATGATATATTTTTGCTCTTCCTTCTCCAAAGCATATAATTATCACTTAATTCAATCCGTTTCTCTCTTAAACATCATTCACTCACACAATTTCTAGTCATGATCAAAACTGTATTTTCACAACCAAGCTACAACAAAATCGGCAACTTGTACAAATATAGAATTCTTTCATTTATTTCCAACAAATAACATAATATTACTTCATTTCTTTCCTCCTTTCTTTCATTTACATAATCAGCCATGACCACCATATTTTAACACTTTCAAATCACTTCTTACTTTCATATACTCCCAGCAAATATATATCTATATCCACCACCACACAGCTTTCCACAAAACAGCCCACAACATGGAATATTTACTAGATAAATTCCATAATTCATGTACAACTTATTACAATATTAATATCAAAATAATCTCCATGAATCAAATAACAACTTTAATTTAAGAAGTATAGCTTTTTACCTTGGTTGTTGAATTCTCCAAACTTGAAATGTCCCAAGCTTACTTCTTGTTTTCGTCTTTCTTTCTTGCGAAATTCTCTCTCTCTCTTCTTATTTTTCTCTTGTTTTTCTTCTATTTCTCCTTCCTTTCTTTCCTTGTCTTTTTCTCTCATTTTCTTTGCTGATTTCTGGCTGTTTATACAGCCATTCCACTGCCATTGTTGGTCCAAATTGTGACAAATTTGGCCACAAAGTCAAATGGTCATGAAATGGTTGAACACTAATATTTTCTCATTTGCTAAATTTTTTCCTTAATTATTCTTTAAGAGCTTGATATACTACAACATATGCATGAATATTTCATGCAACCAACAATAAAGTGACACTTGTTTTCATCAACAAATCATAAAATGTCACTTGTCCCGTTTTAACAAAATTACCATTTTTCCTCAGGAAGTAACTAAAATTCGGACTTATATATCTTTTAATCGGAAAAAACTTTTATTTCACCAATGGAATCTATGAATTTTAGTGAATTCAATGGTAGGAATCAAAATTCTCAATTCTTTCCAATTTGCGGTCAAAATCTCGATCGTGGTCAAAATTATGGTAATATCCTCAAAATTTTAAATTATACCAAAATGTTCGTGTCATTACGTTGATCAACTTTTGTTCTGAATTTATACCTAAATTCTCACGCTGTACAAAGTAGTCACCAAATTGAAATATAAAGATACAGGTAGAACAGTTTTAAAATTCCATTTGGGTCCTTACAATTTTAAAATTTCAATAATACCCCTAAATATTTTTATCACGCCAAAACTTTCATCTCGTTATACTGATCATTTTTTGTTCTGGTCACTTATACAAATTCTCATTCTATACAAAGTAGTAGCTATTTAAAGTATAAAAGTAAGGGTTATTACAAATTATACCTAGTTCTGGATGCCAAAAAAAAGAAAAAAGAAAAAATCAATTCCAAGGCAGTTAAAATACAGAAAAAGAAAAGGGAAAGAAATATCTGTGGGCGGAATAGTGAATGCAAAAAAAAAAAAAAAAAGAAGGAAAAAAATCAATTCCAAGGCATTCAGAATACAAAAAAAGAAAAAAAAAGAAAATGGGAAGAAACATATATGGGTGGAGTAGTGGATGCAAAAAAAAAAAAAAAGAAAATATCAATTTTAAGGCATTCAGAATACAAAAAAAAAAAGGAAGGGGAAGAAATACATATGGGCAAAGTAGTGGATGCCAAAAAAAGAAAAAAAAGAAAAAGTCAATTCCAAGGCATTTAGAATACAAAGAAAAAGAGAAAGAAATACTTGTGGACAGAGTAGTGGATACCAAAAAAAAAAAAATCAATAATAAGGCATTTAGAATACAAAAAAAGAAAAGGGGAAGAAATACATATGGGCAAAGTAGTGTGCAAAAAAGTATTCTGAATGAGGAGGAGGTGGAAACAGGGAAATATACAAAGATAGAGATTTATAACTTGAAATTGGATTTGGATTTAGAAATGAATTCAGATGACCTTTCACATTTCTTTTAATAACGTTTATCTGAAATCATTTGAATTTAGATAACCTTTCATATTTATTTGGAAAATAAAAAATTCATTTGAATTCAAAGTAACTATATGTCAACATAGGAAGCTACCAAGTGTCATTTCAAGAATTATATATATATATATATATATATATAGAGAGAGAGAGAGAGAGAGACTTTTCAATTAGAAAAATTAATTTGTTGATAACTAAGAGTATTTGTTGATAAAAAAAAAAACATTAATAGAGGGTGTATTAAAAAATTGATACATGAATTATCACATGAATAAAGAAACAAGATTATAATTCCTTCGTCTCACTAACATTTTTTTTTTTTAATTTGCAAAAAGAGGGGAAGAGAAAAGGAAATGAGGTTACTTTTATTAAAAAAGATAAATTAACCTATTTGGTTCATAAAGTTTAGAATTTGTAATGTTTTCATCTTTAATATATTTTTAATACCGTTATGATCCATAATAAAATTATAACTTGTTAAGTAGTTTCCAACTATCTTTTCCGGTGTAAACTCCAACCAAAATAAATCACCTCCATTGCATGTGATGTCTTGGTTTTGAAGGGAATTAACTGATATATCTATTTTATCCTTAAGCAAAATTACGTGCAATGGGGTGGCTTTTTCTGACCGAAATTTATACCAAAAAAATAATTGTGAATCACTTGATAAATTATAATTTCATTAAAGATCATAATAGTAGGGAAAAAATTATTAAGAATAAAAACATTACATATTTCAAATTTTCACTACAAGAAAACAGAGAATTAGCGAGGGACATTTCTATCGCTAATCCGTCGCTAAATTAGCGACGGATTAGCGAGGAAAAATTCCCCCGCTAATTTCCTCCTCGCAAAGGCAAAAATTTGCAACGGATTCAAAAAGCTGTCGCAAATAGTGACGGATTAGCGAGTTATTTTTTCAGCAGTCAACGACTTCAGCAGTGGATTTTTGAAACGGATCTGCGAGGGATATTTATTTTCCGTTGCTGATAGAAAGGGATCAACGACGGATTATTTTAGTAATTAACAAAAGTTGGGAATTTCCGTCGCTAATCCCAAGCTAACTTGCGAGGGATTAGTGACGGAATATTTCTTTTTAATGTTTTGATTTAAGTTGTCCGTCGCTAATCCCAACCTAATTTGCTAGGGATTAGCGACGGAATATTTCTTTTTATGTTATGATTTAAGGGATCCATCGCTAATCCCAAGCTAATTTGCGAGGGATTAGCGACGGATTTTCTTGTAACCCCTCGCTAGTACTGTATAATTTTAAAATATTTTTAAAAAATGTTTAAAAAATGCCCTGTAATTGAAGAAAATTCATCTATCAAAATAATACAAAATTTAATTAAATTAAAAAAACCCACCAAATAGTCATTATTAATAGATATAATAATGACAAATGTGAATAATACATAAAAATGTTGTCTAAATATCATAAATAAATATAATAATGAAAACATATGAATAATACATAAAAATGTAGTATATATATCCTAACTACGAAGTAGGAATCGGTGTGGATGTTGGAGACGACGGAAGGGGTGGGGGTGGATCGGAATGGCCTGGTTGATGATTTGGATGTGAATCTGGAGGACTGATGACGAAGTCCTCCTCATTCTCAGCATCGTCCTCCTGAACAGTTGGCATCGGCGGTGGCGGAGGTAGATTCAAATTTTGAAATATAAGCGTCAGGTACTCAGTCAAACTCTGACTGTGGCTCCGATATACTTGTACCTGATGCTCAACTCTCTCCCGCCTCCTCCTCTCAATGTGTAACTCTCTCTGTAGCTAGCTCACATCCAACGAGGTAGAAGAAGTTGATGACTCAGATGAAGCTGGCTGCTGTAACCTCTGCCTCACCCTCGCAGACTTGGAGCCCAATCTATATACGCGTCCCTTCTTGCACGCTTTGTCATCCACCTCGACAAACAACGTCTTCTCGTTGGGCACCCGACTCGGTGCGACCATACTCGTAGAATCAGTCTGGGAATCCGACTACGCGTGACGCTCAAAAATAGTAGTGACAGTATCCTGTTGAATTTGGGGTAAGGAAACACGCATAAAATATTTAAAATTAGCGATCAAAATATAAATAATATTAAACTTAAAAACGTATAAGATTGTGTATTCTTACCAGCATGTGGCGCGATCGATCACTGACATATTGGCTCTTCCTCGGCCCGTCCTGGAACGTATGGGTGCGTCTGAAGAGGTCGATGTAGTTGAAGTCAGGATCTAACTGTCTCCGCTATCATTGTAACAAGAAATGACTAGATGTTAGCTTTTATGATTGATTAAATGTGAAATAGCGGATATATCGAACAGTAAAAAATTTTACACTTACCATCTGCTCCTCATGCTCAATAAAAGAAATAGATCCTTCTGTGTGGGACGCCTGACCAATGGATTTGTTCTGCTTAGCAGCGGAAGAGATACACTGCCACCTATCGGACCCCCAATACTCCGATAAAGTAGCCCAATAGTCTGAAAAAATCCACTTGGGGCAGCTACCCCCATGCTTCTTCCGAGCCTTGGACAATGCATTCGAAAAGTCTAGCCTTACACTTCTTCTCTCAATTAGCCCGGATCTGTGCGGCATGTTTAGGGCGCCAATAGAAGAAAGACTGCAAAATCAAAGTAACCGTTACAAGTAATTACAAATAAAAAAAATATATTAAAAATAATAAAAAGACTATAAGTAATAATTACAAATCAAACTTATACTCCAAAGATCGAACCACATGTTCCGAACATGAATCGGAACCTGTGAGAAGGTAGCATAGGCTCCAGTGTAGTGTTGTCTAAAAATCTCAACAATCTCCCTCACACATCGAACCGAATGTGTGAACCTACTCCGAGAAAATAGATTTTGTAATATTAGACAATTTATAATTTTGAAAATTTAGAAAAGCGTATAATAAGTAATTATTTAACCGACTTACGAGTCACCAATTAGCTCAATTAGCAGTTGCGTGTCGTCAGTAGATGGAGCGCCAACTGTGGACCCTGAAGAACTTGGGATCAGGGTAGGGGCCTGCTCTGATCGGGCCTCTTCCGGAGGCAATGGCTATAGAGCAAGTATACGTGGGCCGATGCTCGGTGACGGTGTCTCATCTGCCCTCGACGACTCACGAGTCGCTGACCGATCGTCGGGTGAGGCATCGGAAGCCATATGTATCTAGAATTATTTAAATACATAAAATTTGTCATATTTTGGGAGAAGAAAAAGATAATAAATTTAAAATTATAAAGCAAAGTAAAACGCTTGTAATGTAACAATAGCAGAACTACTAATTATATCTATACATTAGTTAAACTTGAACTTAGTCTATGGACTTCTGTCATCATTGGATGAGTAGCCTTCCACATGGTCGTCTGTAGAGGATCCTGTCTCCCATTCTTCTTCCTCGTCATCGTTTTTGTTGTTCGGTTGTGCTTCCTCTATCATTAAACCCGAATCTATAAAATCGATTGTATCTCTAATACCGGACTCATCTGCTAATCTTCCAAAGTTGTCATCATCAACACGTACATTGATTGCCTGCGCTTCATCTACTTCCTCCTGATATGGTGCCTCGACAACGGGTGCATCAATAACATGTCGAGCTTTCATTTTACAAACAACTACCCAATCAGATTTTGGTCTTTTGCTCCCCGGGTAGGATAGGAAATAAACTTGAGTTACTTGATCTTTTCTTTTAAATTACCAGGAATATAATTCTCAGATTTCTAATTACTACATTTCTTCAGTATTAGGATCACACTACGGGGTCACAACTGCCTCTCACAGGACTTACTAAAGACCACTGAGTTCTTTTTCCCTTACTGAGAGTCTTTCACCTTTCATCTGAGTATTCGTGATAACCAAAAGATCCCTATAGTAGTTGATGTAATGCAAATAAAATCAGTATGCTAGTTAATATTATAAACAAATAACATGAACAGCTCATATATAGATATGTTTGAGGTGCTGGTAGAATGACTCAAAGGGGTCATATTTTGGGTAATTCCTCTTGCAGTTGATGTCAACAAGTTTGTAGTGAGGATGAATTTTAACCCCCGATTTACTGTTGGATCAAACCAATCACACTTGAATAGGACAACTTTTAAACAAGGAGTTCCAGGGAACTGAAGTTCGACAATCTCCTTCAACACTCCATAATAATCTTCGGCACTATCTCCGTCGCCTTTAACACAAACTCCGTTGTTAATTGTTTTTTTTTCCGAATGACCGATCATGTGTATGGAACCTAAAACCATTTATGAAGTAGCCATGGGAGTATTTCATTTGTCTCGAAAGTCCCCAGGTCAAGCTTTTTAAGTGTTGTTCAGTCACTTAATTTTGTGGATCATGAACCTAGCAAAAAACAAAGCGTTAATGCACCTTCGATATCAATGTAATTTATTTTAAAGTCTCATTTTGGATGTGTTCAACTCACTTAAGTCTTAAACCATCCTGCAAACTCCGACTCTATTCTCCTATCAACTTCAGGGTCTGTTATACTCGGCTCATACAACTGTAAGTCATTTTTGAATTTCCTAAAATGACCAAAACGAACACATAAGGATACTCGTTCAAAGTATTGCCGTATAAAATCTAGCAATGTAAGGCAATAGCGGTATACTTATGTAATGTATGGTTGAACTTCTTCACAATTTAGGTATATGTAATTTGTGGCAGCCTTAAATTCATTCGGGGTAAGATACCTATTGTGAATACTTCTCAAAACCCTCCCTGGAACGGCGCATATAGAACACACAGTGTCACCTGAGTTTGTATCATGAACACCCTCATCATTCTTAGCCGTAGCTGTATGTCGAGTCTGCACATGCGGCTCAAAATAATAGGAGAAGAATGTAGATGCCTCTTCAACTAAGTAAATTGATCCCTCCACTCTCGTCTTATTTTTAACTTTGGCCTTCAAACGATATAAGAACCTAATGCACTTTTTACAGTTAGAACTGATTCACATAGTAGATGTATATATAGATATAATAATACACAATATTTTTCCTCTCGAATGGATACATCCATCTATATTGAACAGGGCCACCAACCCTGGCCTCATATGGCAGGTGGACCATAAAGTGCTCCATCATGTCAAAGAAGTTGGGTGGGAAGATCTTCTCCAACTTACACATGAGTAAGGCAATATTATCTTCCAGTTGCTTCATATGGGTTGTGGAAGTTTAGGCGAACATAAGTCACGGTAAAAGAGACTGACTTCTGCTAAAACGTTCTAAATTGACACCGGGAGTACTTCTTTAAATGCAGTTGGAAGCAATATTTCCATAAACACATGGCAGTCATGGCTTTTCATATTCGACATTTTCAACTCATTCAAATCAACACACCTACTTAAATTCGAAGCATATCCATCCGAAAGTCGCAAATTTCTAACCCACTCTAGTAGAAGTCTCTTTTGTTCAGGTGTAATAGAGTATTTAGCATTTGGCATTAATGTCCTCCCGTCACCCAAGCCAATCACGTGTAATTCAGGTCTATCACAATATACCAACAGATCACGTCGCGCCTTCACATTGTCCTTTGTTTTTCCCTTTACATTCATGACTGTGTTAAAGACATTATCGAACACATTTTTTTCATTGTGCATCACATCTATGTTATGATGGATTAAGTGTGTTCTCCAATACGGCAAATCCTAAAAGATACTCCTTTTGGCCCAATTATGGTAGATGACTCTGCCATCATCCCTACCAAGCTCCACAGCTATCTCGGTTATTTTTGGTAAATGGCACACTCTATCCCAGATACTATCTCCAAAAGCGCGTTGTACAGGGTGTGCTGTCTCGCGACCTTTATCCTTCTTGAAAGACCTAGCATCTCTTCTGTATGGATGCTCTAAAGGCAAGAAATGCCGGTGGCAGTCAAACCAAGAATGTTTACCTCCATTTTGCAAGTGAAATGATTTTGTCTGCTCCATGCAATACGGACATGCTAATTTACCAACTGTGCTCCAACCACTTAGCATCTTATATGCCGGGAAGTCGTTTATTGTCCAAAGAAGTGTTGCTCGTAGACAGAAGTTTTGTTTCTTTGAAATATCATATGTAGAGACTCCACTAATCCACATCATCCTTAATTCATCTACCAAAGGTTGTAGATAGATATCACTTTTATGCATCGGATTCTTTTAAATGCAGTTGGAAGCAATCTTTCCATAAACACATGGCAGTCATGGCTTTTCATATTCGACATTTTCAACTCATTCAAATCAACACACCTACTTAAATTCGAAGCATATCCATCCGAAAGTCGCAAATTTCTAACCCACTCTAGTAGAAGTCTCTTTTGTTCGGGTGTAATAGAGTATTTAGCCTTTGGCATTAATGTCCTCCCGTCACCCAAGCCAATCACGTGTAATTCAGGTGTATCACAATATACCAACAGATCACGTCGCGCCTTCACATTGTCCTTTGTTTTTCCCTTTACATTCATGACTGTGTTAAAGACATTATCGAACACATTTTTTTCATTGTGCATCACATCTATGTTATGACGGATTAAGTGTGTTCTCCAATACGGCAAATCCTAAAAGATACTCCTTTTGGCCCAATTATGGTAGATGCCTCTGCCATCATCCCTACCAAGCTCCACAGCTATCTCGGTTATTTTTGGTAAATGGCACACTCTATCCCAGATACTATCTCCAGAAGCGCGTTGTACAGGGTGTGCTGTCTCGCGACCTTTACCCTTCTTGAAAGACCTAGCATCTCTTCTGTATGGATGCTCTAAAGGCAAGAAACGCCGGTGACAGTCAAACCAAGAATGTTTACCTCCATTTTGCAAGTGAAATGATTTTGTCTGCTCCATGCAATACGGACATGCTAATTTACCAGCTGTTCTCCAACCACTTAGCATCTTATATGCCGGGAAGTCGTTTATTGTCCAAAGAAGTGTTGCTCGTAGACAGAAGTTTTGTTTCTTTGAAATATCATATGTAGAGACTCCACTAATCCACATCATCCTTAATTCATCTACCAAAGGTTGTAGATAGATATCAATTTTATGCTTCGGATTCTTAGGGCCCGGGACAATGACGGTCAAAAACATAAATGGATCCCTCATGCACATCGACGGAGGTAAATTATATGGAGTAACAATAACAGGCCAACAAGAGTATTGTTTTTCCGACATTCCAATGGTGAAAATCCATCTGTGCATAACCCAAGACGCACATTACGAACTTCAGCTGCAAATTCAGGATGACTACGGTCGAAGTGTTTCCAAGCTTCACCATCGCGTGGATGGCTCATAACGTCCTTTTCCGGTTGACTCTCTGCATGCCATCTCATGTGCTCCGTTGTTGTGGAGGATGCAAATAATCTCTGCAGTCTGGGTGTAAATAGGAAGTAATACATTTTATTGAAATGAACGTCTTTCTGTTGTTTGTCCTTTCCTACTTTCTTTTTCGCCAGATATCTGCCATGGCCACAGAATTTGCAATCTCTCCTAACACTGTCGTCCTTCCAGTAGAGCATGCATCTATTTGGGCAGATATCTATCTTCTGAACAGGTAGCCCTAGATCAGATACCAACTTATATGTGTGATAAAAGTCATCCGGGAGCTTATTACTACTTAGTAATACCTTCTTCATCAATTGTATCACCTGATTAAAGCATTTCTCCGACACGTTATTTTTGAATTTAATATTCAAAAGCCGAGAAACAACTGATAACGTACTGTGATTCTTGCATCCATCCCATATCGGAGTTTCTGAAACTTTCAGCATGTCATAAAATTTCTGTGCATCCGGGTTTGGTGGTTCCTCAACATTCTCTGATGATGAAGATCCAATTGGAAATTGATGTCCAACTGCATCAATCACCATATCTCGATACGGATTGTTAGAGCTTGACTCGACTGCAGTCGTACAAGTGCCGGTTACTGATGTAGTTGGCGACGGATTAATACCATCACCATGATTAGTCCATCTTCGGTAATTAGCAACAAACCCAAATCTGTACAAGTGCAGCTCCACTTCATCTAGGGAAAGGTACGCCTTATTTTACACTTTCCACACGGACACCTTATAACTAAGGCTGGACCAGTTGACAAACAATATGCAATGAATCGCTTGACTCCTTGTTCAAACTCAGATGTAATTCCTTTAATCCCCTGTACGTGTTTTCTGTACATCCAACCACGATCATCCATCTACATTTAGGCCATAACCATGTAGCTTATTAGCACGTGTATAATTCAAATGAAGAACGATGGTAGATTGTGAAGGTCGAGGACCCTAGTATACTCGTTATGAATTATGAAAGAAAGATTGAATAATGATACAGAAGAAATACTATCAGTTATCGAGTTGTGCATTCTAAATCCTTTTAAAAAAAATTGGCAGAGTTTCCCCTATAACTTGAACGTTTTCCAGGCGCAAGGCCACCACAATTCACACAACATTCATTGTAAAAAATTCAAGACAATAAAGTATTCTATACAAGAAAGCTAAAACAAGAAATGAACATATGGACAGAGTCATTAAACAATTACTTGGCATTAAGCCACCTCAATTTAAAAAAAAAAAATGACAGAGTTTCCCTTTATTGTAAAAAACTCACAAAACACAAATAACCTCAAAACATTTAATATATAATACTAAATTTAGAGGTAATCACCCATTACCCATAGGGAGTGATCTCCCCTCACTCACGGGGAATGATCATCCATCACTCACGGGATTCTAAAGATGCCTACCAAGTGTTTTCTTACCTAAGAAAAGCTCGTCCGTCTGGGCAAATCAATGAAGAACTAAAGGTCTAACCTGTGAGTAACAATAGCATAAGGTTACTATAGTACAAATTATAAGTGTAACATAGTTTTTGAAACATATGATTACTATAGTACAAATTACAAATCATGAGCAATGCCAAGGCCAAACAGCCTAAAATAATTTGTGCCAGAGTATCTGATAGCTTAACAATACTCAATTATTTCTACAACAATACTCTTTACCAGTTTATAGGAGAACACTTGAGATGAAAATCAAATTAAGCTAGTAATGACACATCCTTATACATTTTGAATTTCATAATAGTTTTTTGCATTTTCTTTTCAAAATTCCAATCCTTGAAGCTGGTATTTTGACTAAAACAAGGTAATGCATTTGCACAACTTAAAACCAACACTGGGATCAAACAAGCAAGTTTCAGATCATCTTGCTAACATAAAAAACCATCATTCAGTACAAAAATCTAGAATTAAATTCAAGATAAGGTCTTTTTCCCCCCTTCTTGTTGTTAGTGCAAAATGAATGCAGCAATATCATGATATTTCCATCTCATTTAAAAACCAGAATTTCATACACCAAAACATAATACAATCAACCATAAAACTCCTACTCATCACATTTAAACTAAATGGCTACCATCGTCCCATTAAAACAAGAAATTTCAAATTTCCACACTTTATTATTAACATATGGAAAGAAGCACATATGTGAAAGTAAAATGCTCATTTTGTCACAGAACATGTGAGAAATATATTTTCTACAAACACTTGCATCACTATAGTTAACAACTAACATATTTTGCTAATAAAATATATTCCCAAATAATTACTAATTTCTAACCTTCCTCATTTCTTATGAGAAATGGAAACACACCACTTGAACTAATCCAAATCCATATATTAATTTATTGTTCCTTTTTTTTTCAACACATATCCAAGGTCTTCTTACATTCTTTTAACTTCACATCATTTATTAATGCAAGTGAGAACAATACATGTATTCATTATCCTTAATAAATTTCCATCATTTCTCACTTTGTGATACGCTTTGATTTTTTTTATCACAACTTTTGTTTTACAAATCTAAATGATATCAACCTAGTCCCATAATGTCCCCAAGGCATTCCTTTATAATTTCAAATTATGGAATACCAATGTCCCTTTTCCATTTCGTTCAGTTCTCATTTGAAGTTTCCAGCATTCCAAATCCATCACAGTTTGGTAGCCTGTGGATGGCTCATAACTTTCAATTCCCAACTCTAAATTAAGGGAAACTTATCCCAAAATATTTTTTAAACAATTAGCAGAAAAAATAAGTTCATTCCAACCCATAATACTCAAAAAATTCACAAAGTTTATTATGTAATCAAACAGCTTCATTAAGTGATCAAACCAGAATTCCCTGGTCATGCCCATGTTTTGCTCAAGTTATTTATTTCATTTCTTCTACACAACATATATCATATAGCCAATCCAAACTCTTCTTTAGCACCTGTATAAGTGTGGTTTAAATCTTTTTTCAATCCAATGCCTTTGGACACATCAAAATAGAGTACGTATAATGGAGGCCAAAATCAGCATTTTCTGTAAACGGCTTTAGTATTTCATGGCTTAATGCATTAATTTGCATCACAAGCTGCTGAATTCCAATTCATTTACCTTCCTAATATATTCAGACATGATTAGGAGCCCTTGGTTCAGTTCATAGCCTGATACATACATCAATTAATAGCTTTCAAGTGAGAAGCAAAATCAGCACAATCAGAATTTCTTGAACAAACACTGGCATAGACAACTTTCATTTATCATTTTCACTCAGATGAACACATATCACTGTAGCTCCTTTTTCACAAGAACAAAACACACCAATTGAAGCCTTCAAAGGACCGAAACATCCCTGTACAGCCAGCTCAAACAACAACAACACACGGCTTGCAAAAGAGAAAATTCCTCCCCATGAACATACATTGTTTTAGCAATTTTCTTCAATAGAAACAGTTTCAAATGAAAGCTCTTGATACACAGCTGACACAAAAATTAAACATTTAAATACCTCATATTTCTTCAGTTTTCATCAGTAAAAATTTACATCAAATTGAAGCTCTAAATTCCTTGAATCTTTTCCGTATTAAGAGTAGGAAGTTACCTTAAAAATGGAAAAAATATTGCACCTTGAATGCCCTTAATCAAGGCTGTTTTGGCAGTGGCGCTGGTGGTAGTCGACTCTGATGCCAAATGAAGGTCGCCGGCCGTTTTCCAGGCGGGAGGGAATTGCAACTTTGGTAGTAGTTCAGCCAATGAGGAGGTAAGGTCGCCGGTGGGGTTGGAAGGGATTTGAGAGGGGTTAGCCGGAGAAGATAGAGAAAATGGGAAAAAAACACAACGAAAAGGAAGACAGGACAGGGATGGTATAGTCGTTGAGATTTGCGAGGGAATTTTCCGTCGCTAATCCCTCTCTATTAGTGAGGGATTTGCGACGAAACTAAAAATAAAGTAAATATAATCACTCGCTAATTAGTGTGCGATTAGCAAGGGATTTATTTACCGACAAATTAGCGAGGGTAAACCTCAGTGGAGTTTAATGCCTTTCTGATCCCTCGCTAATTGGGTTGTATTAGCGAGGTATTTTTGAATTTCATATTCCACTCAAAAAATTCTGCGTTGCTTTGAAGGTATAAGTTTTGGGTCCCTCGCTAATCCCTCTCGAATCCCTCGTTGGTAAATCCATCGCTAATCCGTCGCTATTTAGCGAAGGATTAGCAACGGATTGACATTTTCCTTACTTTTTTTAATACTCTACTGAGAAAACATATTTATTTCTAGCAACACTTAGCTACTTCCTACTTAGTTACGGATTAAAAGTATGAAATATTTCGCCAATGAATAATTCTAAATAATCATCATGGTGTTTGTTTAAGTTTAATTAACATTGATCCTGTTACGCTTACTAATATATAAAAAGTTTAATTAGTATTGATGTGTTTTCATATCCCAAAATTGTATTTATTATGCTAATCAAATGTAATAAAACGTAATATATAAAACTTCGAGTGCACACGTAAACTCTTATAGTTATTAAATGTGTGTTCGTATTTGCATAATTATACATCGATCATATGATCGATGCATTAAATATACATACATACATACATACATACATACATACATATATATATATATATATATATATATATATAGTATATATGCATATAAAGTGATAAATGAATTATATATATACTACACATGACAAACTTGTACAAAGGTATAATGTATGCATATCATTTAATCATAATCTATACTTCTTAACTTGCTGATGGTAATTACATATATATTGAATGTAAATATATTGGTTATAATTAAATAAATAATAAAGAATTAAGTATTTATAAGGATATTACATAAAAAAATTACCACACACAAAAGTATCGTGAGGAAAAAATTTGAGTATTCACAAAATGGAGAATCCCTCACAAATCCCTTAGAAATTAGCGAGGGATTAGTGAAGGAAACAATCAGCGACGGATTAGCGAGTGATTTTTAATATCCCTCGCTAAGTAAACTCCAATCCATCGCAAATCACTGCTGGGATTTGCGACGGATAATTTAGTCACTCTTCCCTCACAAATTATCAAGAGAATAGCTTGGGTAACATCGAAAATCCGAAGCTAAAAATTTACCGTGAATATTAAGAAAAAATAAAATATCCGTCATTAATCCCTATCAAATTAGCGACGGATTAGAATGGGATATCTATGTCCATCGCTAATTTGAAATGGATTATAGTTAACACTGATCCGTCACTAATCAATTTGGGATTAGCGACGGAAAGTCAATCTGTCGTCTGTCCCTCTCTAATCCCTTGCAGATTTAGTGAGGGAAAATTCCCTCGCTAATTTTTCTCGCTAATTCTCTATTTTCTTGTAGTGTTTGGGGGTCAAAATAAGCTAATTTTTCTTACAAAAGTAATTATATTTATTTCTATTTTATTTGTTTGAAATGAAAAAAAATAACACATTTGTCTTCATTCTTATTTACATCATAATACATCCCTCTAAATTTGGATGTAAAGATGTGTTGATGTGAAAGGAGAACTCTACTTTTCAATTTACTTCTATCTTTTATTTACTCCAATCAAGTATGAGTTTTTTGTCATTTACATCCACATCTACTTTTCTTCTTAAAATGCTTTATTTTTTACTCTAACTAAATATAGTGTAAAATTGAGATTATTTGACTTGACAAAATAACATGAAATTTTATGTAAAATAAAAAAATTAATAATAATAAAATAAAATAAAATATAGATACATATAAACTAATAAATATTCTATATTAACTCTAAATATATATAAATAATGTAAAGTAATAATATTAAAATTTTATGATATAATACTTTATTCAAATAGTAAAAAATATTTTAATATGGCAAAACTAATTTCTTCAAATATATATAAAAGTTTTTTTTTTTCAAAAACTTGAAGGATATATTTACAATTTGCAAACTTTCTTTCCCAATTTTTTTCATTCATGCTAACGTCTCCTCTCCTCTTTGGTTTTTTTGCATCTTCACCTAATCACATGTTTCTCCTTTTGCTTCTCTCATTCTTCACCTTGATGTCCCTTGTTTATATTTATTTTTTAAAATTTCTATTTTATGATTTGATTGATATTTTATTTAATGTATCACTAAAAATTTTAAATATACTTTCTTACATTTATATTATTATTATAATACTTTTTGGTTTAATATAACGTAAAATTATAATTTATTTTATTTAAAAAGTAATTTTTGTAATAACAGACCGTTCAAGCCAAATTAAATTAAAACCAAATTCAATGGTTTGAGGTTTCAAATGATTTGATTTGATTTAAATTTTTTTCAAATTGTAATTATTGATTTGGTTTAAAAATAGTTAAAACTATATTAAGCCAAATCCGGAACACTCCTAAAAAAAAGGATATGACTTTTTCCTGAATATAGTTAAGAAAAATAAGTTGAAGAAATTATGCAATTTCAACTAAAATAAAATAAAAACAAAGAATAAGATGGTCTATTACTAAACACCCTTTGTCAGAAAAGTAAGTACCGTATACTAATTGTTAGAAAACAGGTACCTACGAGCACAGACAGACAACTCAACTGAATTGAACAAGCACCGCCTATACCCGACAAGGGCTCTAACAAACGTAATTATCAAATATCAACAATGCCGGTAAGGCCACACAATCCAAACGTAATGTACTAGATAGAATTCAAACTTAATAAATAAGTCAGTAGTATACTTAAGAGACTTGCTCGCGGTTCTACCAGAACGTACCTAGCGCTGGCACTCCTCTGGACAAGCTGTGCCTCAACGTACTGTACTGCTGACCGAATCACCAGTCTAATACTGGTTTACCTTCAAGAAGCTATTCGTCCCACTCTGGTGCGATGGGTACAACGACTCTTCTTGCAGGATAAGACGGTCTCAAATCACTGTTGACGCATACCAACTGTGATCACCTCGAATATCCCCTCAGTTCACTGGTCCCGATAAGTCAAAAAATTATGGATCGTGGAGAGAGAACCGAAGCGGCGAATTTTCTCGTAGAAAGCAAAAAAACACAAAAAGGGGTTGACCCTAATGGCGGCTCTGTTCTCCCTTTTAATCTCGCCTTAGGAAATTAAAACCCAATTCGGATTAGGAAGCCCTAATTCCTTACCAGACTTTATGTTTCCTACTCCTTTTCAAGTTAGAGTTAATTGGGCCAAATAAAAATAGAGGATCGTGAAAACATGGCCCAAGTCCGGGTCGGGCGGGCGGCGCGCCGTGTGGCATCCTCCATACCTTGGGCTTTTCTATTAAGTCTATAGAAAAGCCTTTTAGTATATAAATGCTTCCACACTCCTCTATTTTTCTCATGTGGGACTCATGTCTAACATGAGTTCCCAAATGGTTAAACACCCAACTTTAACAACATTTAATTATGGATTCCCACCATGAAAATGGCTTCTACCACAATCAAAACAATCTCTAACATGTCAAGAACAACCCATTAACTGTTTTAGGCTAACTAATCATGAGTTAAAAATTATTAACTCCCAAAGTTGCCATTTTCAACACTAATTACACCTTATAAATCCTATAACATAAAATAACTTATTAGAATTTCTATGAGACATGACTATCAAGCTAGGCACTTCACTCTAGATAAGATAATGATAGGATAGCTACCCACAAAACTTGATAAGTAGAGAGAGGGACTAAAGGCTCTATTTATGAAAGAATTAGATGGCACTTCTTATAATACGTTATTATTCAAGACTCCTCTAATCTTCTTCTTTATATCACTTATAATACTCTCCTGCATTTTACAAGATAATGTAATCGTAACAATTCAATATAAAAGTTACAACTTTAGTTGTAATATGTTAACCATTAATTTAGTAATTATAAATAATTATGTTTAATATATTATAATGATTAGCGATCATAAAGTTCACTTACTAGATTAATAAGGTATATTTTTTGATTTATGTGGTCTGTTTGAATTGAAAAACTAGTCAACAAATCTGCTTACAATGTAGCATTATCCCAATTGAGTTCACTTAACCAACAACATTTTCTCAAACTTGAAATGATGTGATATAAAGGAATGACACTTTGGTGTTGCACAAACTGTTTCCCACGAACTTTGGTGCTGCATTGAATTATCTCCGCTCCAGTTAAATTTCCCTCTTGATAACCCACCATCAATTTTAACTCCACCAGCTCTGCAATCTAAATCTTCAAATAAAATCTCGTTTATTTATTTGCTTCATCATCAAGAAAAAGTATTGGCACCACAAGTAATGGATCAGATTGAAATACGATTGTGAAGAAGACAAATTCTTGTGGTTTTGCTTAGTTTGTACATCAGTTGAGCTGGTAGCAGACACCTGGGAATGGAGGTCAATTCCATGCTTGCTTCTTATAGGGTCCTCAAGTGACATGCAGGGATGCATCTTCTTTCTTAAGTGTTTCGCACGGTGGTAATCAATCAAGTGATCATGGAATTTTTGAGTCTGTTCATGACTTGGGACTCTTTAAATCTTGACATCTTGCAGAATGGCCCCCTTAATTTTATTGTTTTTACTAATCTATGATCGCAGAAATATGTGATGAGGTGTTCATCTCACCAAAAAGCTTTGGTCAGTGAGGTCTTGCTTGTGTCTTTCAATATTAAAGTCAAGTCTTTCATCGTTTTGAAGCCAACGGTGTGCATTGGCTATGGCCTTGTAGTCCCATCTGTTTGTTGGTCGCAAAGCAGAGCAGAGACACTTTCTCTAACATGCGAGTTCGTACACCTTTTGCCATTTTGTGATGTGAAAGGGAAGAAATAGTCAAACAGTCTAATACCATTGTTTGGTTCACGGAAGGGGCTGGGAGGGGAGGAGAAAAGGTTCGTTTACTTTCACCAATAGAAGTAAATAAGTTTATATTAATTTTATTTGGTACAAATAAAAGAAAAATAAATAAAAAAATTTTTCTCTTGTTTGGTTCTATTGAAAAGTGTAGGAGAAAGGAAGAATAATTTGTTAAATTTACCTTTCTACTCATATAATATTAGTCAATATATTTTATTTTTTTATACTAATTGGGTAGGTGGCCCAAGCGTTACTCGGAATGAATAATTTTGTTTTTCTGATATTAGAGATTTTATATTTTAATAATTGCATATGTCATAAGACTTGATTGTTTAAATTACAGTGCTAATGTGGTTGAAAGGAATGTTTGTTTGATACTGAAGTGGTCTTCCAATGACTGGTATTTACTTTTATCGGGACCTAATACAACCCATTGCACAAGGATATGGATTGGAAAAAATTCACTCTTCTTGCTCGGGGTGATTTTTTTTTCTTGATATTTTAATTATTTGGTTTATTGTAAATAATTTTTAAAATTTTTTGATTGTTTTTTTAATAAAAATATTTATAAAGTAAACTACTTCAGAAGTCAGACCTTAGTTAATACCCTTACAAACTAATATTTTATTATATAATTTTTATTAATAATATGTTAGTTTTAAAACTAATATTTTATTATATAATTCACTAAGAGGAAAGAAATGGTCTTTTGTGAGGAAAAAGAATTCCTAGCCAAACACTTGGGTTTTGGGGAGGAAGTTTTGATAAAAAAATTTTTAGTCAAAGAAACAAAACATTAGCAAAGAAATAAATGATCTTTGGTGAGGAAGTTTAAGGCTTCTGTAGCAAAAAATTTCCCAACCAAAGACCTAAGTCTTTCGCAAGGAAAAAAATGATCTTTGGCCAGGAAAAAGAATTCCTAACCAAACACTTGCGAGTTAGATGAATTCACACACACACACACATATATATATGCTCCAAATTTTCCCAAAACAAACAAAAGAAAATGAATTTAACTATTGCAAATTTCTTTCAATAAACGAAGAAAATAGAGTAAAGTTCCATAAAAATCATGAAAATAGTGTAAAACGAAGAAAAATGTATAGATTTGTGCATACCCTAGATGTGCAAATTATTTCTACAAATTTGCATAAAAGAGATAGAAACTATAGAGACAAACCTTGTGCTTGGAGAATCAAGTATACAGCCTGTAACGGGAGTCAAAGAGAGGAAAGGAAAAGAGAAAATACGGAGGAGAGATTGGGGAAGAGGAAGACGAAAGAGGTGGGGAGAAACAGAAGACTTTGAGGCATGTGGTAAGGCAGAAGGACAGTTTTGTCAATTAACAAAAAGTATTTGCACCATCTATCCAAAATTGGGTTGGTAAAAAATCTGACGTGGATCCTTATTTACTTTCATCCCTTCCTCTCACCCAACCAAACAATTATTATTTACCTCCTAATTTACTTTCCACCATTTTTTACTTCCTCTTTTCCCTCTAACTAAACAAGGGCTTAAATTCCAACTTGACAAGGATGGAGTGGAATTCGACAGGAGGGAACATAGCAACATGTATAGAATTAGGGAGAACAATATCCAAAATTCTTGCACAATTTTGAGGGGTGCAAAATTTTGAACTTCTATAAGAATATGGTAAAAAACTCTACTCCATTTATACAGTGGATGAAATGATCATTTTCAAGATCTCTGGCGGCAGTAGCTACCCCTTTAAGCCGGTGATCACATGGGAGAATATATGTACTTGTTACGGACATTTTTATGCGCGGTCAGCTTCAGCTTCTCTGTACTAGTTTTAGTCTTCCGGAGGACTTGATGAGGGTTTCTTCTATTAATAAAGAATATTTATCTGTACATAAGTATGCAAAACATTAGAAGCAACTGCAGCTTTTTTGAGTTCACATCAACAATGAGGAACAAAACAGAATTGATCCATCAATAAAGCTTGAAATTTTTACAGATAGTGGGCAGATTTTGTGACTGATTATACATCACTTTCTCCAATTTTTAATACTATTTGATAAATAAAAATATCCTAATTGTAATTTGATTAAGATTCTATATATACTGTAATCAGCATAATTAATATCGTATTTGCATTTTGGTGAAGATTTATTAGAGGCCAGAAACGAAAGTGACACCAGTCGAGGGTAGCCAAGATGTTCCACCAATAAAGTTAGCAACTGTATATTTATTGGCCTCTTCTCTTGCAAGTACGTGAAAGCCTGGCCATTTAACTCTCATGTCAGTTCCAGCCCCAGGTCCCATATTGGCATATTCAGCAAAATATAGTGTTTTCAGAGAGGAGCCTGAAGTCCCTGGCCACTCAATCCAACCTCTTGGTGTAATCGCTGCGTCAATGTTTGATTGCATGACAATTGCCCTTGAATACAGTTTCCAGGCTCTCCCCAGATATGAATTGTAGGAATGCCTGACAGGCGAAAAATCTGAGCCTACAGTGATTCTGCAATTTTGAACTGAGAATCCAGTGTTTTGTCCCGGGTCAGATCTTCCATTTGCAAGGATAACATTGTAGGCACTTCGGCGGCCTGGTAGACGAAGTACTAGTTGGCAGTTCTGGAAGACAGCAGCAGCGTTTCCAAATATGAAATCTACAGTGCCATAGATATCGCATTCCCTGTAGAATTGGCGAAGGGAAAACGCATATAGGGTATCTTGGTAACCGGCAATACTGCATCGGTAGAAAGCAGCACGGTCAGAAGCGACCATCAGTGCCACGGCTTGGTCTCCTCCTGGACCTGCCGTGTTCTGGAACCCAATATCTCTGGCAATGAACCCGTTTCCCGTAATTGCTGACATATACAGAACAACACTGTTAGATTCTCTTGAAAAAACTCCAAGGAAAGAAGAGCAAAAGCTTCATTCTTGATATTTTATTCGATTTGATTTTGTGGTGGAGGTGTGGTGGGGTTTACATCAAAGTTTTATTTTACTAGTTTGAAAAAGAAATGACAGGCAGAGCTGAAAAGGAAGGTGATGCAAACTTTATGAAATTACAATCGTCTGTGGACTTTGTTTGTTGACCTGTATTTTTGCATAGTACATGAGCGTACGAAAGGAAACTTTGCTATGTAGAATGTGAAATTTTATGAACTCGTACACACTCCTTGAGAGAGAGAGAGAGAGAACTGACTGAATGTTGCAGAATCTTGCAGGGTTAAGCCTCCGCCAACACTACCATGCCCGGTGATAACTGTGGAATATTTGCCGTCTCCAATGAGGGTGATACCATCTTTATTGCAGTGAATTTTCTCGCTGTAAACTCCAGATTTCACATATATCACAAACCGTCCTCCCGAAGCAGCCTGAATGGCTTCGGAGATTGTCTGATAATTCCCTGAACCATCTTTTGCAACTACGGCATTTGCGTGAATAGTACTACTTTGCAGCAGTTTCCTATGGCTTGTCGGCACCCAACTGGGAAAACCATCTTCTTCAGTTAGGCCACGACCGGCCGTGTTCATATCCATTTTGGGGTTTCCTGTAATCCTGTTAACAAGAGCTAAAGAGTTACTTCCCAACTGGGCAAGATATTCCATTTTCTTGGAAACTTGACCCATATACTCGTTAGAAATAGCATGAACATCAGCTCCATCTTTGCAGGCATCGTGATATGTCACTGCAGCACTTAGCCAAGTCTGAATATCCAGTTTGTTCTTTCTTGGCGACTCTTTGAGAGCCACCAATGCCTCATTGAGCCGTTTGACTGCCATTCCCATGAGTTCACGACAATAACCTGCAAATGAAGCAAACAGCATTTGAAATAAGTACCAGAGGCAGGAGGAAACGAGGGGGTCAAGATTCTCGGGAGCAGGGGTGAACTAGTTTGTCGGTTATTATGCGTACCAATGGACCTTCGGGCATTTTGAGCTTCATCAGAGATGAAATGAGAGCTAAGTGCTTCAAAATTCGAAACAGGAAGCTGAGACTCAGATATTGTCTTGTTGATAAGTGCAGCAGTAATATCGATATGTTCATTTTCTGATGCTAAGCCTGCCAAGGTTTCAACACATAAACCCGGATATCTAGCATATCCACACTGTGTGTGTATGTGTTGTTGGGAAGGGCCAACGGCAGCCAAGGACATGGTAGTACTTGTGATTGCAAAAGAAATTAAGATAAGCCAAGACAAAATCAACTTTGGCATTGCCATTTCAAGCATTAACTTTATGAAAATGGGAATGAGTGTTTGGTGGGAAGATTAGCGGACGGTGATCCATATTTATAGTGCAAAAAGGGTGTCCCTACTAGTTATGGGCCTGCATGGCACTAAGGTGGAGAGAGAGAGAGAGTTTCATAACACTCTCCCAAAGTTCTGCTTATATCCCTCTACCCCTCCCGTTTTGTACTTTTTGCAATTTTGTCCTTGTTTGACTAGTTTGACTGTTGCATTCAGTAGGGAAGAAAAGAGGAAACAGCGACTTACCTAACAATCTTTTTTAGGCGGAACTATAAGAATTTTCTCATTTAACGAAAAGAAACAAGTTTATTAATACAACTTACTATTCAAGTACTAAAATTTGCATAACTATTCATAAGAATTTGACTTACAATGTAAAATTTTCGAGTAAGATTTTTTTTCAATGCGAATAAAATTAAATAATTTTTAATTCTGTATAATAATTCGACATGTCAATAGTAGTTTTTTTATAATTAAGATAAAAAAAAGATTTTTACTACATAAAATAATTATTAGATGATATTCTATAAAGAGAAAAAATAAAATAATATAAATGAATTATAATCATATAAATTATTAAAAAATATATATCCTGTTATAATTCAAATACTAGAAGATGTTTAATTTCATTAACACTAGAGAGGAACCATTTATGCATGTTTCTTTAAATTTAGTGTTCTTGAATATCGTATCTTGAGTTTGGGTGAGCAAATTGCTATTAAACTAAAACTGAGGGAATGAGGTGAGAATTTACATATACATAAAACAAAGAAAAAAAAACAAAAAAAAAGTGAAATTAAGTTTGAGTGCCGGCTGTATGGAATTTGTGGCTAAGAACTACTGATGCGTTAGTTTGGAGGTCAATTTTGAAGAGACTAAGACAAGGGAGCGCCACTAAGGCACGTAAAGCTTACGTGGAAAAGGTCCCCTTGCATTGGATAAGGGGCAATTAATTTGTCAAATTGTGCAACAAATTTAATAATTAAAAAATTATCTTACTATAGATTTATTTTAAATATTTTTGTTCCGTATAGTTTTTAATTTTATAAATAAAATTTTTGAACTATTTAAAGCAGAAGTGTATTACCTCAAATGTCTTTACACGTGTCACAAACCCACAACTTGACTTGGTTGACTACTCATCAGTCTTTATTGTACTTGTATTGTACAAAGAACCAGCAACTCTGTAACCTCCTAGGAAGTTTAGTGATTTCCATTTTTATCCTTTTTTTGTTTATTAAAAAAAATATAGCAATGTTCTTGAATCATATGAAAAGAGTCATGTTATTGTTTGAAATTTATATAATTAATCAAGTACAATTAAATATTATTCCTATAAGGGAGGAGAATAAGTCTTATATTTAAGGGTTAATTAAAAAAAAATCTATATCCTATCGCATTTCTTAATTTGTCTCGTGTAAAAAAAATAATTATATTAATGTTACTTCTCAATTTAAATTTCATCTAAATAATTTATAAGATGATAAACATATGGTATGAAATGTCTCAAAAGCCCTTATCATTTTATCACTTTTACTATTTCAATAAAAAAACTTTCATAATTTAAAAAAAAAAAATCAAATCAGATAGAAGATTAGCAAGGCAGAAGGGAGGGGAGACACTAGGGAGGAAGAGTCTGCAACGAGAGAAGAATGGGGAGAAAGCGGAAAAAAATAGAAGAGTTAGAGGAGAAGGCTAGAAAAAAAAAAAAAAAAAGGGACGAGAGAGGGATAGGTTGGCAGTGAGAAAGAGGAGCAGAGAGAAGGCAGGGAGGGGGAAGAAGGAGATGAGCAGTCTCTTTTCATGTCTTCTAAATTTGAGCATGTACCATTTGGTTTATTGCTTTGCTCGTGAGTAGGAATGACAATGAGGCTAGATCGGGTCAGGTATTAAAAATTTTGGTTCCACTTTTGCATTTTTCTATTTTCCCTTGTACTCGTTACAGAAAAAAGTGGAGATCCTTGCTATTCCCTATTGCAAATCTTAATTTGTCCCGTGTGTCACCTCTCAATTGAAATTTCATCTAAATAATTTATACGGTGATAAACATATGGTATGAAATGTCTCAAATACCCTTATCACTTTATCACTTCTACTATTTCAGTAAGAAACTCTTAGAATAAAAAAAAAAATCAAATCAGATCAATTAATGAAGATCTGCAACTAATCTTAGGTGCAGAAGATCAGCAAGGCAGGGAGGGGGGAAAGGGAAAAAAAAGAGAAGAGTCAGAGGAAAAGGCAAGAAAAAAAGAGAGGGGTAGGTCGACGGTGAGAAAGGGAAGCGGAGAGAAGGCAGGGAGGGGAAGAAGGAGAAAAGCCTGTCTCTTTTCATGTCCTCTAATTTTAAGCGGGTACCCTTTGGTTTATTCCCTATTTCTCCCTGTCATCACCATGGAAAAATACGGAGATCCTCACTCCCATCCTACTTAAGACAAAATAATCCCTGTTGCAACCTAGCAGAGAAGTAGGCCCAATGGAAAATTGGGTCTAAAGTTAAAAAATAAAATAAAAATATGTAAATATTATAAAATTAGGGTAGTGTTAGAATAAAATCTTCACACTACACACTAATAAAATTCTAACTATTCTTTGCACAAGAATTTCTCTCATTCTTTTCTCTCACAATTTTCTCTAATCTTTCTTTCACAAAATAATGGTGTATTACAAGTTTAGAGAATAGCTCTATTTATAGAGCTCTAATTAGTGGAATACATCATGACATACATCATCTTCCACTAATCTCAATTAGTGGTGTCTCCACTAAATGGTGGACATCCAAAAAAATCTTCTATAATAATTCACATAAATCCATAATTAGTGGAGCCCCCACTAATTAATGGAGATTCTAATAATTCATAACACTCCCCCTTGGATGTCCATCCATTACATAAAGAACATGCCTCGTTAAAACTTTACTAGATAAAAACCTAGTGGGAAAAAAAATCTAGTGAAGGAAAAAGAGTACACTATTCTATATGTCTGTTTATTACTCCCCCTGATGAGATAATTCCTTTAAATCTTTAAACCGACGCATACCGATTTTATATCTCAACTTCTCAAATGTTGCAGTCGGTAAAGTCTTCGTGAAAATATCTGCGAGATTATCACATGACCGAATTTGTAGCACATCAATTTCACATTTCTTCTGGAGTTCATGAGTAAAGAAGAATTTTGGTGAAATATGTTTTGTCCGATCTCCTTTAATATATCCTCCTCGTAATTGAGCTATGCAAGCTGCATTGTCTTCATAAAGAGGAGTTGGAATATCTTTGATTGATGATAATCCACAACTTTCTCGGATATAATGAATCATGGATCTTAACCATACACATTCTCGACTTGCTTCATGAATGGCTATAATTTCAGCATGATTTGAAGAAGTAGCTGCTATAGATTATTTCGTAGAACGCCATGATATAGCAGTATTTCCACATGTAAATAGATAGCCCGTTTGAGAACGTGCTTTATGTGGATCAGATAAATAACCAGCATCTGCATAACCTATCAATGTTGGACTGGTTTTATTTGAATAAAATAATCCGAGATCAATTGTACCTTGGAGATATCGAAGGACTTGTTTAATTCCATTCAAATGTCGTCGTGTTGGTGAAGAACTAAATATTGCTAATAAATTGACAGCAAAAGTAATATCAGCTCGTGTATTATTAGCAAGATACATCAATGCACCAATTGCACTGAGATATGGTACTTTAGGACCAAGGAGTTCTTCATCATTTTCTTGAGGTCGGAAAGGATCTTTATCCATATTTAATGATCAGACGATCATTGGAATACTCAATGGATGTGCTATGTCCATGTAAAATCTTTTTAGCACTTTTGCTGTATATGTTGATTGATGAATAAATGTTCCACTCTCCAGATGTTCAATTTGTAAACTAAGGCAAAATTTGGTTTTACAAAAATCCTTGATTTCGAATTCTCTTTTTAAATAATCAATTGTTTCTTGGAGCTCTTCAGGAGTTACAATAAGATTAATATCATCAACATATATAGCTAATATCACAAATTTAGAACCAGATTTCTTAATAAAAACACATGGACATACCTGGTCATTTTTAAATCCCGCTTTCAATAAATATTCACTAAGACGTGTGAACCACATGCGCCCAGTTGCTTCGAGACCATATAATGATTTACGCAACTTGATGGAGTAATTTTCACGAGGATAATGTTTATATGCTTCGGGCATATGAAATCCTTCGGGGATTTTTATGTAAACATCATTTTCTAAATTTCCATACAAGTAAGCGAGTGACAACATCTAATAGGCGCATATCTATCTTTTCATGTACTGCCAAACTGATAAGATATCAGAGTGTAATAGCATCAACAACAAGAGAATAAGTTTCATCATAGTCAATACCTGGTCTTTGTGAAAAACTTTGGGCTACTAATCGCGCTTTATATCGAACGATTTCACTCTTTTCATTGTGCTTTCGCACAAATATCCATTTGTAGCTAACAGGTTTTACACCTTCTGGTGTTCGGACTGCAGGTCCGAAGACTTCACGTTTTGTCAGTGCATTTAACTCCGATTGAATCGCATCTTTCCATTGCAGCCAATCTTTTCTATGCCGACATTCATCAAGCGATATTGGTTCGGGATCATCATTATCCTGTGTAACATCAAGAGATATATGGTATGCAAGTATATTATCAATAACAGTTTCTATTCGATTCCAACTTCTACCGGAAGTGGTATAATTGATAGAAATTTCAGTGTTACTTTCATCAACTTCTGGTTCTTTGTCATCAATTCTCTCTTGGTCTTTATCATTCTTTTCTTCAATATGATCTTCTAGATCATTTAATTCTC